>CM053785.1:666282460-666679960 GCA_028749045.1 Cupressus sempervirens
TTTGTCATTTAAATTTGAAGATGACTATATTTAATTATTTTTAAATTAGCTTGAGTGTGTGAGATAGATGTTAGATCAAGAATAACATTTTACTGCTCTTCTAATGTTAGAAATAATATTCTTGATCTTAGGGAGAATGATCTTAGAAATTATCATGTTGTTTCTGTCGTATAATGACCTACTATTTGTAGGAGTTTTTCAAGAAAAGTAATAATGATGGATGTTTCTTTCACTTTAGTGTGAAATATGGTGGTTATTATAATTCGTAACACATTTTTGGGAAATTTGAAGAACACTACTTATGTTTCTTTATCAGATGGACATGTTTTCTTTTAACCATATAGTTCCATTACATCTCTTGGTTTTACCTTGTTAGACCTCTTTCATGCTAGGTTGGGTATCTTTCATATCAGGAAAGATTATGGAGAAACTTAATAGATTCATGGTAGGGTGGTAAAGAACTCTTATAATATTCTAACCATTATGTTCTTAGATAGGTTCTAGAGCTTCTGTCAAAAAGGTTGACATAATCAGTACATCTTGGTATTTTGGTATCTAAATTATAGTTTCTTTTATATTTGAGCATAAATGTATTTGTATCATCTCTATTAAATTAAATGTTGATTGATCAATATTCAAATGACTTTGACTCTCCTTGACTTTCACATATTATTGGGATTACTGGTGTGGTATTGGTTTTGTAGGGGTAGACATTACATTTGGTATTAGAGCTCTTGTTTCCACACTTGGGCCTTGAGTTCACTATTTTAGACCCACAACTATAAGTCAACTAGTTTACTTCATGTTGTATGAGTTGATGACATGGGTTGCATGTTCTATCTCACAATTATGATTACTTTTGACATAGAATGATATGTTGCTCCTTATGCATGACATAATTTTGAGTTGAAATTGCATTCCTAAATAAAGATTTTCAAAATGGAAAGTTTATGAAATGATTGGTAATTTTTGTACCTCATATGTTAATGATTATATTTGAAAAAAATTATGTGATGGTATAATATAATATGCATATTGTTGTATTATACTTGAAATATTTATTTCTTTGCATGTGTGATGCAAGAAGGGTGTGAATTTCTATTGACTGTTGAGATAGTCAAATGATGGTTGACTTTTACACTAGGCTATGAGTGCCTACAAAATCAAGACATGGCTTGTTAAAATGTATTTTATTGTGTAAATAGAATGTGATGCATATGTGGTGCAGATGTGGTGCAAGAATTATTTTTATGCCAGATTTATGTGGTTCATTGAGTAACCTAGTATGATAAGTAGGAAGAACATGGATTTGATTTGAAAAAGTATTGCATGTTTCATTATGCATTTAGAAATGTGTGATTATCAAGATAAATTACATGTGATGCATGTGAAGTATTGGCCCGATTTTTCACTTATGTGCAATTTTGTTAAAATTTGTGAAAATTGGGAAGAATTATCAAAAAACCCTAGGTCAAAAGTATTTGTCTTGTTATGTCATTGGAGTTCATTCAAAATAAATTTTCCTTTTGAAAAGAGATATGTGAAAAACCTTGTTATTCCTTTATATCTCTAGGTTTTAAGCTAGTGCATACTTTTTCATTTCATGATCTCTTGCCTTTTAAATCACAATGTTGTGAAGCCCTAATAATTGCACCATCACTCCACTTTGATTAGTAACCATTTCCAAGGTGGAAAAAGGTTAAAATGGTCTATTCTAAGCTCATCATAGCTTCAAAATGGTCAATGATAATATCAAGGTCTGGAAAGTGAATGAGAGAAATAAGGAAGAGTGCATGATGACAAGTCATTTTTGACTTAAGGTATTTCAAGTTGTGATGTTGTGATAAAAGGAAAAGGGTCAAATCCAAATCGTCATCATAAGGTTGCAAGTCATAAAGTATTAAGGATGCATTTAGTTGCGACTATGTGAATGAAAGGAAGCAGTTAATAGAGATGTCAGTGCAAGATAATGGGGAGTTAGATAAAATGTGAGGATTATGCCACAAAGATGTGAAAAGGCAGTGATGGTTAAGAATTATAAGTATGCACACAATCACACGTGGGCTAAAGAAACATTGGGTTAATGAAGTGAGGTTGTGAGAGATTTTAGTCTTGCCTTCACAAGGTTACTTTCCGAGTTAGAGTTTTAAGCTGTGAAGCAGTAAATGATGCCCAAGAGTTAGAAGAAGTTCTTATTGCTAGATCACAAAGGTTTAATGCACGGTAATATGTTATGTTGTGATGAAGTGATTCATTGATCACTGTGATTAAGATTTTATACTATCGCACCATCCTTGAGTTAATGAATAACTCAGACTAGAGGCTGTGAAATGGTGAATGTTATGGATCACACTTTCACAAGGTTTAACTATAGTTGTCAAGCTGATGTAGTGAACATGCAATGATAAGTTCAAAATGGCTAAGGTTAAAGACTAGCACAAGTTCACAAGGGTTTACACAACAAAAAAAATTCAAGTGGAAAAGTTGTGAGAAGAAGATAACAAACAATTAAAACAATGGAGCACATCTTTGTAGTCAAGAGTAAAGGTAAACAAATAATGATGTGAATCTACAAGCAAAGGAATTGTTGTAGTTAAGAATGTTTGTTGCATTCTCGCATGGTTCAATACATGGTTAGGGCATTAAGTTGCAATGTTGGGAGATAAAGAAAGTGTTAAAGGAAAATTCTTGGTGCAACATCACATGGTTAAAGTGCACATCTTGTCTGATGGTCGTAAAGGGGCGATAAGGTAAGAATGTCAAGCAACACAGTATCATAGGCATAAAAGATGTTAAGTGATAAATGGTTGTAAAAGTGTGGAATGTTAAGTAAAAGGCTCATCACCAGATTACAATGGTTGAGAAGTTAAAGTAAAATGAAGCTAGGAAGGAGCGCATAATAGTCATAGGAACATTGCAAGCAAGATTCAATAGTTAGAAAAGATAGGTGTGAGATTGTGAAACATTAAAAAGAAAAGCCCTAATTACATGGTTGTTATTGTGAACAATAAAAGAAAAGAATTTGGGGTGAAGCAGAGAAATAATTTATAGTTTGCATCATTGTAGATGCCATTTTAAAGCCATAAAAGTAGTTTTAATAGCCATGTCTAAGCTAGACAAAAGGAACATGAGTTGTATGTATGAAAATTTGAAAAAGCATTGACTTGGCCAGCTTTTTGAGAATTGATAGGTTTTCAAGTGTGCTAATTTAAATTTCCATTAATGCCACACTCCAATTGTAGAACTAAATAAAGCTTGAAATATAGTGAATTTTTCATTACCATTTTCATAATTGCTTAAGTTTTTTGAGTGAATTTTGAGTTGTAGAGTGGTTTCCAATGATTTTCAACATTCACTAATACAAAGTTGACAATACTCTTTTAAAGAAATGACCCAATGAGAAGGAGAGTTGATAACCCAAGTAGTAATTGAAGATCCTATTGCACAACCAAAAGACCCTATAACATTCATAGCATAATGGATGCATATTTTACCTGGCTCTTATAATTCTCAAGTTGCTAATGATCATGATTTTAGAGATCCATATGTGTTGTGTACAGATGTAGAGGTGCTTGATAGAAATTAATATGAATTATTCTAGTTCTTTTATAAGAATAGGGTAGAGAAAGTTCTAGTATGTAACCCTTGGATAGGAAATCTAGGCAAGTTGATAATGCCAAAGGTGTTCGTGGAAGTGGACTTGGTGAAAGCACTAATCAAATGTTTCAATCTAGTGAGTAATTCATTCTACAAGAAAGATAAAAGCATTTTCTTATCTTTGGACAAAGAAACATTCATAGAAGCATTCAACTTGGGAGGGCCTATGTCACTATCTATACATATTGAAGATTGACTAAGAATTACATGAAGCACAAGAGTTTTTATATGGGAAGGGCAATGACTAGACATATCCCTTTGTCAAATAAAGACAAGAGAGATATCCCAAAAAGAAGGAGGTTGAATCAATCATGCCCCTTGATTTCTTCCAAAGATACTTTTAGAATATTGTCCTTGGTTTAAATAAATCCCTTGGCTCAAATTGAACCATGAATTTTTTGGGAGCATTCTATGTCATGGCACTAAACATCCAAGACCCCAACCATTATGTAGGATATGATTTTGTGGATTACATCATTGATAGGATTCATGAAGAAATCACTGCAACATAACAACTTTTTTGAATGCATAGAAGAAAGGGGAGAAAGAGTGCCAGTGCAAAGATGGACAAGGGTGTGGAAATTGTTTTACTATTATTCAAATGTTATTGTTTTCTATAATGACTTTGTGCATCTAGTTTTGAAATGGTAGGGATAGAAAATGAAAGAATCCCTTGGAGTTTTAGAAAGGTTGTTAAACCTGAGTTATTCTATGATGCTGGAAAATAATTAATACATGATTGGTGTAGCATTTTTCTGTTTGAAGATTATATTGTTATTAGAGTTATAGGGTTCCCTCAGTCACCACATATCCTAACCAAGTATGTCTTTGAACAACTAAGCTTTGTAGAAGTGTTTTGGCCATTAATTTCATTGAATATAGAGTACGTAGGCAAGACTATTAAAAAAGGAACATTCTTGTGTAGATGTACTAAGGTAGGTGATTTTGAAGTTGGAAAAAATGCCATTAAGGAAACTAATGAATTTTTGAGGAAATTAAAATTGCCAATTGGGCCAGCCAGAACCTATGACCCATGTAATGTAGTTAGACATGCCCTAAAAGATTGAGGGGATATAACTTACCTCCCACAAAACCTCTATGGGAAGAAGATGTTATTGCTGATATGTTGAGTGAGGATGAATGTAGGGAGAGCATGGTAAAATATAGAGAAGTTGTAAATTTTGAGTTTGAGATGAGAGAGGTAGATTCATCTTTCAAAGGATTTTTTCCTAAGGAAGACTACTAGTCAAAGTCAGAGAAGTGTGTGGAGAATTTTGATGTGATATATGCATAGGTCCCTAAGGAGATCAGAAAGAAACTAGACCTTGAATTCTCTAATGAAGACATAGCCATTAAGGTTTTTGATGATGAGCATGATTAGCTTGAAAGTTTAGAGTAGGCAGAACAAAGAGCTAAGAAGAAAAAAATGGTAGAATTACCATAAAAGGTTCCAAGAAAGGCTCAGAAAATTATGCCAAGAAGGACTTAGTATTTTGATGATATTAGGAGAAGATATCTAGTATCTCAGACATCTAAAGATGAGAAAAGAGAAAAGAAGATAGAATTGCAAACTCAAATGCTAGATGATACCATTATTGAAGCAAATGAGTTCATGAGTGATGATATTTTTATTAGAAATGAAGAATTAAAATTTTTTCTGTTCAAGATAAAGCAAAATGAATTAGCCTTGTAGATGAAACCAAGTGATTCTAATAAGGTAATTGCTGGGTTAGTACAAAAACTACAAGAATATGATCCTACTAGTGAGACCCTTACTGTGGAAGAGACAAGAGACTTAGTGACAATAAGTGGCATGATTGTTTACCCTAGGTGGGACATTAGTTCATCATTGCTATTAGATAGGATGAGGAGACAAGACAAGTCCATTTCATTTGAAGATGAAAATATGTTTGGAGAAGTAAAAGGCTCTAGATACAACATTGATATCGAGACAATGACAATATGTATTTTAGCTCCAAAGGACTAGAAGCCAGCTTTGATGGAGATTAGAGAATCCCCAAGGGGAAATTTTATTTTTTAGAATATTCATTCCACTTCTAGTGACCAAAAGATTGGGTTGTATACCTCAATGGCATTGATAAGTAAAAGCAAAATGGATACCCTACAAGCTCAGCTGGATGAAACATATGAGAGGTTTATCAAAATTAAAAGAACTTATGATGGAGAAATGAAGAACACATTTTTCTTATAACAAAAAATGCTCAAACTACAAAATGACATGGCAGCACTTAAAGGCACTGTGAGATAAACTATAGAGGCCAAGGAATAGAGCATTTAAACGAAAGGCCAGACACCTAAAATAGGGAAAGCATCAGGCCATGCAAATCGATGTAGATGAAGAGGAAGATGTGGAGTCAGGAAAGGAGATAGAAATAAGGATAATCAAGAATTTTGTTGATCGACAAAATAAACGTACTAAAACAAGTATCACAAAATATGCTTAGCAACTATCATATGTTGCAAGGAGTAGAGGGTGGGTGCTTGGATGCAATTGCATTGTTGTCTCCACTCTTTAATTTGTGGGACCCTGCCCTTTAGTTTTTTGAGAACCTTATACCCTTGTTGGCTCAAAAAAAAGATCCAATCAAGGTACAAATTATAGGCACTAGATAGATGATCCATAAAGTAAGAGATCTAAGTAGTTTCTTTAATGGCAAGTTGCAACAGATTTAGAGTAAAATGAATGCAATTACTATAGAAAGACCAAATGTTGTTCCTTCAATTTTGAATGAGGATGGAGGTGTAAAAGACTGGGTAGAATGGTCATTAACATTTAACAACATAGTGAACCATCCTAGATTCCTAGCCTATAGTGGTAACAAGGCATGTGTGACAATGGTTTATGATTTGATTGACATGTTTTACGAGCTAGAATTAGAGATGTTGAAAATAACTATAGAAGTTAGAGCAATAGCAAATGCTAAATGGAACAAATAGCTTGATGATTAGGATACAATTAGAAATGCCACCTAGCCTAATATAGACACTGATATTGCCATCTGGGAAGTCATTGTTGATACAAAAGCAATACCATCTATGGACAACAACTAGGAAAATTAGTTATGTAGTTAGAGGTAGAAAGGACAAAAGACAAGGAAAAGGTAAAGATACTGACAAGATGTGAAGACAAAATAATTTATGCTAAAGACACCTGCTAAAAGTTTCACCTGCCAATTTTGTAACTGCATCCCAAAATTTTGATCAAGTACAAAGAATATCTACAATTGTACTAGGATAAAAATATCTTTTTATTTTGTCACCAATAGGTTTTTGACAAGTGTCCTCCCATATAAAGCTTATCGTAATCCTTCCTATAAAAGGATTTCCAAGGTGTGGAGTAGAGGTCCAAATTTTGTGTAATTATTAGTATTAGGCTAGTCTTACATTTGGTCTAGTCAGTCTTTAGTATTAATTTTGTGATGTATTTATCTTTATGTCTGAGAATATAGGAACATATTGAATTAGAATTTGTCATACTTGGAAGTATTTATGAGTTTACGTTAGTGTTGCATGATATTGAAGGAGAATTAACACAAGGGGAATGCTATATGATATCTATTTTCTCTAAATTTTGTCTCCATTGTTATGTGTTGGTTATGTTGAGATTGTATGATCAAGGTTTATACAATTTAATGCAACTAGGATAGGTTTCATATCAATTTTTAAATTTTTTTTATTCAAGGAATTAAGTAAATGCTTCATTAAACTAATAGGATTTCTAGATATATAAGAATGATATTCATAAGAATGGGGTTTACTGTTGATTGTTGATATAATTGATTGTAAGGAAATTAATTAGGTCAAAATTGTTGGCTAGACTCTGAATACCAATGGATAGGGCACTGATCATTTATTCAGTTGCATGTTGAAGAAATTATGGAGTTGCACAAAGAAAAAATTTAATATTAAATCAATTTTTACTTTCATATACGAAGAATTTAATTATTGGTCAACATTTGTTTGTAATTAATCTTTGTATGTTATAGTTAGCTACTATAACCAAGAATTATCTATGAAACCAAGAAGAATTGTAATAAATATTTGTTATAGCAAATAAGTGTGAAAAAAAAATTTAGTGAATGAGTGAAGTGTGAAGGAAATATTAAGTATCAAGCCTTTACTCCCCAAGGTGCACCCACCTAAGCTTTGCAGAGCTTAAAGAGTAGAGAATCCCTATGGTTTTGTTAATGTTGGATCTAGATCTAAAGATTTCATAGTTGAATATAGGAAGTAGCTAACCCTTAGACCAAGACTTATCCTCAGAATCTTGGTATCAGGCACTTTGTTGCTTGGTAGTTTTGAAACTCCAACAAAATGGTGACTCTATTGGGGAGTTGATGAAAGAAAAGAAATTTGCAATTCTAGAATCTTTGCTAATAATCTACATCTATTGTCATAATCTTGTTAGTTTGCAAATCTGTACTTGGGTATTGATTGCCACTAAGTGACAATACTTGAGAATTTAAGAAAATATCCAATACCATGGAAACTGTGACCTGGAATGGGTTTGTGAAGTGCCTTATTGACTAACTATAGTTGTTTTCTAAAAACCATATAATATAAAGGATTAGGGTTGGGTTCCTTTTTGTCAAATTTGTTTCAAAGAAAAGTTTCCATTGTAAAATCCTTTTTGTCATAGGTTTTGATACTAGTGCTAATTTAGAAAGTAAAAGATGACTAATAAGAGAAAGAATTAGAGAGCTTATGTGAAGGATAACTTAGATATCCCATTGTATACTGATTTAGCAAAAGGTGGTAAGAAAAATTGGCTGATAAAGAAGGGTGAATCAAGTCATACTTAGAAACCTAGAGATAGCCCACAATACCAACCTTTAGTAGAGAAATAAATTTCATCTCATAGCTCTATGTCTAAAACAACTAGACTCCTAGGTAATGTCTTCACAATGCCTTATCATGAAGTAGGGTTTTATCAAGATAAAATGGTATCATCTATAGGAGATACTATTTTGAGGACTAGTGTTGTAGAAGAGATGAATCAATGTCTTAGACCCAGAATTATGCAGTCAAACAGGCCAAATCTTTAGAAGGTCCCTTATATTGAAAGAAACCTTATAGATTTGGATGATTTTGTAGAATCTAAAGATATACCTATAGATCATGATGATATGTTTTCTGAGGTAGAAGTCCTTAGATGAATAGTTTTTGAAGACAAAGCCAAACACATTTGTTTGGAGAAGTAAAATGAGAAAATAACTATGAATACTCTTATTGAAAGAGATAACTTGCTCAGAAGAGTGGCTGCTCTCAAAAAGTAGAACAAAAGGTTAGAAGAAAAGTCCTCCAAAGTACATTCAGATGTATTTGGAGATGCTTAAGTTTTAAGATTTAAGGTCCAAGAGCGGGAAAATCTTTTGAAGGAAAAGGAAGGGCTTGTCTTAGCCCAAGTACAATCCTACAAGCCTATTGAACCAAAGTTTATAGATTTTACTGTGGAAGATTCTGATTAGGGTAAGAAAAAGGTTGTAGGAATTTAAATAAATGAAACTCAATCCATTCCTAGAAAATATGCAAGTCAAGTCATCTCTCAGATGGACCTAGATTTAGAGAAGGAAAAGAAAGAGGAAGAAGATCTAGCTAAGTAGCTTGAGAAGGTTAAAAATGAAACACTAGAAACAGAGATCGAGAGGAAAATCCAATTCATTAAGTCCAATTCTACCTTATCTTCATGGCCTAATATGTCTACTCAAACCACAACTTCCATTCTCACTTGTGGACCAATAGTTCCAAGCCAAAATGTGTCTCATCTAGTCCTTGCATCATCATCTACTACTAGTAGTCAAGTCCTTGCTATTCAGAAAATATAACAGCCTCAAACCACTATCCAAAACCAAGAAAATACAAGCACATCATACCGCTAGTTTTCAAAAAAATCCTATATACATGGAGAAATGTAGAAAGATGTCATTTCTAGGTATCCCTGGGTTCCCACATCCTATTTCCTTTGACTTTAGAGATAATGTTGTAAAGTTTTTAGAACATAATGCTACCATTGGTGAAGAACACCTAAAAACATTTGTAGATATGCTAAATGATTATGGTTAAAAGCACAAACTTTTGTCATCTTTTTGTAAAGGAGAAGGCTAACAAAAGTATAACTATTCACATGACATAAAATTGGTATTATTGTTTTGAATTTAGAAATAAAGCAAACTAATGAAATGTGTAGAAATGGATGAATTTTAGGATTATAATTTTTAATAATTATTTGGAATAAGAATTAATATATTTTCTTAATTTGTATAGATATTTTTTTAGGTGTTGAAAAGCACTAAAAATTAGGGGTCTAGTTACCACCACAAAACTATATGCAAATAAACTTATTTCCCTTTGATCTCAGACTATGTTATAGATCTCACACACACACACACACACACACACACACACACAACAATCAAAAGTAAAAATCAGGTTTAGAACTATATTTTCTCTTTTATAAGGATTGAAATTTCAAATCACCTAAAATCAATCTTTTTCATCTCCAAACACATTTTTCAAAAACAAATCTATTCTAACTAGGAGAAAAAATACACATTCTAGAAGAGGAATCTCTCCTCTAGAACGTCATATAATTTTTAGAATTTTTTGATATTATTTAATATTTCTTTCTTTCTTAAAACTAACATCTTTTCGAGTGTTAAAATGCATGGTTGTGAATTTTTTCAATTTCAATATAGTATATCTAATTAAAACACTATAAACTCTACATAAGAATATTCTTGACTTTGAGCTCTATAAAATGGTGTTTATATGTTATTAAAAAAATATCGTAAAAATAGTAAGAGTTATTGAAATGCCACTTTTCTAAAATAATTTTATTTCTTTAGTAATTGGATACAAACTAGTATAAATCATACATTTAATAGACATTTCTAATTGGAAAAGTGTGAGACCATATATAACTTAGCTATAATGAATTTATCTAGTTCATATGTTTAAAAAAAAAAGAATTTTAGATAGAAATACTCAAATTTAGTCATTCTGATAAGTTAGCTTGAAAGGTGACACAACTTTGTACTTTTACCCTTATGAACTAGAACATGAAGATGTAGTTATAAAGTTGTTTGTGTATTAACTTATTGAAGATGCTAGGGACTAGTTTAAAAGATTACCAAATGACAACATTAGTTCATGAAATGGCTTGGAAAAATCTTTTCAAGAGCAGTATGGAGATAATACTAATGTTGGTTTCATGTTGAATGAATTCAACAACATAAAAAAGAATCAGAATGAATCCACTTTTGACTTCAATGTGACGTTTTGAAAGGAGATATATAAGTTATTCTAAGTAATGAGACTTGGTGAAGATGTATGCCTCACTACCTACTTTAATGCTTTTGATAGCAATATGTCATACATATTGAGGGACAAAGATCCTAGAACCTTAAGAGATGCTTATAAGATGGAAGTTAATATTGAAAACAATAGAAAGGCCTCTGGTAAGATAGGAAGAAGGGATGATCCCAAATTGTTCAATCTAAGGAATAATAAAAAAGAAAGTGATAACCCTGCTGCAACTAAGAATCCTAAGGAGGATACCATGGGTCAAGTGTTACATTTTCTAAAGAACATGAATCCACTAGAAAGTAATGCAAATAATAAAAATAATGGGGATACAATAACCATTATAATAGCTAGCCTAGAATTCAAAATTACCCATATACCAATCAGTGGAAAGATGGCAAACCTATCCCTCACCTTGCTCGAATTACTAAGGAAAAAGGTACCCATAACCCTTTGCAAATAAATTTTGTCAATATGACAGATGATGTACCTTGGTGCATTATATGGCAATCACCTCATTCCTCTAATTATTGTTCAATATCAAAATCATTTGTTGCAAATCAACATGTGCAAAATGAGGAGGGAGAAGAAGAAAAATATCATGAGGATATGAGTTGTAACATGGTGAATTTATGTGATGATTATGAGGATTCTAATTTAGAAGAACCTAAAAATGATATTGCTGACCAAAGGAATGTTTATCAAGTACATCATCAACAAGTATTCTAAGACAATGAAGATTTTGATGAAGACAAGGTTTGCACTACATCCTCAAATTTTGGTCACATAAAATTTGAGAAAGCCTTCTAAAGAAGAAATTGATAAAATTATAATAGAGATGATATCTCAATGAACAATAACTATAATCTAAGAAGTAGAAGTGTCAACAATGATAATAGTAAGCCATCTAGTATTTTTATTAAAGATATCACTCATAAGATGACTGATGATAGTAAGAAGGATAGTACAATGATAACCAAGGTTAAGGACAATAAGAACAAGAAATGGGAGCCCAGGAAGAAGGTGCTATTTCAAACAGTTGAAACAAGTGAACAATAACTATAATCTAAGAAGTAGAAATGTCAACAATGATAATAGTAAGCCATCTAGTATTTGTATTAAAGATATCACTCATAAGATGACTGATGATAGTAAGAAGGATAGTACAATGACAACCAAGGTTAAGGACAATAAGAACAAGAAATGGGAGCCCAGGAAGAAGGTGCTATTTCAAATAGTTCGTATCCTAAGGAGGATACCATGGGTCAAGTGTTACATTTGCTAAAGAACATGAATCCACTAGAAAGTAATGCAAAAAAGCAAAATAATGGGGATACAATAACCATTATAATAGCCAGCCTAGAATTCAAAATTACCCATATACCAATCAGTGGAAAGATGGCAAGCCTATCCCTCACCTTTCTCAAAATACTAAAGAAAAAGGTACCCGTAACCCTTTGCAAATAAATTTTGTCAATATGATAGACGATGTAGCTTGGTGCATTATATGGCAATCACCTCATTCCTCTGATTATTGTCCAGTATCAAAATCATTTGTTGCAAATCAACATGTACAAAATGAGGAGGGAGAAGAAGAAAAATATCATGAGGATATGAGTTATAACATGGTGAATTTATGTGATGATTATGAGGATTCTAATTTAGAAGAACTTGAAAATAATATGGCTGACCAAAGGAATGTTTATCAAGTACATCATCAACAAGTATTCTAAGACAATGAAGATTTTGATGAAGACAAGGTTTGCACTACATCCTCAAATGTTGGTCACATAAAATTTGAGAAAGCCTTCTAAAGAAGAAATTGATAGAATTACAATAGAGATGATATCTCAAGTGAACAATAATGATAATCTAAGAAGTAGAAATGTCAACAATGATAATAGTAAGCCATCTAGTATTTTTATTAAAGATATCACTCATAAGATGACTGATGATAGTAAGAAGGATAGTACAATGATAACCAAGGTTAAGGACAATAAGAACAAGAAATGGGAGCCCAGGAAGAAGGTGCTATTTCAAATAGTTGAAACAGTTAAGGCCAATGTTGAAGAAAAGAAGTAAGAATCTGACCCCACCAAACAAGTTGTAGTGCCTACTATTCAAACACTCTCAACTTCAGGTATTTTTGTCAAACCTACTATCTATGATCTAGTTGATATGAATTCTATGTTGTCTCATATTACTATTAAGGTTCCTTTATCACAAACATTTAGGATAGAAGAACATAGGAGTAAGGCACTTGCTTGGTTGGGTAGGATACATAGTTATAGTAATGTTGAACAAAATCCCATTGCTATACAATAGACACTAGTTGTAATAGAAGATGTTGGAATAATGTCACAAATACCTCAAATGTATTTAGACAACTCATTTATAGCTTACTTGTAGGATATTGATCCTTTTTTCCTTAGTCTAGTCATAAATGGCCTTCTTAAATAATTTTATGCTAGATTCAAGAGCATCTAAAACCATAATGCCTTTTAAAGTCATGGAAGCCTTGGGTTTAGAAGTAGATACCAAACAAGGTAACTATAGGTCCATGGAATCAAGTGAGGTACCTTTTATAGGTACCATAAATACATTTCCTTTCAAGTTAGTTTCTTATCCTAAGGTTGAAATGACCATGATAGTTCTTGTAGTTGACATTACTTCTCACTATGGAATGTTACTCTCGAGAAAATGGAGTTCTAGAATGGGAGGTAGCCTATAATATGACCTATCATATGCTACTTTTCATATAGGTGGCAAGGTTATTAAGGTTGATAAAGAGCCAAGGATTAATTATGTTTTTGGAGATAACATAGACAAGGATACCACATGTTTCTTAGATACAAATGTCAATACATTTAGGATTGAACTGATTATTCAAGAAGTTGAGAAGCTTCAACCATTGATTAAACAAGAATTTGTATGTTGTATGAGTTTTTACAAAATGTATGGAATATGTATTTTGATGAAGCAATTTCTAAGGAAGGCTGAAGAGTAGGAGTAGCATTTATATCTCCAAAAATGAACACTTTCAGATATTTTTTTATTTTGAATTTTGCATGCACCAATAACATTGCCGAGTATGAAGCACTTTTTTGAGGACTAAAGGTTGCAGTAATGTCATGGAATTAAGAGAGTGCATGTTATTAGGGATTCTAAGTTGATTCTTTCCTAGGTTATAGGGGTTTATGTTTCAAAGAATAAAATATTGAAATGGTACAAAAATGTTGTTTGGGATAAAATTAAATATTTTGATGCATTTGGAATAGCTTGAAATGATAGAAGTAAAAAAAAAAATGGCTAACCTGCTAGATAATGTAGCTATTATGCCTGATGACATCTCATTTGTTGGTGTATCAAATGTTGCAATAGAAACTAGGCCATCTATTCCTGACAATTTTTAGAAATGGTAGGTCTTCGAAGAAGACAAGGATATAATAGTGATGGTAAGGACACTGTCTTTTGGTAGGAAGTTGTATTGAAAAAAAATAAGATCCTAAAGGGATTGGTTGCTTTGGAGACTATTTTTAACAGTCAAGAAAAATCCAAAGTAGAAAGCAAAGAATCAAATGCCAAGGATCTAGAGGAAATAAATTTAGGGACTAATGAGGTACCTAAGAAATTTTATATTGGAAAGGAGTTAGCCCCTAAAATTAGACAAGAATTGATTGGTATACTAAGAAAATACAAACATGTATTTGCTTGGTCTTATGATGATTTGAAAGAATATAGAGAAGATCTCTTTCAACATGAAGTGCCACTGAAAGAAGGAGCCAAGCCTTTTAGAAAAAATTGAAGGCCAATAAATCCTACTCTAGTACCCAAGATGCAAGAAGAGATAATAAAGTTAAGAGATGCTAGAATTATTGAGCCTATAAGACATTCATCTTGGGTGCCAAATTTGGTCCCTGTCAAAAAGAAGAATGGAGATATAAGGCTATGTCTAGATTTTAGAAATTTGAACATATCTTCATTGAAAGATAACTATGGCCTACCTAATATGGAAGAAATGTTACAAAGGGTTACTGGATTAGAACTCATGTCGATGATGGATGGGTTATTAGGTTATAATCAAGTTGTTGTTAAGGAATTTGAGTAGTATAAGGTTGCATTCACAACACCTTGGGGAACCTATGTTTATAGTAGAATGCCTTTTGGATTAACAAATGTTGGTGCTACCTTCCAAAGGGTTATGGATGTAGCTTTTAAAGATATCATTGATAAATTCTTAGTAGTATACTAGGATGACTTGACTACCTATTCAAAGGATGCAAATGACCATTGTATGCACTTAGAAAAGGTATTTATTAGAGCATTAAAAATTGGAATATCTCTGAATCCTAAAAAATGTGCATTTACTGTCACAAAAGCTAAGTTATTAGGCCACCTAGTTGGAAAAGAAGGAGTCATAATTGATCTTGAGAGAGTTGAAAAAATTGATAAAATTTAGAAACCAAATAATTAAAAGGAATTCAATCATTCTTTGGGTAGATTAATTTTCTTAGAAGATTTGTCACTAATTTTGCAAAGGTAAGTATGCCTATTTCCAAGATGTTAAAGAAGGGCTCTGAGATAAAATGGAATGTAGAGAAAAGCATTGCAATGAGATATACCAAGCTATTAAAGATGCCCCTATTTTTAGAGCTCTTGATTATTCCAAACCAATGCACATTTTATGTTTTGATTCTTTTCATAAAATTGTTGTTGTGTTGTTGCAGAAAAATAAGGATGGATTTGAATAGCCTATTGAATTTTTTAACAAATCATTGTAGGTTGCCAAGCTTAAGTATGATATAAATGAAAAGCAAGCATATGCATTGGTTAAAGAAGTAAAAGCATTCAGATGCTATCTAATGAGAGCCATTGTAATTGCATTTGTTCCAAATGCTGTAGTAAAGGAAATATTCTCATAGTAGGAAGTATAAATGGATTAGTAGGATCCAAGAATTTAACATTGATATTCAAATCACTATGTTGGTTAGAGGTCAATGCCTTGCAAAATTGATTGCAAAGTTTAAATGTAGGAGTGATCTATGTGATATGGACACTTCAAACTAGTAAAAAGATATAATATCCTATTTATAGCACATGAAGGATCCATTAGGATTGAATAAAAATCAAAGAAAATTCTAAAATTACAAGTTATCAAATATATTATTGTCAGAGGTCAGTTATGGTGGAGAGATATGGAAGGTGTTCTTCTTAAATGTGATAATGAAGAAGAATCAAAGAAGATTTAGAGTGATATGAATGAAGGGGTATGTGGGGGTCATTATATGACAAGAACAATAGCCCACAAGATCTTTAGATCTAGCTTCTAGTGGCCTACCTAGTTCAAAGATGCTCAAGCATTAGTAAGGAAGTATGATGCATGCCAGACATTCAGTGGGAAGTTGAAGTTTATAGAAATCAACATTTGAAACTATTGGAGGTGTAAGCACCTTTTTAAGCAGTGGGGCATTGATTTCATTGGAGAAATCCCAAACAAGTCCAGTGGAGGGCATTCATAGATACTTTTTGCCAATGATTATTTTTTTAAGTAGGTTGAAGTAATTCCTACTAGGAATGCAACAAGAAAAGTGGTAATCAACTTCATTTGAATAATATTATTATCAGATTTGGATGCCCATAGAAACTTATTACTGATAATGTTATGTGATTTAGATCAAATGAGTATAAGAATTTTTGTAAGAAGTATGATATTACTAATTCTATGTCATCACCTTACCAACACCAAGGTAATGGTTAAGCTAAATCCAACAACAAAAGTCTTCTCAAGAACATCAAAAGGATTTTTGGAGAGAATAAAAAAGCTTGGGATTTCAAATTGCCTCTAGCATTATGGGTAGATAGGGTAACCATGAAAAAGGCTATTGGCTATGCACATTTTGATTTAGTGTATGGTATTCAGGCAAGATTGTCTCAAAAAAACCTAAATGATATACATATAAACTCATCCAAGTCTATGATGAAGACATTGTTGATGATATGTAGCTAAGAATGGATGATATTGTATAGCTAGATGAAATAAGGAGGGATGCTTCTCCAAAAAATGCAAGGCTTTAGGCATAGATGAAATATCTCTATGATAGAAAAGCATCTGATAGGAAGTTCCAACAAGAAGAGTTAGTGTTATTATGGAATGCTAGGTCCTTGAAGACAAGGGCAAGCATGTAAAATTTGATGTCATTTGGCTAGGTCCTTATCAGATTTATGGTAACAAAGGTGAAGACTCGTATTACATAAAAGAGCTATTTGGTGATATTCTAGAGCTATCATTTCATGGACAACTCTTGAAAAGGTATTTTTCTTAAAAATACTTGTTAATTTCATCAACAGCTATTAGGGTTCCCTACAAATTTTTGTAAGTTCTATATATCCTTGTATAGCCTTTGTTTTCTTTTCTATAGTTTTGTTCCTATTTGTTGTTCCTTCTTGGTTAGGTGCATTCTCTGAAAAAGTTGTCATGAGTTTCAAGTATGTGGTCTAATTC
Organism: Cupressus sempervirens; assembly: GCA_028749045.1. Classification (NCBI taxonomy): domain Eukaryota; kingdom Viridiplantae; phylum Streptophyta; class Pinopsida; order Cupressales; family Cupressaceae; genus Cupressus; species Cupressus sempervirens. The sequence continues at coordinate 666,299,943 of CM053785.1, forward strand.
TACAAGAAATTCTACATTCTTACATGGATATAGGCTATCTAACATCCCCAAATAGAGCCAGTATTGGCCTAATTTTTTACTTGCAGTTTTGTTAAAATCTATGAAAATCAAGAAGAATTATGAAAAAACCCTAGGTCAAAAGTATTTGTCTTGTTATTTTATTGGAGTTCATTCGAAATACATTTGCCTTTTGAAAAGAGATATGTGAAAATCCTTGTTATTCCTTTATATCCCTAGGTTTTAGGCTAATGTTTATTTTTTTATTTCATGATCTTGTCTTTTAAGTCATGATGTTGTTAAAACCTAATAATAGCACCATTGCTCCACTTTTCTTACTAACCATTTCCAAGGTGGTGGAAGAGAAAAATGGTCTATTCTAAGCTCATCGTGGCTTCATAGTGGTCAATGATAACATCAAGATTGGGAATGTGAATGAGAAAAACAAGGAAGAGCACATGATCACAACGCATTTTTAACTTAAAGTATTTCAAGTTGTGATGCTATGATAAAAGGAAAAGGGTTAGATCCAAACTGTCATCACAAGGTCACATGTCATAAAGTATTAAGGATGCATTAAGTTGTGACTATTTGAATGAAAGAATGTAATTAAAAAAAATGCTAGTGCAACATCATGGTGAGTCAGATAAAATGTGAGGATTAAGCTAGGAAGATGAAAAAAGTCAGTGATGGTTAAGAATTATAAGTATGTGAACCTTCTCACATGGGTTAAAGAAACCTTTGGTTAATGAAGTGAGGCTATGAAATCTTTTAGTCACACCTTCATGGGGTTACTTGTTGAGTTAGAGTTTTAAGTAGCGCAGTAGTAAAGGACACCCAATAGTTAGAAGTTCTTATCACTGGATCACAAAGGTTTAATGCAAGGTAATATGTTAAGTTGTAATGAAGAGGTTCATTGATCACTAAAATTAAAAATTTATACTATCATACCATTGCTAGAGTTAATGAATAACTCAAAGTAGAGGCTCTGAACTAGAAAATGCAAGGTTTAAGTGTAGTTGCCAAGTTCATGTTGTGAACATGCAATGATAAGTTCAGAATAGCTATGGTTAAAGCTAGTGCAAGTTTGCAAGGGTTCACATAATAGTTAAGATTCAAGTGGCAAAGTTGTGAGAAGAAGATAACAGTCAATTAAAAAAATGGAACACATTTTTGCAGTCAAGAGTAAAGGTAAACAAATAATGATGTGAAGCTGTGAACAAAGGAATTATTGCAATTGAAAATGTTTTCCACATTCTCACATGATTTTATAGGTAGTTAAAGCATTAAGTTATGATGTGCTGAGATAAGGAAAGTGTTAAAGAAAACTGCTTGCACCAATACATCATTGCACGGTTGGAGTGCATATCTTGTTTAATGGTCACAATGGGGTGATAAGGTAAGAATGTAAAGTAGTGCAATATCACAAGCATAAAACATGTTAAGTGATAAATGGTTGCAAAAGTGTTGAATGTTAAGTAAAATGCTCATCACCAGATCATGGCACTTATGAAGTTAAAGTAAAATGAAACTGCCAAGGAGTGCATGATGGTCATTGCAACATTGCAAGCTAGATTCAATAGTTAGAAAAGATAGGTGTGAGGCTATGAAACATTAAGAAGAAAAACCCAAATCACATGGTCGATACCATGAAAAAGAAAAGAAAAGAATCTGAGGCAAAGCAGTGAAATAATATTGTTTGTGCTATTGTAGCTATTAGTTTTAAGGCATAAGAGCATTTTTAATAGCCATGTCTAAGCTATATAAAAAGAACATGAGTTGTATGTATGAAGATTTGGAAAAACATAGATTTGGCCAACTTTCTAAGAATTGATAGGTTTTCAAGTGTGCCAATTTTTAATTTCCATTAATACCACACTCCTATTACAGAAGCAAATAAATCTTGAAAGGTAGTGAATTTTTCATTACCATTTCCATAAAAGCTTAAGTTTCTTGAGAGAATTCTGGGTTGTAGAGTGATTTCTAGTAATTTTCAACATTCAGTGATACAAAGTTGACAGAACTATTTTGAAGAAATGGCTTAGAGAGAAGGGGAGTTGATAGCACAAGTAGTAATTGAAGATCTTACTACACAACTAAAAAGCCCTAACATGTTCATAGAAGAATGGATACATATTTTACCTGGCTCTTCTAATGCTCAAGATGCTAATGATCACGCTTTTAGAGATCCATATGTGTTGTGTAGAGCTAAAAAGGTGTCTGATAGAAATGGATATCAATTATTCAGGTTCTTTTATAAGAATAAGGTAGAGAAAGTTCCAGTATGAAAACCTTCGATAAGAAATCTAGGCAAGTTGATAATGCCAAAGTTGTTTGTGGATGTGGACTTGGTGAAGGCACTAATCAAATGTTACAATCTAGTGAATAAATCATTCTATAGGAAAGATAAAAACATTTTCTTATGTTTGGACAAATAAACATTCAAAGAAGCATTCAACTTGGGAGGCCCTATGTCACTGCCTATAGATATTGACGATTTGACTGAGAATTTTGTTAGAGAAAAAGGATCATTTAATTTCATTAATTAAATTACCTTTACTTCCTTCTTAAGATTTTTCTTTATGCACTTTTTCATTCTCCATTTAATAATTAATAAGTAATAATTAAATAGCTTTTACCATTTAGGTTACCCTTTCAAGTTTCAATCTCCTTTTATAAGGATTGATCTCTTTGTAATTATAGATCTTTTTTTTATTTGAGAATACAATTTGCGTGTTTTTAGAGAAAACCCTTGCCTCCTCTTGTCCTTTTCTTCTCTATGATAGGTTTTCTACATGCAGGTATTTGAGGGCTTCGTGGATTTGTTTTGCATATTGCTCAAATCTTTCATGGTATCAAAGTCAGATTTGTTGTAGCTTGTTCAACATTTGGAGAAAAAAGTGAGAATGAGGGTTTGATGTATCAAATCTAGAGTTTTTTGAGTATTTCCTTAGAAAAAAAAGGGGTTGCTGATTTTTAGAGCAACTTGAGGGAAAATAGACGTCACAGATGATTTCAAAAGGTGTCAAAACTTCTATTTCCATATAAAGTTCATCCATTTTGGAAAACTTTAATCTAGGATGCAAAATTTTTTTGCCCAACAAGGCCGCAAGGCCTCTAGAGGCACTCTAATGTGAGATTTTTAATAAAAAATTGCAAGAAAAAAAATCTAGCAGGTTTTGACCTGCTACAATTAATTAATCATAGCAGCACCATTGCATGTACTATTGAAGTCACCAATGGTGGTTACCGCCTAGTGACCCACTTAGTGGCTTTGTGAATAGCTCCACCATAGTTGCTCTGACCCATCACCCCTTCTCAACTACTTTGACTAGCATTTTTTTAAAGTTTTTTTTTATTATTTCAAAAAAATAGTTTTTTTGGTGCATTACAAAGGGCCCTGTTGATTTTTTCTAATATCTCGAGCATACAAATATCTTTTTTTTATCTGAAAGAAGCAATGGAAAACTAGTTCCAAGATGGGGACAATGGTGTAGGAGTTTTCTAGTTTTGGGGTAGTTTGGTTTTCTATTGGGTCATTCAAAGCTAGGTGTTTAGTTTTTCACTCTACAAGGCATATCTTGAGCATCCCAACTCCATTTATTGAAAACATTATATTTTTGGAAAGTTGGTTCAGCACTCTTTTTAGAAATTCTAGTTTTTCTTCGAGATTTTTCTCCATAGTTTTTCTATCATGTTTTTTGATTTATTGCACTATGGTGGATATCTTGGTTGTTTCAAGTGCACAGATCATTTTCATGACATGTAATCTCTTCTTTTGGGCTGTACTATCTATTGCAGTAGCTCTTTTCCCTTTTTGATCATTGTTGATATCATTCATAAGCATGTTTACGAGATATTTTTCTTCGTTGTGACCTATTGTACTCACAGTACATTATAAAGTGCCATGGGGAGATAGTTGTTTTCCTTTTAGTGACCTCTTCCTTTGTAAAGTGAGTGTCCCTTCCATGACATTAGCCCCATGATGTGTTGATGACACGTGCCTTTCTAGGTGTCTATACCTCTTCATCACTCTTAATGTTCTTGGTTCTTTCTATTTTGTAGGAGTTATTGGCTCACTTTCTTGCCTATAACCTCACCCTTATCTACATTATAGGGGTTCTTCTATTGTTTCTCATGCTTCCTTGGTTCTATTGATCAACTCTTCAAGCTTTTGTGTTTCATGCCATCTCTAGATTTTTGAGTTCAGTTGTTTTCCTTTGTTTGCCTCTTGATTCGATGCAGATTATAGTCTTCTCTACCTGGGAAAGTTTTATTTTAGAGGAGATTCTATAGATTAATAGTTTCCTTTTGAAAAGTTTTTTGAATTCTTCATGCTTTACTGATGTTTCTTCATGATTTCTCTTTGTTCCTAGTTTTAGGGACATTCCTCTAGTTGGGGTCTTCCATAGTCCTTCACTAGGTTTTCAGCTATCTCTTTTTGGAGTAGAGCTTTTCCCATTGGGTTTTCTCTATTTCTCTATTTCATAGAGATTTTTTTATTATTGAGTACCTCATTTAGCCTTGTTGTTAGGACCCAAGTTTACTTTTAGCCTTACATTGTAGTTTCCTTGCTCTTTCTACATTGCTTGTAACTGTGTTGTTGCTCATCTTAAGGGGGGGTGTTAGAGAAAATGGTTAATTTAATTAAATTAATTAAATTACCTTTTCTCCCTTCTTAAGATTTTGCTTTATGTACTTTTGGATTCTCTATTTAATAATTATTTAGTAATTATTAAGTAGCATTTACCTTTTAGGTTACCCTTTCGGGTTTCGATCTCCTTTTATAAGGATTGATCTCTTTGTAATTTAAAAAAATAAAAAAATCCCAGAATAAAATTTTCATTTTTTTGAGCAATCCCTCATCTTCTCTTGTCTTTTTCTTCTTTGTGATAGGTTTTCTACATGTAGGTATTTGAGGACTTTGTGGATTTGATTTGCGCATTTGCTCAAATCCTTCAAATTTCATGAAGCACAACAATTTTTATATGGGAATGGAAATGACTAGACATATCTCTTTGTCAAATAAAGACAAGGGAGATATCCCAAATAAGAAGGAGGTTGAGTTTATCATGCCCCTTGATTTTTTCCAAAGATACTTTCATAACACTGTCCTTGGGTTTAAATAAAGTCCTTGACTCAGATGGAACCATGAATGCTTTGGGAGCATTCTATGTCATGGCACTAAACATCCAAGACCCCAACCATTATGTTGGATATGATTTTGTGGATTACATCATTATTAGGATTCATGAAGAAATTATTGTTGCATAGCAAGGATAGTTGGAGAATTTCAAATTTCATCATTAGTCTCTCATTATGCATATGATCTTGTTTAAGAATGTTTATTCTTCTGATTAAAGCTTTTTTGAATGCATAGAAGAATGAGGAGAAAGAGTGCTAGTGCAAAGATGGACAAGGGTATGTAAATGATTTTTCTCTTATTCAAATTTTATTACTTTCTATAATGTCTTTGTGCATCTGGTTTTGAAAATGATAGGGTTAGAAAATGAAAGAATCCCTAGGAGTGTTAGAAAGGTTGTTAAACCTAAGTTATGCTATGATGCTAGAAAATAATTAACTCATGATTGGGGTAGTGTTTTCCTGTTTGAAGATTATACTATTATTAGATTTTTTGGGTACCCTCAGCCACCACACATCCTACCCAAGTATGTCCCTAAAAGACTAGGGTTTATAGAAGTGTTTTGGCAATTAATTTCATTGAATAGAGAGTACCTAGGAAAGACTATAAAAAAAGGAACATTCTTCTATATATGTACTAAGATAGGCAATTTTTAAATTGGAAAAAATGTCATTGAGGAAACAAATGAATTTTTGAGGAAATTAAAATTTCCAACAGGGTAAACCAGAGCATATGATCCATGTAATGTAGTTAGACATGTCCTAAAAATATGAGGGGATATAACTTACCTCCCACAAAACCTCTATGGGAAGAAGATGTCAATTCTAATAGGTTGAATGAGGATGAATGCATCAAGAGGATGGTAAAATATAGAGATTTTGTAAATTTTGAGTTTCAGACAAGAAAGGTAGATCCATCCTTCAAGGGATTTTGTCTCGGGGAAGGCTACTGGTCAAAGTGGGACAAGTGTGTGGATAATTTTGATGTGATATTAACAAATGTCCCTATGGAGATCAAAAAGAAAGTAGACCCTAAATTTTTTGTTGAAGACATAAGTTCCATTGAGGTTTTTGATGATGAATAGAATTAGCCTAAAAGTTCAGCAAAAGGCTTTGCAAATTATGTGAAGAAGGACTCAATATTTTGATGATATTAGGAGAAGATATCTGGTATTTGAGGTATCTGTAGATGAGTAGAGAGCAAATAAGATAGAATTGCAAGCTCAAATGCTAGATGATAGAATTATTGAAACAAATGAGCTCATGAGAAATGAGCATATGAGAGGTTTATAAAAACTAGAAAAATCTACGAGGAAGAAATAAAGAAGACATTTTTCTTAGAACAAAAAACCCTAAAACTAGAAAATAAAGTGGCAAAACTTAAAGACACTATCAGATTAGTTGTAGAGGCCAAGGAATAGAGCATCCAAAGAGAAGGCCAAATACATGAAATAGGGGAAGCATCAAGCCATGAAATGGATGTAGATGAAGAGGAATATTTTGAGTCATAGAAGGAGATAGAAATAAGGACAATCAAGAATTTTTTGATTGACAACTAAATGCACTAAAACAAGTATCATAGAATGTGCATAGCAACTATCTTGTGTTGCAAGGAGCAAAGTCTACATGCTTGGATGCAATTGCATTGATGTCTCCTCTCTTTACTTCATTAGTCCCCTACCTTCAATTTTTTTAGAACCTTGTACCCTTGTTGGATCAAAAGAAAGATCTATCTAAGGTACAAATTATAGGCACTAGAAAGATGATCTGTAAAGTAAGGCATCTAAGTGGTTTCTTCACCTATCAGGTTAGGTGATCCATGGAATTTAAACAAGAGCTCAACTTGTAAGGATTTTAAATTCCAAATTAAATATAAATATATTAATCATAGCTCCTTGTAGCTAAGGATCAGATGTATCAGAGGCTAGTTTCATGACACTGGGCCAATAATGGGTCAATGTTAAGTGTGGACATTTAAAATTTACTATGGATAGAAATTGAATTTAAGAAAATGTGTTCCTTCTAAACTATGACACTAATAATTAAACCTAAGTAAAATTTGAACAAGGTTGTTAATGAAAAATAGAAACACCAAATGTTGTGCCTTTAATTTTGAATGAGGGTGGAGGAGTTAAACATTGGATAGAACGGTCATCACCATTTGACAACATAGTGAACCATCCTAGATTCATATCCTATAGTGGTAATGAGGCAATTGTAGCAGTAGTTTATGATTTGATTGACATGCTCTAGAAGCTAGAATTAGAGATGTCAAAAGTAACTATAGGAGTTAGAGCAATAACATATGCTAAATAGAACAAATGACTTGATGAGTTGGACACAGTTAGAAATGCCACCTGGCCTAATATAGACACTGATGTTTCCATTTGGGAGGTCATTGCTGATACAAAAGTAATACTACCTATGGACAACAACTAGGAAAATTAGTTATGTAGTTTGAGGCTAAAAGGACAAAAGATAAGGAAAAGGTAAAGACAACAATATGATATGAAAGCAAAAGAATTCATGCTAAAGACACCTGCTAGTTTTGTAACTGCATCCCAGAATTTTGATCAAGTACAAAGAATTTCTACAATTGTAATAGAATAATATATATTTTTACTCTATCACCAATAGCTTTTTGACAAGTTTCCTCTCATATAAAGCTTGTTACAATCCTTCCTATAAAATGATTTCCAAGGTGTGGAGTAGAGATCCAAATTTTATGTAATTTTTTTTGTATTATGCTAGTCTTGCATTCAGTCTAGTTAGTCTTTAGTGTTAATTTTTTGATGTATTCATTTGTAAATCTGAGAATAAAATAACATATTGAATGAGAAGTTGTCATGCCTTGAAGTATTTCTGAGTTTAGATTAGTGTTGTATGATTCTCAAGGAGAATTAATACAAGGGGAATGTTATACCATATCTATTTTCACCGAATTCTATCTTCATTGTTATGTGTTGGTTATGTTGAGATTGTATGAATAAGGTTTATGCAATTTAATGCTACGATAGGTTGTATATCAATTTTTTATTTTTTTTAAATTCAAGGAATTAGGTAAATGCTTCATTAAATTGATAGGATTTCTATTTATATAAGAAGGATATTTATAAGAATGGGGTTTAGGGTTAATTGCTGATATAATTAATTATAAACAAATTAATTAGGTCAAAAAATTGTTCGGTAGACTCTAAATGCCAATGGATAGGGCACTTATCATTTATTTAGTTGTATGAATCAAAACTTTAAAATCAAATCAATTTTTACTTTCATATATGAAGAATTTAATTGCTAGTCAACACTTGTTTGTAATTAATCTCTGTGTGTTATAGTTAGCTGTTGCAACCAAGAATTATTTGTGGAACCAAGAAGAATTTTAATTGATATCCACTATAGGGGATAAGTGTGGAGAAAAATATTAGTGAATGAGTGAAGTATGAAGGCAATATCAAATATCAAGCCTTTTATCCCAAAGGTGCACCCACCTAATCTTTAAAGAGCTTAAAGAGTAGAGAATCCCTATGATTATGTTAAAGTTGGATCCAAATATGAAGATTTATTAGTTTAATATTGGAGGTAGCTAACCCTTAGACCACATGAATTATTCTCAAAATCCTAGTATTAGGCACTTTGTTGCTTGCTAGTTTTGAAACTCCAACACGAAGTTTGGTTATGTTCTTAGTGGTCCTTGGATGCAAGGTACATCGTTAAACATCTAATCCCTCTTGGTGACTAGTGAGAATCATTGCACTTTATATGAATTGGGTTTTCCTTTGATTCTATTTAGTTTTCATGAACTTTGATATGATGAGGAGCTAGCTTGAAAAAAATTATGGTGACCACCTAGCTACAGATTTCTTATGTGACCTATCTACTATGACTCTTGTTCACTTTTATTTTATTGGTTTTGTGCCTCCTTCTTGGACTTTGATTTGAGAATTGTGAATCTTGATTTTAAGAGTTCTTTGGTCTTGAGGTGGCAAGGGTGTATACTTTTATGATGCTAGTGTTATGTTTTGAAGTGATGTCATCTATCATGTTCAATGTGGAGCAATGATAGGATGTGTAAGAGAGTAGATTGTGAAGAACATGTCATTCTTGATTTTGCATTTTCATTTTATTTTTGTCATTTTGGAAACCTTACCTTCTGATGTGGGTATCTAATGTGGATAGAGAAGGAGGGGTAGAAGTGATGTTTTCTTTTTTCAATCTACCTACCAGTGTAACATTGGTACAAAAAAAATGCTTTGGCCAAAGCTATGTGCATATGTTTATTTGATATGCTTGCCCTTGTTTCATCTCCTTGACACATTCATGATTAGGGCTACTTGGACATATGTGAGAAGTAGTATGTTTCATGGTTGCACCAGAAACCTCTTGCTTTTGCACTGTTGAGCATTGTCAAGTTGGGAATTATGCATATTAGGTAGGATCTCAAAGAAAGTACCTATTGTATTATGCAGGAATTTCTAGACTAGGGATTATACATGTTAGGTAGGATCCCAAGGAAGTGCATTTTTAATTATTTAGGCATTGAAGGGTTGGGCATTCTGTGTTAGGTAGAATCCCAAGGAAGTGTAGGGCTTCATGCTTTGATATTAAAGCACATCAACCATGTTTTATGTGATGATTGAATGGCATAAAGGCCATACATCACAACTTGTGCTTATATGTTTCTTAAGAACATTGTGGTGACAAGATAGCTTGAGGGCCTAGGTCACATAATTTATAAATATTGGGTTACTAATCCTTGCAGGTGATTGGTGAGCATACCTAGATGATTTACTTGATGGTGTAGATCATATGGTAGATGGTATTTTACTTGTATGATGTGTTTATTGTTCCATTTCTAACATTTAGGTTGAAATTTTATATTATACTCACTAAGGTATGATACTTTAGATTATACTTGATGTATTTATAAAATCATTCATTTTGATGGATGAAGTATGTACAGGTCAACATTCTTGGATAATGTCATGTATTAAATTATTAAATGCATTATTATTTGTTAATCCTTGATTATGGTTAATAAAATAATTGTTGATTATTTAAACTAGGATTTTGCTTGATTAATTATGCATTTCTTGTAACTGAGTATGTCACAATTGCTTAGAAGGACATGCTTCCTACATATGATGAAATAAAGTTTGACATGTAGGTCAATAGTTTGATTAATAATTTTCTAATGAAATGTAATTATTATTGTATCTATCATTTCAACATATAAGTTGGAAACTAGAATGAAGTTGCATAATTAATTGGAAGATATTTTATCTACTTGTTGATTCAACTATTTCACTAACCTGACTTGACTTTTTGGCCTATGCGAAAAGTGTATAGAAAATTGGTATTCCTATGATAATGAAAAATAGTATGTAAAAATCCTTCTTTTAACTATTTTGGAAAATATATTGCATTGGTGTTATATATATGTGATGACCAAAGTTGTTGATTCTTTTTATTAAGTAAACCTAGTTGATGAATAGCAATCGATGATTTAGTCATCTTGAATTGTCTTGTTGGACTCCTAGTTGATATGTTGTTCAACATAGACTTAGTTATTATGCACTCAACTTAGACCCTTTGGTTAAAATGTGTGTGTTTGGGATTTGGTTTAATTATCTATTGATGCAAAACTTTGGGACAATATTGCTTGACACATTTGATTGTGTGGCTTTCTATCCATGATCTTCCTATTATAGGTTTAGATATAAATTTTTGAGATAATTGATGTATTATGATGCTTAAGTACATATAGATGTAAAAGTCCACTAAGAGTGTGTATGCATAATGACAATTAAGTATTGATGAATACATTGATGATATTATATGCAGACGTCATTATCATTCATGATTATACAAATGATGATGAATTAGAAATAGTATGATTAGATTGCTTGATTATGTTTTGTGTACAATGATTTATTGATGTGAACACTTACTCACTAAGAGAGCACCACATGTTATATGATACATATGGTTGATTATTTATGTTACTCTTGATCAAGATGTGATTAACAGATGAGTTAAGAACTCTTAAAGTTAAAGGAAAATGTTGAGTCCTAAAATTTGAATTGATCTCCTTGAGATATTGACATCGTGAATGAGCTAAAACCAAGTTATGAGTTTATATGTATGAGTATGGGAGGAAGTGGATAGCAAGTACATACTAGCAGGGTCAAATTCATGTGATGCCAAGATAAGGTAAGTAAGCCCATGCATGTGTGTGATATCATGTGATTTTAAGGCAATATGTTACTAAATTTTGAGAATCATTGACATAAAGAAGTATTTGATTTTCTATTTCATTATATAATTGATTTGATTTATGATTTATGATGGAATGATATTTGGTGGTGTTCCTATGAATGAACAAAGGGAATGACACATCATAAGAAAGGGGGAATATTGTTAAAGAGAGGTAGTCTAACCTTGTAAAATAATAGAATGAAAATGGAATTCACACACTAACATAGAAAATATTCTTGAATGATTAATTGATGTATTACCTTTGCCAAGTGTGTGCTTACTTTTTTAAACTATGTCACTTCAATCTGTGTGGGTGTTGTCTTTGAAAGTTGTGCCTATTAATTTTTATTTAAATTAAAATATTTTACTTGATTAAAGTAGATGATATTTAATCTTATTGAAGTGTGATAGAATTTGAATTTATGTACATGAACTATCTTAAGAAATGAAAGCTAGAATATAGTTACATTCAAATGAATTTATTAGTTTACCTTTGGTTACATTGTAAATATTGACTAAGCATTAGGGGCAATGCATTTTCTAAGTGGGGAAGGATTTCACGAGCCATTCCTTTTACACCTAATAAAGAGGTGTTCCCTCTAACACATGGATTTGTGAGTCCCATGATTGGCCAACTTTTATCTAAATTCACGTTATATTTGAAAGTAATCATTAACAAAAAGATACTCAGTTATAAATGTAATAATGCACACCACCAATCTTTCTTTCTAGAAATTTCTTGAAATAGTTAATAGATTAGGTATGAATCTATTTTAGTGGGATGTTATGGCTTCAAAAGGGGGATAATTTCTTTTTAGAACACTTTCATTAAAATTGATCCAAATTTGTTACAATTGTATCCAATAATTTTATAGTACTTTCAAGATTTTACCAAAAAAAAGCATTAAAAAGAGATTAAGTGTATTTATTCCTAGTAGTTTTTGGAATAGTGATGGCCATGATAGATGTGTGTTGTGTTTCTTTTTGGGAGGAGATATACACAAGAGGGAAATAACATGCATATCTGGAAGAAAGAATAGGAAGTACAAATAGCATGAAGATTGGGAAGGGTGAAGGGAAACGAGTTCATCACCCTCCAACACCAAATTCAATCTCCAAGGATTTGGAACAATAAAAGAAGTGGGAAGGATTGGAAGAATGATAGGAAAGAGATTTGAGAACTTTTAGATTGATCAAGTTCTCTATTGTGTTATACAAACTACTAAATTACTTATCTTATTTCAAAACATATATACATGTGAAAGTTTAAAGTTTATAAAGAATGATGGTAGATTACATTACCGAATGGGTTATGTTCTCATTGCATTACCTATTTCGTTGCGATAGTTTGAATGTAAATATGAGAGTAAGTAAATGAGTCATTTTGTTCTACCTTAGTTATCCTTGACAAACACTCATCAAATCTTTTCATTCATTGATGCGTTGTTAAATGCCATTTACATTTAGTGGCATCAGACATGGTAACACCTCAATTGCTAAAACTATAAATGAAAGCTTTAAGGCTGAGGAGTACACATTTTTCCAACCACCCTAAATGGTCACAAACCAAGATTGATTAGAAACCATAAATAAAAACCAACTTCTTGGAGAGGGAAATAGAATATTGGATAATAAAGTCAGTATTTCATTCTATGAATGGTGGAAATTACTTTGCTGATAGGAAAAAAACTATATTGCAATTCTTAATTCCATTCTTTTTGGAAGTATGTTTAAGAATGAAGAAAACTAAATGTGTGTGGGAGTAATTTTTGTTGAATTTAGGACATTCAATTTTCTGATTAAGGGTGTTATACTTCTAATTTCTATTGTAACATTCATCTATTTGGCCCATAACTTGTAAATTTTATATATAAGAACCAGTTACTCTAATGATTGATGTCATTGAGAAAAGGGATCCCTTAATGAATGAGAAATGATACATTATTCTCCAAGAGTGCCACAGGAACAATCATTGTGTGAGTGTTACCACTTCATATAAGAACCAAATAAATTGGTTGTTTAAGCTGCCTGAAACTGACATGTATAACCTATAAAAGAAATTAGTTAAGCATTGCCAAGAAATATATTTTTCATGAGGACTTCATTGGAAATTGATGATAATGTATAGTGCCAGAACCAATAGTGTAACCTTCAAGAAATGTGTTAGTTTCTCCTTAACTCAAAAGCAACTTTTTAGTACAAAAGAAATGAAATTGGTTCATTTGATAGCTGGAAATTTTAGAAAGAATTTAAACTTGCAAAGCTAAGGCTTGGCTAGTAAAAAATTGCATGTGAAAGTGAATTATTGTTTCTCCCTATCTATTTTCATGAAATGGGCATGAGATACACTATAGTTAGTACCAAGTACATGCAAAGGAAATCTAGTAATTTGTAATGTTCTTTCTTCCTTTTAGTGAAACATGATTGTGTTACTACTTCGGGTAGACTCTTAGTGTAATACACTATATTTATTCTTTGTTCTCTGTTCAAACAAATACATCCATTGTCAAATTGTTATCTTGAGTTTCCTCCCACTTGTTCTCTACTAGATATTAACTTTGAGCTATCTATATAAATATTGATGTTAATAATTTTGACATGATATTCATGTTCCATTGTGAAAATTTTCTCTAAAGGAATGGGTATGCCTTTTTTTGGAATTTCTTCAATAAGAGTTCAATCATGATCTTCAACCAACATGTGATTATTTGTATGCATAAGTGTATGCTTGTACTCAATAAATGTGTATAGCCTTGGATACATTAAATATAAATTAATAATTGTTCATGTCTACCTATGTGATGATAGTGTATGAGTAATTTGTCATTTAATTTCAAAGATTATTATATTTAATGATTTCTAAATTAGCTTCAGTGTGTGAGATAGGTGTCAGATGAAGAATGATGTTTTAGCTCTCTTCTAATGTTGTAAATGTTGGAATTACAAGTGGAAAGAGAAAAATTCTTGTTGGGTTGGGGGGGTGGGGCGGGGGCGGGGGGGTGGGGTGGGGGGGGGGGGGGTGAATCTGTAGTTTAAACTTGGACCCAAAAAACTTTCACCATTCTTTCATCATATGCATTCAATATGTGTAAAAAAAAGCATGTAAATCATATGCATCTAAATAATGTAAACATGTAAAGCAATCATATACATAACACTAGATATGATTACACATAAACTATCCAAGTGAGAAGGTAAAACTAGGTGGGGATGACACCCACAAATATTCACTACTTTAGTAATAAAGTGTATCCAATGAAGGTTACAATGATTTGACCATGAAGCATGGTCTACCCTATGAAAGGTCTGCCCTGTTAGAGGCTTACAAAGACTGTTAAGTCTTACCTTGTTAGAGGATTTCAACACCCTATTAGAAGTGTGCCTTGTTAGAGGACTTCAACTTACAACTAAGTAAGCACCCTATTAAAGGATTTCATATAGCATGTTAGGACTACTTTGTTAAGAGATTTAACTGAAATCACCTATTAAAATGTCCTAGCATAGATCTTTTGATTGGCACTTTCTTTCCTAATGATTGATCACCTCTACACCATGTCTAATTGATCCTTCATGATCATATGTCTTAGTGTTGTATCCTTTGCTCTATGCTCAGTTCTTCTCTAAGTGATTCTACAATTTACTCTTTCTTCTAAGTCACCTTAAATTCTCTGCAAACTATCTTGTTCGCTCCTCCAATTCAATTACTCACTCCTTGTAAAGAGTTGAGGGCTTTTTCCTCCTTAAGAAGACTTAGGTTGCTTAGGTTTAGGCATGAATATACAACTAAGATTCATCCATATTGCTGCATAAACCTTCTCATTTTTTGATTGGTTACATGTAATTGCATAGGGAATCTAAATGTAGATTCATCCTTATCTCAAAAATATCATAATCTATCCTTAAGTCAGCTCAAAATGGTTTAAATAGTTGTATGTTCCATTACAAAAAAAATGTCAAAATTGTGTCACTCAGCATATGAAGTCTCTGATGGTCGACATGCACTATCTTATATATTGTAACTTGACACCTATATTACTTGACATCCACTATTTACTTGGCTCCTGAATCACTCAGCAATTTCTATCTACTTGGAACCTAATTTACTCAGCACATGAGTGACTTGACACTCATTACAACTTGACATGGTCTAATATTTACATGTTGTGATCAACATGTATTACTAGTTTGACATGAATTGAGTAAATGGCTAAAGTGTGTTGACACTCACTTGTCAAAACTAATCTAAGATCAATAGTCTCCCCCTCAGACACGAGTGTCAAAAACACTTGAATATACATAATCAACCTTAATCTTCTCAAGCATAACATATCCATGACTCGACAAGTATACAAAACTTCAAAATTTCAAAATTCTGCAATAACCTATATACCTCAAAATTGATAACTCCTAATGAGTTAATGTGTCTAATTTGTATCCAAAATATATCCTCCCTTTGACTTCAATGCACTGTATCTGATACTCTTTCATCTAATATTCTCTATCTTAACTAATATCGATATTTTTTTGTTGTTTTCTCTCCAAAAATGCATATCACCCCAATGATATAACTTTGCTACTATGCTCCCCCTTTGTTTTATATTTCTCGTTTGTTCATACTCCCCCATATCATATCTCTCATATTATATCTTCCCTTTATATTTTATAGCTTCATATTCTCTATCTCCCCTTTGTTTATATTGTCTTTATCTCCCCCTTACTATATCTTCCCCTATTACCTTTATTGATCTCCCCCTTTTTGACACTTATGTCAAATGGGTTATACACCTATGGTGTGTTTCTCCAAAAATAATTTCTAGACATCCATTATTATCCTTAGAGCTACATGCCAATTATCACATGCAACATCCAATGACTTGATTTGGATTGTAAGCTCAGGAGCAAGGTGCACTATACCATCTAGAGTAGAAATATTGGGGTCTTTCTTTAGTAAAGTCTATACATAGCCTATCTCCTTGTGCATTATCTCCATATGAGGGGTAAGGGTAGATTGGATCTTTGTCAATTTGGCTCTAATTTTAGCCTCATCTTCTATTAAGACAGCTAACTAACTTTGTGCTTGAAGTAATGTTTTAAAATGGTACTCACTCTGAGCTAGATTTGATGGTAGTCTTGCACCTAATGTAGATATTTGACTTTCTAGATTTAGAATGTGACTTCAAGTCTCTTGGGTGAAGAGTGTAGGATTGCATAGTTTTGTGTACAGTGAGAATATATTCTCAAGTACCTTCTTCACATCCTATCCTTTGTTGCCAATGCAAGTTGTTGTAGTGCTATCTCACTAGATATTTTCTCATTTACCTTTCCTTGAAACTTCTTCTCAGACCATTCTAAAAGTTTTGCATTTATATAAAGTTCTTCATTTGTGACCTTTTCCAACATATCAGTTGATTTTTCTATAAGTGGCTTGGTTTCAAGAGTTGGTAAGCTAAATACATCTAAAATGATGTCCTTTATATCTTGGAGTGCTTGCTTCTACCTATGTTTTCTCCTAAGCATTTCTTGATGCATTTTCCTCTCTAAGGCTTGTTGTAAAATGCCTACTTGTTCCAATGCCATAGTGTCATAGTCATATTTTGGTATCATAATTTCTTCGTCAAGGCTTATGTCTCCATAATGAATTACTTTATCAACCTTTGATGAGCTAGGGCTTGGTATTGAGATTTGCAATGGAATGGCTTATGTGCCCAACTTTTGAAGAGCTTGTGTAGGAGTGTGAGATGCTAGTAGGGCTATCAATGCTTGAATGGATTCTTATTCCTTCACCTTAGGTGTTAACTTATTCTCTTTAGGATTTCCCCAATATATCACTATGACTTGAATATCACCTTGTTCTTGTGCTTTAGGTATAGATGAATCTATCTGTCCTATTTTCTATTGTCCTGTAATATCTTTCTCTTCTACCTTCTTCTTAATAGTATTAGCTTCAACCTTAGTAGATGTATCTACTATTGGTTGAACCAAAGGTTGTACATTAGTAATTGAAGGGATCATAGAAGGTGGTTCTTGTGGATTCACATTTTCCCTCGTGACTTTAGTTATTGCCTTTTGAAATTCTTCTACATTAACCAAAATTGGATTTTCATAGAGTTTAGCTTGGAGTATAGATTGGTCTAGAATCTTTCTTAAGTATTTTTGTAGTAAGTGGACAGATGTTCTGAGTGGAAGCATTAGAATCATCCTTTATATTTATAGTCTCAGTTGTTATATTTGTGTCATGAGGAGGATTGACATTATGCATTTGTGTATCCTGCACACTCTATTCATCTTGTTGTTACTGAATTGTTTCCTTCTTGTCATCTTTCTTTTCTATCTCCCCCCCAATTGTATTATCTTCCTTATTATCTTCCTTGTCATCATTTTTGTCATCATCCTTATCATCATCTTTACCCTCTGAAGGGTCAACTTCTCCTTGTTTCATAGTGGCCAACCCATAGATAAGTTTCCATTTTTGAGTTGATTTATTGACCACATCTTCAATGTTATTTTGAAGAATGTTGAAGGCTCTATATCTAGGTGTGAACCTAATTGCATATCTCTTGATAGCCTTAGCAATTTTTCCCTTTGTAAACTCTGGCATCACTTGATCTAATGTTGTTTCCTTGATCTTTTTTTTCATGTTCAGACAAAAATGCTATTTTTTCTCAACAATATCATATAAACCTTTTGGTATTGAGTTGATAAATTCTAGTGGGGTGTTCTTAAATTTTGACATTATGGCATATAATGCCTCTTCCACTTGGTTTTTCTCTTCTCTTCCAATTTTATCAAAATAAATATGTTTCAAACTAGATAAATTTGCATTGCTTTTGACATTTTAACATAAGTTTTCAAGATTAGATAGAGGATTATGACTTACCACTTTAAATTGGTTATTTTCATCTAATTTTGTCCTCTCTTCATCAAAATCTGGTTGTGCCACATATTTTCTTCTCTATCTTTTATGATCTTGGCCACCTTGCTTTATTTGCTTGGTTGTAGCACATGTGTTGGTTGTAGTGGTATGAGTAGTAGGCTTGGCTTGGCTATGTTTGACAATCTTCTTTTTCCTTGCCACCAGTTGTACCTTAGCCTTCCTCTTTTTTGGCTCATTGGTTTTGCCTTAGCCTTCCTCTTCTTTGGCTCAGCAAGAGTTGGTGCTTCCTCATCTTCTTCTCCCTTAGCACCTTCAATTTCCTCTTCTTCCTTGTCTTCTCCCATGCCTTGGGTCAATGCAAGAGGTTCTTTAGTTTTTGTTTCTTCTACCTCTTCATCCTCTTCTTCTAGGTATGTGCAGGATCATGGTGTGCCAAAAAGTGGCAATGTGAAAAAAATAGAGTTTGAACACGTCTAAAAGCGCTTCAAAATCTGCTATGACTTTTTTTGACCTATCCAGATACCAAACCTGAAAAGTAAGGCCCAAGCCTTATCGGATATCCGATATGAGATCAGATATCCGATACCTGAGGCATAAAAATTGGAAGGAAAAGGCACAAAAATTAGAGGGAAAAATGAATTTGTAAGTGATATAACTAATTTGAGTTATGAAATCTGTAAAGATATAATATATAATCTATAAATATATAATATAATAACATAACTATTATATATAAAATAATATATAATCTATATATTATATAATAATATAATATTATATACATATAACATAACGTAAAGATATAATATATAATCTATTAATATATAATAATATATTATGTTATTATTATTATTATCTATAAATATAATATATATTATTATAATATATTATTATTATTATTATCATATGTAAATTATAATCTATAATATATTATTAATATTATAACTTATGTTATTAATATATAATAATATATTATGTTATTATTATTAATATATATATATATTTATTATTTCTATTGGAGTCGTTTATATGGGTCGAAAGGGCTCACAGGATGACCTATGACCCCTTTTGACACATTCCATGATGATATATGTCCCTAAGGGATCCTAGGACCCCTAGCGACATATTAGAATAGTTTATATGGGTTGAAGGGGTCCATAGGATGACCTATGAACCCTTTCGACATATTCCAAGATGACATATGTCCCTAAGGGTCCAATATTAGAATAATTCAGATGGGTTGAAGGGGGTCATAGGGTGACCTATGACCACCTTGGACACATTCCACAATGACATATGTTCTTAGGGATCCTAAGACCCCTAGGGACATATTAGAATCATTCATGTGGGCCAAAGGGGATCCTAGGGTGAAATATGACCCCCTTCGACACATTTCATTATGACATATGTCCCTAAGCATCCTAAGACCCCTGGGGACATATTAAAATATTTCATATGGTTTGAAGGGGGTCATTGGGTAAACTATGACCCCTTTCAACACATTACATGACGACATATGTCACTAGGGGTCCATGCTTCATATAAGTCAAAGGGGGTCATAGGTCACCCATTAAATGATGACATATGTCCTTAGGGGACCTAAGACCCCTAGGGACATATTAGAATCATTCTTATGGGTCAAAAGGGCTCATAGGGTGACCTATGACTCCCTTTGACCCATTATATGAAGACATATCTCCTTAGCGGTCCTAGGACACCTAAGGACATATTAAAATCATTATCATGGGTCAAAGGGGGTCATAGGTTGACTTATGACCCACTTCAGCACATTACATGATGACATATGTCCATAGGAGTCCTAAGACCCCTAAGGACATATTAGAATGCTTCATATGGGTCAAAGGGTGTCAAAGGTTGACCTATGACCCCCTTCGACCCATTAAATGATGACATATGTACCTAGGGGTCCTAGGACTCCTAGGGACATATTATAATCATTCTTATGGGTCAAAGGGGGCCATAGGTTGACCTATAACCCCCTCTAACTCATTACATGATGACATATGTCCTTAGGAGTCCTAGGACCCCTAAGGACATATTAGAATTGTTCATATGGGTCAAAGGGGATCATAGGTTGACCTATGACCACCTTCGACCCATTAAATGATGACATATATCCTTAGGGGTCCTAGGACCCCTAGGGACATATTATAATCATTCATATGGGTCAAAGGGGATCCTAGGTTGACCTACGACCCTCTTTGACCCATTACATGATGACATATGTCCCCAAGGGTCCTAGGATCCCTAGAGGTATATTAGAATCATTCATATGGGTCAAAGGGGGTCATAGGTTGACCTATGACCCCATTTGACCCATTACATGATGACATATGTCCCCAAGAGTCCTAGGATCCCTAGGGACATATTAGAATCGTTCATATGAGTCAAAGGGGGTCATAGGTTGACCAATGACCCCCCCATTAAATGATGGCATATGTCCCTACAGGTCCTAAGATACATAGGGACATATTATAATCATTCTTATGGGAGAAAGTGACCCCCTTCAACTCATTAAATGATGACATATGTCCCTAGGGGTCGTAGGACCCCTAAGCACATATTAGAATCATTCTTATGGGTCAAAGGGGGTCATAGGATGACCTATGACCCCCTTTAACCCATTCCATGATTACATATGTCCCTAGTGGTCCTAAGACCCCTATGGACAAATTAAAATCTTTCTAATGGGTCAAAGGGGGTCATAGGGTGACCTATGGCCCCCTTCGACCCATTACTTGACGACATATGTCCAAAGGGGTCCTAAGACCTCTAAGGACATATTAGAATGCTTCATAATGGTCAAAGATGGTCATAGGTTGCCCTAAGACACCTTTCGAACCATTAAATGAAGACATATCTCCCTAGGGGTCCTAGGACCCTTATGGACGTATTAGAATCATTCTTATGGCTCAAAGGGGGTCATAGGTTGACCTATGACCCCCTTTGACATATTACATGATGACATATGTCCCTAAGGGTCCTAGGACCCCTAAGAAGATATTAGATTCTTTCATATGGGTCAAAGGGGGTGATAGGTTGACCTATGACCTCCTTCAACCTATTAAATGATGACATATGTCCTTAGGGTCCTAGGACCCCTAGGGACATATTATAATCATTCTTATGGGTTAAAGGGGTTCATAGGTTGACCTATGACCCCTTTTGACCCATTACATGACGACATATGTCCATAGAGGTCCTAAGACCCCTAGAGACATCTTAGAATCATTCATGACCGATTACATGACGACATATGTCCCTAAGGGTCCTAGGACCCCTAGGGACATATTAGAATCATTCATATCAGTCAAAGGAGGTCATATGTTGACCTATGACTCCCTTTGACCCATTAGATGATGACATATGTTCCTAGGGGTACTAGGACCCTTAGGGACATATTAGAATTGTTCATATAGGTCAAAGGGGGTCATAGGTCATCCCTTCAAACCATTACATGATGACATATGTCCCTAGAGGTCCTAGGACCCCTATGGATATATTAGAATGCTTTATATGGGTCAGCGGGGGTCATAAGTTTACCTATGACACTCTTCGATTGACTAAATGATGACATATGTCCCTAGGGGTACTACGACCCCTAGGGACATATGTCATCATGTAATGGGTCGAAGGGGGTCATAGGTCAACCTATGACACTCTTTGACCCATTTGAAAGATTCTAATATGTCCCTAGCGGTCCTAGAACCCCTAGGGGCATATGTATTTTGTTAATGGATCAAAGGGGGTCATAGGTTGACCTATGACCCCCTTTAACCCATAAGAACAATTCTAATATGTCTCTAGGGGTCTTAGGACCCCTAGGGACATATGTCATCATGTAAAGGGTCAAATGGGGTCATAGGTCAACCTATGACCCCCTTTGACCAATAAGAATGATTCTAATATGTCCCTAGGAGTCCTAAGACCTCTTTGGACATATGTCATCATGTAATGGGTCGTAGGGGATCACAAGTCAACCTATGACCCCCTTTGACCCATAAGAAGCATTCGAATATGTCCTTTAGGGTATTAGGACCATTAGATACATATGTCATCATGTAATGGGTCAAAGGGGGTAAAAGTTCAACCTATGACCCCCTTAGATCCATAAGAATGATTCTAATATGTCTCTAGGGTTTCGAGGACCCCCAAGGACATATGTCATCATATAATGGGTCAAAGTGGTCATTGGTCAACCTATGAACAATTTTGACCCATAAGAATGATTCTAATATTTCTCTAAGGTTCTTAGGACCCCTAGGGGCATATGTTGTCATCTAATGTATTGAAGGGGTTCATAGGTCAACCTATGACACCCTTTGACCCATAAAAACAATTCTCATATGTCCCTAGGGGTCCTAGGGACATATGTCCCTAGGGGGCATAGGTCAACCTATGACCCCCTTTGGCCCATATGAATAATTTTAATATGTTCGTAAGGGTCTTAGGAGCCCTAAGGACATATATCATCATTTAATGAGTTTAAGGGGATCATAGGTCAACCTATGACCCCCTTCGACCCATATGAACCAGTAAAATATGGTCCTAGGGATCATAGAACCCCTAGAGACATATGTCATCATGTAATGTGTCACAGGAGGTCATAGGTCAACCTATGACTCCATTTGACTCATAAGAATGACTCTCATATGTCGCTAAGGGTCCTAAGGACATATGTCATCATGTAATGGGTCAAAAGGGGTCATAGGTCAACCTATGACCCCCTTTGACCCATATGAACAGTTTTAATATGTCTCTTGGGGTCCTAGGACCCCTACGGACATATGTTGTTATTTAATGGATCGAAAGGGGTCATAGGTCAACCTATGACCCCCTTTGACCCATATGAACAATTTTAATATGTTCTTAGGTGTCCTATCACCCTTAGGGACATATATCATCATGTAATGGGTCGAAGGGGGTCATAGGTTGACCTATGACTCCCTTTGACCCATAAGAATGATTCTAATATGTTGCTAGTGGTCCTAGGACCCATAGGAACATATGTCATCATGTAATGGGTAAAAGGTTGTCATAGGTCACCCTATGACCCCCTTTGACCCATAACAATAATTCTAATATGTCCCTAGGGGTCTTAGGACCCCTAAGGACATATGTCATCATGTAACTAGTTAAAAGGGGTCATAGGTCAACGTATGGCCCCCTGTTACCCATAAGAATGATTCTAATATGTCCTTAGGGGGCTTAGGACCCCTTTGGACATATGTCATCATGTAATGGGTCGAAGGGGGTCATAGGTCAACTTATGATCCCTTTTGACCCATAAGAAGCATTTGAATATGTCTGCAGGGGTTCTAGGACCCCTAGGGACATATGTCATCATGTAATGGGTCAAGGGGGGTCATATGTCAACCTATGACCCCTTAGACACATAAGAACGATTCTAATATGTCTCTAGGGTTCTGAGGACCAGTAGGGACATATGTCATGATGTATTGGGTTGAAGTGGATCATAGGTCAACCTATGACCCCCTTTGACCCATATGAAAAATTTTAATATGTCCCTAGGGATCCTAGGACCCCTAGGGACATATGTCATCATTTAATGGGTCGAAGGGGGTAATAGGTCAACCTATGACCCCCTTGACCCATATGAACAATTTTAATATGTCCCTAGGTGTTCTATGACCCTTACGGACATATGTCATCATGTAGTGGGTCGAAGGGGGTCATAGGTTGACCTATGATTCCTGTTGACCCATAAGAATGATTCTAATATGTCCCTAGGGGTCCTAAGACCCTTAAGGACATATGTTAACATATAATAGGTCGAAGGATGTTATAGGTCACCCTATAACCCCCTTTGACCCATAAGAATGATTCTTATATATTTTTAGGGGTCCTAGGACTCTTAGAGAAATATGTCATCATGTAAAGGGTCAAAGGGGGTCATAGGTCAACTTATGACCCACTTTGACACATAAGAACGATTCTAATGTGTCCCTAGGGGTCCAAGTCCTCTTTGGACATATGTCATCATGTAATGGGTTGAAGGGGGTCATAGGTCAACCTATGAGACACTTTGACCCATAAGAAGCATTCAAATATGTTTCTATGGGATCTAGGACCCCTAGGGACATATGTCATCATATAATGGGTCAAAGGGGGTCATGGGTCAACCTATGACCCCCTTAGACCCATAAGAATGATTCTAATATGTCCCTATGGTTCGGAGGACCCCCAGAGACATATGTCATCATGTAATGGGTCGAAGCGGGTCATTACTCAACCTATGACCACCTTTGACCCATAAGAATGATTCTAGTATTCCCCTAGGGGTCAGAGGACCCCTAGGGACATATGTTGTTATATAATGCATTGAAAGTGGTCATAGGTCAACCTATGACACCCTTTTGACCCATAAGAATGATTCTCATATGTCCCTAGAGGTCCTAGGGACATATGTCATCATGTAATGGGTCAAAGGGGGTCATAATTCAACCTATGACCCCCTTTGACCCAGATGAACAATTCTAATATGTCTCTAGGACTCTTAGGACTCCTAGGGACATATGTCATCATTTAATGGGTCAAAGGGATCATAGGTCAACCTATGAACCTTTTCAACCCATATGAACAATTTTAATGTCCCTAAGGGTCATAGGACCCTTAGGGACATATGTCATCATGTAATGCGTCGAAGGGGGTCATAGGTCAACCTATGACCCCATTTGACCCATAAGAATGACTCTCACATGTTCTTAGGGGTCTTAAAGACATATGTCATCATGTAATGGGTCAAAGGGGGTCATAGGTCAACTTATGACAGCCTTTGATGCATATGAACAATTTTAAGATGTCCCTAGGGGTCCTAGGACCTGTAGGGACATATGTCATCATTTAATGGGTCAAAGAGGGTCATAAGTCAACCTATAATCTCCTTTGCCACATATTAACGATTATAATATGTCCCTAGGTGTCTTATGACCCCTATGGACATATGTCATCATGTAATGGGTCGAAGGGGGTCATAGGTTGACCTATGACTCCTTTTGAGCCATAAGAATGATTCTAATATGTCCCTAGCCCTTAGGGACATTCTTCATCATGTAATGGGTCAAAGGTTGTCATAGGTCACCCTGTGACCCCCTTTGACCCATAAGAACAATTCTAATATGTCCCTAGGGCATTTAAAAGGTCAAAGGGGGTCATAAGTCAACCTATGACCCCCTTTGACTCATAAGAACAATTCTAATATGTCTTTAGGGGTCCTAGGACCCCTTTGGACATATGTCGTCATGTAATGGGTTAACGGGGGTCATAGGTCAACTTATTATCCCCTTTGACCCATAAGAAGCATTCAAATATATCCCTAGGGGTTCTAGAACCCCTAGGGACATATGTCATAATGTAATGGGTCAAAGAGGGTCATACGTCAACCTATGATCCCCTTAGACACATAAGAACAATTCTAATATGTCCCTAGGGTTCTGAGGACCACTAGGGCCATATGTCATCATGCAATGGGTCAAAGTAGGTCATAGGTCAATCTATGATCACCTCTGACCTATAAGAACGAGTCTAATATTTCCCTAGGGGTCCTAGGACCCCTAGGGACATATGTCATCATGTAATTATTTGAACCATAAGAACAATTCTCATATTTCCCTAGGGGTCCTAGGGACATATGTTGTTATGTAATGGGTCAAAGGGGGTCATAGGTCAACCTATTACCCCCTTTGACCCATATGAAAAATTCTAATATGTCCTTAGGGGTCCTAGGACCCCCAGGGACATGTGTCATCTTTTAATGGATTGAAGGGGATCATAGGTCAACCTATGACCCCCTTCGACCCTTATGAACGATTCTAATATCTCCCTAGGGGTGCTACGACCCCTGGGGACATATGTCATTATGTAATGTGTTGAAGAGGGTCATAAGTTGACCCATAAGAATGATTCTCATATGTCCCTAGGGGTCCTAGGGACATATGTCATCATGGAATGAGTCAAAGGGGGTCATAGGTCATCCTATGACCCCCTTTGACCCATATGAACAATTCTAATATGTCCCTAGGGGTCCTAGGACCCCTAGGGACATATGTCATCATTTAATGAGTTAAAGGTGGTCATAGGTCAACCTATGACCCCCTTTGACCCATATGAACAATTCTAATATGTCCTTAGGACCCCTACGAACATATGTCATTATTTAATGGATCAAAGGGGTCATAGGTCACCCTATTACCCCATTTGACCCATATGAACAATTATAATATATCCCTACGGACATATGTCATCATTTAATGGGTCAAAGGGGGCCATAGGTCAACCTATGACCTCCTTTGATCCATATGAATAATTCTAATATGTCTCTAAGGGTCTTAGGACCCCTAGGGACATATGTCGTCATCTAATGGGTTGACGGAGGTCATAGGTCATCCTATGACCCCCTTTGACCCATATGAACGATTCTAATATGTTCTTAGGGTTCATAGGATCCCTAGGGAAATATGTCTTCATCTAATGGGTCGAATGGATTCATAGGTCAACCTATGACCCCCTTTGACCCATGTGAATCATTCTAATAAGTCCCTAGGGGTTGCAGGACCCCTAGGGACATATGTCATCATGTAATGTGTCGAAAGGGGTCATAGGCCAACCTATGACCCCTTTCAACCCATAAGAATGATTCTAATATGTCCCTAGGGGTCCTAGGACACCTAGGGACATATTTCGTTATGTAATGGGTCAAAGGGGATCATAAGTCAACCTATGACCTCTTTTGACCCATATGAACTATTCTAATATGTCCCTAGGGGTGCTAGGACCCCTAGGGACATATGTCGTCTTGTAATAGGTCCAAGGGGTTCATAGGTCAACCTATGATGCCCTTTGACCCATATGAATGATTCTAATATGTCCCTAGGGGTCCTAGGACCCCTAGGGAGATATGTCATCATTTAATGGGTCAAAGCAGGTTATAGGTCAACCTATGACTCCCTTTGACCCATAAGAATGATTCTAATATGTCCCTAGAGGTCCTAGACCCCTAGGGACATATGTTGTCCTTTAATGGGTCGAAGGGGGTGATAGGTCAACCTATGACCCCCTTTGACCCACAATAATGATTCTAATATGTCCCTAGGGGTCCTAGGACCCCTAGGGACATATGTCATCATGTAATGTGTCAAAGGGGGTCATAGGTGAACCTGTGACCCAGTTCAACCCATAAGAATTATTCTAATATGTCACTAGAGGTCCTAGTACCCCTAGGGACATATGTCGCTATGTAATTGGTCAAAGGGGGTCATAGGTCAACCTATGACGCCCTTTGAGTCATATATATTAATAATATACATATATATTAATAACATACATATTAATATTATAATATATATTAATAACATATATATTACGTTATTATATTTAGTAAAAATAATAATAATATAAATTATATTTATAGATTATAATAAGAATAACATAATATATTATTATATATTAATATATTATATGTTATATCTTTATGTTACATTATTATATATATATATATAATATATTATAATACATATTCACATAGTAATATAACAAAAGTAATTTATAAATCATAAGCTATAACTCTTAAATTCGGTTTTTCATCCAAAATGGGTTGGGATTTCAAATTTATTACCAAAATTCACCGAGCCATATCGGATATCTGATTAGGTTTGGTATTTATCAAGCCTACCCGATCAACCCAAAAGATGTGTTTGAAGAGGATTTTAGTGATACTCAGACTTTGGGTAACCGTCTGACAATGTTATTTTGATCGAAATTGAATGAAACAAAAAGGGTTTTTTAATATCGCTCTCAAGATTCCATTGATATAATTTTTGTCAAATTTTGAGTTCGATAAGTATTTATTAGTTAATTAGCAATGAAGATTATTGTAAAGTGCTAATTGACATATTGATTGAAAAATAGCTATAACTTTCAAACGGTATAACATTTTTTAAATCTAAAAGTTGCCTCACATTCTATGCTTTGCCTAGTATAAGAAAAAAAATTAAAAAATTAAATTTGGTAAAATTTTCTATTAGTTAAGGTGGTCAGACACGAAACTTTTTGTTTTCTGAAAATGTTTTGGTAGAAAATTCATATTTAATTATTTATTTGGAATAAAAATACCAAAAAATATGTGTCACATCTAGGCATGAGTCTAATTTTCATATCTATAATTATATTAAAAAAAATTTATCATTTGATTTTGATTAAGGTGGTCAGACATACACCTAGTTTTTATTTTTGCCCTAAAATTTTCGTAGTACTACATTAAAATTCAAACTTTTGACCAATCAATTATTTTTTTCTCCTAATAAGGCCTAGTATTTTAGAAACTAAATTCAATTTTCTACAGATTATTTTCTTACAACTTTTTTATATAAAGTCCATAACCACTTCAAAATTATGTGTCAAGTTGACATAACCTTGATTTGCTGATTTTTCACTGCCACTTAAGGCCATAGTTTGGTACACCATGATCCTGCACATGCCCTTCTTCTTCTTCTTCTTCTTCCTCCTCAGCACCTTCTCCAAATTTTCCTTTTATTTTCTTCACTATCTTATCTTTCTTCTTAATGGCTGATGTAGTTTTCAACTCCATGGCAATCTTTGATTTTACCATCTCATATTTGCCAAATATCTTTGTGCTTTTATCTATTTCCTCTACTGGTAGTTTAGTGATGGTTGCTAAGGCTTCATCAACATTAATTTTGTACCCAAATATCCTTAACCATCTTACCCTTGTTATGGAAGCTTGCATAAAAGTGTAATCAAAATCACCAAGAAAACATATGTCATTGTAGTGTTGTTCAACCAAAAAAACTAGTATTCTCATTCTTTCCTTCATGGATTTCTTGAAATCTTCAAATTAACTTGTTATCAAAGTTTCAAAGTTTTCTCCCACCTACTCAATGAACTCATTGATCTGCACTACAATTGATCTATTTGTTTTCCACCCTACAGTACCAAAAGAGGGGAATTTATTCTATACATAAAAGAATATAAAACTTGTATTGAACCAAACTTGCATTGTACACCCTCGGCTTTCCTAATAGCTCCAAGATTCTCCATTAGTTGTTGTAATTGTAGCTCTAGTAGAACATATGTATGATATTTCTTTACAATATTGTATCCAACCTCCATAGATATGTAGGGTACACTATTCAATCTATTGGATAATTAATAGAATTTATGTGAGATTACCCTTACAACAAAGTTCAACAATGGATCAACAATAGTATCTATTGTCATGCCTCTCTTATTGCATTTTGCTCCAGTGTTCTTCTCAATTACTTCCTTAGAATCACTTCTAAGTGTCTTTGGCTGATCCAGGGTTGGGTAGCTAGTAACCTCTAAATTATTCTCTTAGTAATCTTGATAGGTCCTCCCTCTAGCCATAAATAACCATCGTGAAGCTTAGAAAAATTCATATCCACTTATTTTTAAATACATTTAAAAAATCTCAGGCTCATGTCAAACCCTTTTTCTCAACAATTTTGCATTCCTCTTTCAAAACACCATTTTCACACAATCTATTATATACATCTTTTATCTCCATGTCTCTTATACTTCCTAACTTGCAATTCTAGCACTTCCTCACATCTTGCACCATAATTATGTTTGGCAAGATCATAGACAATGCACCAGAAGGATCTTGTTTATAGGCTATGTTAGGAATGGCTTTAAATATGAGTTTCTTAACTTCATTACTAAATAAGTGAATATTCAAAACCTCCTTCCCTTCAACATTTTTTTGAACTAGATGCCATTTTGTCAAACTAGGGCCTATGCAAAAGTAAACTAATTAGCTCAGCTTGTGATAAATACCTTGTAAAATCCTATAAACTAGTGTGAGATCATCCCTAAAATCTCTGCAAATGCTTTCAATAGGTTTCTAAATCACCTTCTACTCTACTTTCTCTTGCTTGAATTTGAAATGATGAATAATGAGAAAAAATAGATAATATACTGTTCAAAAAACTTGCATTTAATATTGAGTGCTTACACAGCTGTAAGATCAACAATAACCATTTCTAGGTTCACTTAGCATCCATTAGATGTTTCCACCACTTGATAGCTACTACGAGCTCAACATCAATTAGATAGTCTAATAGCTCAACATAAACTAACATTTCACTTAGCACACACAAGAAACATTTCATGCCTAGAAACAACATGAAAAACATAAATATTTAACTTGAATTTTCAACAACATCTTGCATCTTTATTCATGCTAATGTAGTCTTTTTAGTACTATGTTCTTTGGAACTGATGTATGATATAACACTTGAATATCAGTCCCACATACCTCTTGATTGCCTAGTTTGATGAGGTGTGATCACCCGACTCTTTAGGTGAAGTGACCCCTTCTCCATTTGATATGCTGCAATCATCCTTATTTTTCCATGTCTTGTTCATTTCATCTTTGATGTGTTCAACATCTACCTTTCCTTTGCCTTTATCAAATTCACAACTTGGTGCCTTTGACCTAGTTGGACAATGCTTACTAATGTGACCAATCTTCAAATAGCTAAAATATGTGGTTTGACTCAACCACCTTTTGTAGTTACCACTAAAGCGTTTCCTAATAAAATTCTTAGGAACATGTCCATATTCTTGACAATAATGACAACTACATCTTGCATTATAATCCCAATTATAAAATTTCCCATTATTTCTTACCTTTGTTGGCTTGTTTGATGACCACATGGATTTGGATCTACATCCAAAAGCTCTATGTCCATAGTTCTGATGGTTTTAGCAATATCCTTCAAATCTTTGTTTATGCATGGTCCTAGTTCTACATTCATGTGCCTAATGACCTCGCTTGTTGCACTTATGACAATGAGTCATGTTCTTAGGCTTGATATTTTGATTTGTATTCTTTCTCCTATACATATTGGAAGTATTTCCTTTCTTACCACAATTATGACAAGTAGGTTTGGAATTCTTACCTTTGATGTTCATTTCTTTGGTAACTTTGAATGATTCTCCTTATTTAGTGCTTGTGTAGCCCAATCCCGATGTATGATTGTTGGATCTAGGGGATCTCAATAATTTTTCAAAGTATTTGATGGCTTCATTTTTGTTGTTGAAACTTTTAGAAAATTCCTTTTCTCTTTTTAGATCACTCTATAATTGTTCATTCTACAACTTCAATGTAGTTATCTCAATGTCCTTGACATTTAGTTCATAGTTGGCATTGATCATTTGACTTAGAGAATTCAATTTCATGTTAGAAATCTTAGTTAGTTTTATTGACTTCTCTTCTACTCTATTAGCCAAAACTCTTTTGTCTTCTTCAATCATGGCTTTATCTTCCATGGCTTTCTCCTTCTATTCAACCACTCCACATACTAGTATGGCTTGTGATGCTTGTTCTAACTTGAGATTTTTGATTTCCTTAGCTCGGACTCTATTCCTTTCCATTAGATGTGTAATTGTTGCAAATAGTTTAGTAGTGTCTATCTCTTTGTATTGTGTGTCCTTCTCCATAATAGTAATTTATTTCCTTCTCTTCAAGGATTTATTTAGTTCCTCTCTTGCCTCAGTTAGTTGATGTAATATGAGATGTATTTCAATCTCCTAGTTCTCAATAGTCTTTCCCAACTTGTAGACTTCCATTTCAAGATCTTTCTTGAAAGTTGCAAAGGTTCTCTTTCAGAGAACAAATCTCTAATACTAATTGTTGAAATTACAAGTGGAAAGAGAAAACTTTTAAGAGGGGGGGGGGGGGGGGGGAGGTGAATCAATTGTTTAAATTTTGATCCATAAAACCTTCACCATTCATTGATCATATGCATTCAATATATAAACTAAAATAACATGTAAAGCATATGCATCTAATCATGTAAACATGTAAGCAATCACACACATAACACCAAATATGATTACTAAGAAACCCTCCAAGTGAGAAGGTAAAACTAGGGTGAGGATGACACCCACAAATCTTCACTATTTTATTAATAAATTGTATCCAATGAAGGATAGAATGATTTGACCATGAATCATGGTCTACCCTATGAGAGATCTACCCTATTAAAGGCTTACAAAGATTATTAGGTCTCACCTTGTTAGAGGATTTCAACATCCTGTTAGAAGTATGCCTTGTTAGAGGACTTCAACTTACAACTAAGTAAGCATGATGTTAAAGGATTTCATATAGCATGTTAGGACTACTCTATTAAAAGATTTAACTAAAATCACCTTGTAAAATTTCTTAGCATAGATTCTATGATTGACACTTGCTTTTCTGATGACACATCACCTCTACATAATTTCTAATTGATCCTTCATGATAAGATGTGTCACTGCTGTATCCTTTTCTCTATCCTTTGTTCTTCTCTAATTGATTTTGTGATTCACTCTTTCTTCTAAGTCACCTTGAATGCTCTGCAAACTATCATGTTTGCTCCTCCAATTTGATTACTCACTCATTATGAAGATTTTAGGGCTTCATCCTCCATAAGAAGACTTGGGTGGATTAGGGTTAGGTATGAATCTATGACTAAGATTCATTCATATTGAGACTTAAACCTTCCCATTTTCTGATTGGTTGCATGCAATTGTATAGAAAATCCAAATGTAGATTCATCCTTATCTCCATAAGATTGTAATCTATCCTCAAGTCAGCTCAAAGGTGATTTACATAGTTGTTTGTGCCATTAAAAATAAAATGTCAAAACTGAGTCACTCAGCATATGATGTTTTTCATGCTTGGCATGCACTGTCCTATATACTATGACTTAGTACCTACATTACTCAGGATCTATTATTTATTGTGATGTGAATATCAGGATTTAACTATGTGATTTTTGAGTCAAACTCGATGACCCATGTTTCATGAGTAGTGATTCAACATGAATCCATCTCTCATGAGAATAAATGGAACACTTAACACTCATTGGATCTAGGTGATGCTCACAAGGGTGAAGCATTGAGACTTCCTGGGAGGTCACCCATCCCAGTACTACTCCAGCCTGAGCGCGCTTAACTACGGAGTTTCCTCCATAGTTAAACCCAAAGCTTGCAACCCCATTTGCAAAACCTTCACCAAGTGTTGTGCCTTATGAACCATTCATTAGAAAGCCCCTTAAGCTCATCAATTGATAAGTAGGAGATGATTTCCATAGCTAGTCAAATTGTGATGTGAATATCAGGATTTAACTATGTGATTTTTGAGTCAAACTCGATGACCCATGTTTCATGAGTAGTGATTCAACATGAATCCATTTCTCATGAAGTCCCAGGAAGTTTCGATGCTTCACCCTTGTGAGCATCACCTAGATCCAATGAGTGCTAAGTGTTCCATTTATTCTCATGAGAGATGGATTCATGTTGAATCTCTACTCATGAAACATGGGTCATCGAGTTTGACTCAAAAATCATACAGTTAAATCCTGATATTCACATCACAATTTGACTAGCTATGGAAATCATCTCCTACTTATCAATTGATGAGCTTAAGGGGCTTTCTAATGAATGGTTCATAAGGCACAACACTTGGTGAAGGTTTTGCAAATGGGGTTGCAAGCTTTGGGTTTAAATGTGGAGGAAACTCCGTAGTTAAGCACGCTCAGGCTGGAGTAGTACTGGGATGGGTGACCTCCCGGGAAGTCCTGGTGCTTCACCCCTGTGAGCATCACCTAGATCCAATGAGTGCGAAGTGTTCCATTTATTCTCATGAGAGATGGATTCATGTTGAATCACTACTCATGAAACATGGGTCATCGAGTTTGACTCAAAAATCACACAGTTAAATCTTGATATTCACATCACAATTTGACTAGCTGTGGAAATCATCTCCTACTTATCAATCTACTATTTACTCAACTCCTAAATCACTTCGCATGGCCTATCTACTTGACACCTGAGTGACTCAACAATCATTGCAACTTGGCATGGTCTAATATTTACATGTTGTGCTCAGCATGTACTACTACTTTGACATGAATTGAGTAAATGACTTAAGTGTGTTGACACTCACTTGTGAAAACCAATCTAAGATCAACAATAAATAACATTCTTGATCTTAGGGAGAATGACCTTAAAAATTATCATGTTCTTTATGTCCTATAATGACCTATTGTTTATAGGAGGTTTGCAAGAAAAGTAATAATGACGAATGTTCCTTACACTTTAGTATGAAATATGGTGGTTATTATGATTATTAATGTACTTTTGGGAAATTTAAGAGCACTACTTGTGTTTCTTTATGATATGAACATGTTTTCCTTTAACAACATAGTTCCATTACATCTATTGGTTTTACCTAGTTAGACCTCCTCCATACCAAACTAGGTATCTTTCTTATCAAGAAAGATTCTAAGAAATCTTAATAGCTTCATGGTAGGGTGATAAAGAACTCCTACAATATTCTCACCCGTATGATCTTAGATAGATTCTAGAGCTTCTATCAAAAAGGTTGACATAATCTATACATCTTGGTATTCTAGGTACTAAATTATGGTTTCTTTTAGATTTGAGCATAAATGTATTTGTATCATTTATGTTGAATTTGATGATAATTAATCATCTAATGTTGATTGGTCAATATTCAAATGACTTTTACTCTCCTTAACTTCTTCATATTATGTCGATTGTTGATGTGGCATTGGTTTTGTAGGAATAGTCATTACAAAAAATTTATTACTGATGAACCAAAATATCATCCTATTTTTAGATCAAACTCCTTGGAAATTAGATTAGTTTTATTTATTATAGACGTTATCAGTATAATTATGATTAATGCACCATACTCATGTTACCTCTGATCATAAGAAGTAACCAACATCAACACATCCATTACTTTTCTTGACATATTATTTTAATGATGCAAAGCTTGTCCTCTCATCACTTTGATAAGTTCTTTCAAAAATAAATTATGTGCTCATAATAAGCAATCAAATGAGAAAATAGAATGCATGAACATCATGATGTTTCTTCCTCTCTTTTGTATGACTAGGTTTTCACCCTTTGTGATTAAGGGATATAAGAATCATCTAAGAATTCTTCACCTAATTTCTCTCGATGTGGTGCTAATAGAATAGGAAGTTTGTTGTCTTGATGCAGGAGCATCCTGGGTGTAAGAGCAATCTTACATCACCCAAAAATATTTAATTTTTAGTCTTTTCTATTTTAATAAGGACTAGTAGACAGGGTGGTTACTATTTATGGGAACTTGCTATTTTTAGTAAGTTTTCCATATGAGCTTGGAATGTTCTCATTTTCTATACAAAGGTTCATTTTAGAGTTGTAAGCCTACCATAAAAATCTTATTTCTCAAGAATAAGTATCAAAGAAGTTAATGTGGATTTTCGGTGGAAAAATTTGGAGAGAAATCTTTAGGCTCATCATTGGAGGCCTTAGAGTGCCCAGATGAGGTCCAAAAACTCATTGGAAGGGCACTAGCACAATTTTGAGACTATAGATCAAGAGTTGGTATTTCCAAAAAGTGGTTATAATAGCTGATTGGAGCAACGATTTCAGAATTATGGCCTTCTGAATTTGTGCTATCAAAATATCTAAAATAATTTGTCAAAAATGAATTTGGCTAACTCTATATGTATTGTTAGGGTCTATCGGCTCTATGTATTAAGTTTCAATGTCTACAACCTTCTTGAGCAGCATAAAATTGCCTATTTAAGAAAGGCCCAAACATTGCCTAGGACAACTTGAGGTGGAAGTTTGCAGCTTAGTCTTGTAGATTATTGTAATGAAGGCACCCATGTAGGTTAGCATATTGTACCTGTGAATTCTATAATTTTGCAGTTGCAAGGAAAATAGGAAGTCCATATTTTGTTCTCACATTTGCTATTGTTTCTTTGTCTCTGTTATGTGTTTATGGTTTTAAGGGGAGTTCCCCTCATCATGTGGTAATAGAGCTAAAGTTCTTGAGTGTGTGGACACATTGTTGACTGTGAGGTAGTTCATACTGGGACTATCATTTGGGCTAAGCATGTAGATAGATTATCGATTGTGAGGTATTTTCCACTAGGGTTTTAGTGAAAGCGCAAAAATGTCTCAACAAAGAGAGCATGGTGGAAGAGTTGTAGGTGTTACACCTAAGGGTTTTTGAGCCCTCTAAAGAAAAATGTAAGCATTGGAAGAACAAATGCACAGGGGAATAAATCTTCCTATAAGAGATGAAAGTGAGGATGAGGACAAGGTAGAAGAAAATGCTTGAGCAGAGGTAGTTCTAAACCTTAAGGAAGAGAGGCTTTTTAGGGCCATCTCTAAGATTGGAAAAAGATCTAAGCTTGAAGTTTCCACATTTTTTTGGGAAATCTTAATCCAAAGGAGCTGATCGATTGGATCAATGAACTAGAGGAGTACTTTTAGTATGAAGATGTTGAAGATCCTAATAAGGTCAAGTTTGTAAAGGCAAAATTGAAGAGATGTGTGAAGATCTAGTGGTAGGAGGTTCAGTTGGAGTGAAATAGAAAGGGAAAGGACAAAATCACTAGATGGGAATGGATGGTAGCTAAACTACAATGAAAATTCATTCTTATAGATTATGAACTTGATCCGTTGAAGAAAATGCAAGGGTTAAAGCAAGCAAGAAAATCCATTCAAGTGTATATCGAAGAGTTCTATTGAATTCTCATTAGAACTGGCCATGTGAAAGCTGATAAGGAGAAAGTCACCCATTATATTTATGGGTTAAGGCCAAGCATTCACAATGAGTTGAGTGTGGTTTGAATGAACAATATTAAGGAGGCATACCAATTTTCCCTAAGTGTTGAGGAGAAACTAAACAAGAAGTTTGATAATAAGAATAGTGGAAGAGGTAGTGGTGGAAGATCTATTGTACGATCTTATGGTAGTCATAATGATGATCAAAAGAACAAGGAAGAAGCTAGAAGTAGCAATCAAAACCAAAGGGGAAACAATTCCAATCATTTCCATGATCAAAATAATAGCAATTAGAGAGGAAGAGGTAGAGGACAAGGATCTAGAAGAGGAGGCTTCTATGGGGATTTGTTTTACTATAGAGAAGAAGGACATAGAGCATTTGAATATACCAAGTTCCAAGGAAGGATAGATCAAATAACCAAAGGCTAGGCAATAGTTGTACATGTTGATGAAGATGATAGATCCTCACATTCTAGAGATGCTAAAAGAGGAGACATCCTAGTTAACTAAAGAGTCCTACTAAGTGGTGAGAATGAACCTGATCAAAGAAGGAGCTTGTTTCACACAAGGTACAAATGTGAAGATAGGTGTTGTGATGTGATCATTGATGGTGGAAGTACTAACAATCTGGTGTCAGAAATGATGGTCACCAAGTTGAAGTTGAAGAGATAGAAACACCCACATCCATACACTAATACATTTGCAATCAATTTGCGATGGCTAAGTGTCGCAATTACGATGGAAATGTGTCGCCACTGTGACGGTATTAGATGTCATTGTTTTTCAGTCGCAAATTATGATGTCTATCCTTAGACATCACAATTTTGACGCCTATCCGTCATAATTTCACCATTCTAACCGGGCATGGCTCCCGTTGCAATGCATGCGGCGGCCGTTGCAATTTCGATGTCTTCCCCACGCATTGCGACAGGGTGGCATCAGCATCTACCCACGGGTTGGCTAAGGCGAGAGCCTTTACAGTTCTCCCATGGGCGTCGCAATTGCGACGACCCTCAAAAATTGCGATAGGGCTAGCAGTGCGATAGTGCTGGTGTTGACGCTGTCGGCCGTCGCAATGTTTCCAATGTATCGCAATTGTGACACAAAGGGAGGAATTACGATGGCGACGCTATGCATGTGATGCACATTTCGTCGCAATGTGTGGGCGGATGTCGCAATTGCGACGTCTGCAGTTAGCAATATGGCAGGGCCGCTGTGGCGGTGATGCCAACTTCCATCACCGCCACAGCGGCCCCACCAGAAGCATGATGCATCATGGGGCATATGAATTCATATGCCACCCAGGTGATAGAAAACATGCATTCTTTCCAAACGACAGCAATCTCTTTTAGTGTTGTAGGTGTAAACAAGATATCCTTCCAACAGGTAGAAAATTTGTCAAATGTCAATTTCATTTTAGAAAGTCTTGAAAAGAGCACAAGTTTTGGCCAGTCATGCAGTAAATCCAGATCATCAGTAGATCATGATGCATCATGCTTGCGGCAGGGCCGCTCGCGTTGCTGCCACAGCGGCCCCGCCGCAAGCATGATGCATCATGATCTGTTGATGATCTGGATTTACTGCATGACTGGCCAGAACTTGTGTTCTTTTCTAGACTTTCTGAAATGAAATTGACATTTGACAAATTTTCTACCTGTTGGGATATCTTGTTTACACCTGCAACACTAAAAGAGATTGCTGTCGTTTAGAAAGAATACATGTTTTCTGTCACCTGGGGGCCATATGAATCTTGTAAGTGGTTTTCCTTTAGATGTCCAATGTTCAATGACACCCTCTTCTTTAGTTTAGAGCCATTATACTGAGATTCAGACCCACCTGCTGTTTGAATGCTAGTTTTCTTATCTTGTATATAGAATAGCATGTAAGCTTTCTCGGAAAGCACACTTTTCTCACTGACTGAATAGACCTAGAGTAAAAAATGTCATAAGAATAACTTCAATCAGTCTAAGAAACTTTAGTATAATTAGTGTTACCATATAAAGAAAATGTTCTACATAAAATTGTAGTTCTTTTGTGTATCTTGTTATACACAAATTATAATGATCTTGCTCCACAAAATTAACTTCACAATTGTAGCAAATGTATACCCGATTATCATCTCAAGCATGCCAGATGCCTGTGGATGAATGAATAAAGCAGAGATAATGACCAGAATGTGTGCTCCAGCCATCATGAACAAGAACACCATAAAGAGTGTTCTTAAAATTGCCCTCCTGTGATTGATCAATAGATAGAGAAACTAGAATATCATTCAAATGTGCAATATTTATTAAAAAAAAGTAGATATTACAAAAACTATATTATTAGATTCCACTGAAAATGTGATCCACTGGCAAATAATATTGTAAGGGCTACTTACATGTGAACGGCTAACAAATGGTTTGAGATCCAACGTACAACCAAAGTCTACTTTTTTGTCAATTTTTCCTCCAGATCCAACTACACTGAAGCGCTTGAGATGAATTGCAAGAACATGTGGTGCTTTATCAATTTTGAGTTGTTCTAGAGCCTTCACTTTTACTTTGCATCGTTCACATTGATCTCTTTTCACACCCCCATCTAACTGCTCCACTACTGTGTAATGGGATAATTCTTACATGGGCCTAAGGAAAGCTTTATGCTTGACCAAAGACAAGGCACCTGCAGCTAAAATTCAGGATGATCAAACTGGAGTGAACAATGACTTTACAGAAAACACTTTGAAAACTTGTTAAGAAAATCTATCAACCTACAATAAGATTGTATTAAAACTAGAATTATACAGATCCATATTATTAAAACTTAAAATACCTATTAGTATTAGGTGTTCAAAAAAGCACATGCCGGACACCTCTTGGAATGTTCAGGGCCTCCATAACCTTTGCTACAATAAGAAAGAAATCCAAATAATATTAAATCTTTGCTGAAACTCCAATTCACAATGATGTATAGTTATGTTCTAATAATCAAATACTAATAGTAAAAAACACAAAGCTGAAATGGATATGTCACTAGTTTTTCTCCATTCATTCATAAAACAAGCTTGATACTAAAATGTAAGTGTTTTCTCTTTAAATTATATCATGGTGATCACAAATACTAATCACAGATTAGTTATCCAAAAGGGTGCAATAATGACAGAGGAGCCAAATACTAAAAGATGCAATGAAGAGTTGCAATTCTTCAAATGATATTAAAAAGGCATCAATAACCAGTCCAAGGACATTATTTAGATAGAAGATTACTTTATATTCTATACAGACATAAGTGGTAGTAATCCACTAGACATTAGCAAGCCAGATCCCATGAGTACAATGATTAAGATCAGGAATAGTGAAATATATATCACATAAGTAACAAGAGTTACATCAGAAACTGCAACAGTACATATCACCCATCATTGGGTCATCACCATTACAACGATATTATATCAGACAGAGATCAAATAAATATCCAACATCTTTACAAACCAAATAGAATCAATCATATCACATTTCAATAAGGCAGATATCAGATACAGTGAATAACTTCAGACCAGTATGGTACATATCACTTTTACATTATGATAAATCTGTAATAGTGATTACTTGGTCTTGCAAATTGCTCTACAAAAATTCTAATGATACTTATTGCATATCAGTAATCAACATTAGATCGACAGGATCTATGACATTAGGTCATTTAGTTGACTATCACTATACTTCCAACTTCAATATAAATAATTCTTGTTTAGTCTTTGATATTGATTAATTGGATTGGGAATTTTCACAAAGTCATTTCCATCATTATTGGAAGTATTTTTGGTTATCAAAGTTTGATTGAAGATATCAGAACTACTTAAAAAGACATTTGCATATTGTTCGTCTATATTCTTTACCAAAGACCAGTTGCATCTCTCTAGCAGTGAATTAAAGAATATATCAGAAGCATGGGTGATATTACTTGTACATAACATCAAGATACATGCACAATTGCATTGATATATCTACCCTGAAAAAATATTGTTATTAATACCTAACATTTATTTGTGGCAAAATAAAGAATTGAGTATAAGTAAAAATAGAAAGAAGTTTATTGTGATTTAAAATATAAGGATTTAGTCACAGACCCTTAGGAGTCATATAAGGGAACATCAAACATTAGCTCTAACCTCAAATAAGGGATTATTAACAAGTTGAAAGTTATCCTTATTTCTGAAGTCAAATCTCTCTTCTTCCAAACTTTCCTTGTTTGATTTCTCTGGACAACGTTTTAGGTCATAGGTCTCAGTAAGTTGTCCACTTTATCATTTCTTCCTTTGTATTTTGGTTCCTTGAAGTGTTTTGTTCCTACACCTTGATTATCTATTTTTTATGTTTTCATGAACATCTATCAACTTATCATTTTTTCGCTTATATCAATCCAAGGTCCTACGATATATAACTATTGATCTATTCTTGCTTACTGTCTTGTTACCTCATCCTTAAAGGACTTCAATGCTATATGTTGAGATTTTTGACAAGGTAAATGTGAGTGAAGTTCTTGAAGCAATATTTGAATTACAATACTTAGTCTGAACAATCTCTCCTATTTAATTTTTTGCAACTTCTCTCTTTGTTGTGAAGCTATCGTCTTGGCATGCCTAGATATCATAGAGCTCTTTCAACATCTTCAGCACAATCCCTTAGTTTCCCTAGTTCTTCGCTTGCCATAGTTTCATCAAAACATTTTCTCACCTACTTGTTCCTATCCTTCACTATCACATCTCTTTGTCTATCTTCCTCGAGGTGATTAGATTTGACACACAATGTATTTTTTGATTGACCTACATTAGAAATATTACTCTTCTCATGCACAAAAACTGACATGCTAGTCAATGTCATGTACTTTTTAAAAGGTGAAGGATAATTTTGATCAACATCCTTATCTCCAAGCAGCTTCACATAATCTAAATGATGACCCCTAGATTCAATCCCTACTATGTCATCCTCAATGTATGACGTTGAGATGCAGTATGAACAATCTCATAATCATCATCAATCCATGTACTCATTTCATTTGTGACAGAAGGAGGACTCAAAAAATTAACTGATTCTATTCCTTCCAAGTGTCAAAAACTATTTTCTCTCCTTGTATCTTGTTACCACTATTTTTGGTGGTCTATTAAGGTTAGATTGTGAAAATCTTCCTCCCATTCATTTCCTAACTTGGTTTTTTCTCGTTCTTCCTTTTTCAAGTGAGGCTTCAGTTTTTCCTCTTTCTCGATTTAAATGTTGTGGTTTTTGTATGGAGACAAGTAGCTTTAGGATTTAAATTCTCCACCTCTAGCTCATGGAAACCCTTTGCTTCTACATATGCACGAATTGGTCTTTTGTACATAGCACTATGCATTGGAGTGGCAATTAGATTTGTACTTTTTACACCACTTACCAATATTTGGCATGACTAAATTGAAAAATAGAAATAAACACAATTTGAAAGTTAACATCGTGGATGGCCCCAACACATGAATATAGAGGATGGTCCCTCACAATGACCTTAAGGACAAAATTTTGAAGAAGTTTACAAGGACAAAGACATAAGGCTGTTATCTTCACCTTTATACATTAGAAAAGTAAAAACTTAGTACAAATAAATAAATAAATCAATCATTTACAAAAAAATTCAATTTATTTTCCAGCTTTTCAATCTCTAAATTTTGTCTTTGTAGATTTTTAGTGAGAAGGTTGTGGTGCACAATCTTTGAAGTTTGCTAGCCCTGTAGCAGTTCTAGTTGTGAGTGGAATTTGAGCACATTTGAAGCCCTCCATACCAAGAAGTGCCTAATGTGGCCTTCATTAGGCCCTCAAAACCATGTCTAGGTCATAGGAGGGCCCATATCTGAAGGAGTGGTATTAAGACTTATAACAGTACCAGAGAACTTGCTAAATAGATCACAAGACTTGAAGTTCTTGTGTCCCCAAGGCATCGTTAGACCCAGAAAACATATTAGACCCTGCAAAAAATTACAAATTGGGATGAAATGGCCCCAAATCTTACTTTATATGTGGCAACTTGCATTGGGAGTGATGTCGGGCCTAAAATTACTTCATTTTGGGGCCATATTGTGGGACATATACCATTGAATCTCAATCAACATGGCTCTAAGTAATCTACAGTCATGGATACAAAATGTGTGGTACTCAAACCCCATTGGTCTGATCTTATATGCTTAACATGTGGCCTTAAATGCGCCCAACAAGCTAAAATTGAGCTTAATTGGCAGAGAACTGAGCACAAAACTCAAGATAAGGCAGCAATGTGGACTTGGATGATTAGCTGGGTTCAAATTTCTAAGCAACCGGCCCTATAAACATAGTGTGTGGGCCTATACATGGCCCCAATGTAACTTGAATCCAATAAGGGCCTGATTTGCATGAAATGTGTAGCTTTACTGAGGTTGATTGGTATTTAAATCAAATAAAGGCCTCAACTTTGTATTTTAAATATTAAAATTAATATCTAAGACAATGATTTAAGTAAATCAATGGCCCTATTTATCACAAAGTTCAAGGTAATGCATTTAATGAGAAATGGAGGCCCCAAATCTAGATGCTACTATATAAATAAGATAGCCTAGCTTCCATTTTATTCATCCCTAACACAATCAAGAGCTGGATTTAGAACTTGCAGGGGCTGATTGATGAGATCTTTGAGAATGTCGTCCATAACAGGGCTCTGATCCACCTTTTTTAAACACATCTGTAGTGGAGAGGGCAACATACAAAAATCTCTCTGTCATTCCTATATCAACTACAAGCAACCATTTTTGAAGGGCTCCCTTTCTGAGCATCCAAACTCTAATTTTGATCACTGGTGACCTTTCAAACAACGAGTCTAGCTCAACATAATTTAGTCTCAGTTCAGATTAAGAAACTAATATCATTTGATTTTGACATATTTATCAAATTTGATTTAGCAAAAGTAATATTACTAGCAGTACGGCCCTTAGCCTCAAAAAAAATCAATTTTAGTAGTGTTAAAGGATGCAATAGGCTTCAATTAGTTTGTTTTCCAAGTCTGATATAAACATCAGAAGTTCTCATTTTAGGAACTTGACTTGCGCTAACCTTTGTTTTAGGATTAGATTCAATTAAGGGAAAATGCAATCCTAATAATTGTTTGTTGCAGGACTGAGAATGGAAAGAGGAGCTGAAAGCATTCCAAAAATGAGACCTCAAGAGAAGTTGGGAAGGTGGCTATCATGATCAAGGATGGAGAAGATCTCCAAGACATCAAGAAAAGATCATGCATCTAAAAAGGCAACTTGGAAAATTAGACCATTGATGGTATGTGAATCCTTCATCATCA
The DNA here is from genome assembly GCA_028749045.1 of Cupressus sempervirens. NCBI lineage: Eukaryota > Viridiplantae > Streptophyta > Pinopsida > Cupressales > Cupressaceae > Cupressus > Cupressus sempervirens. The sequence goes on from CM053785.1 coordinate 666,344,200, forward strand.
CGCCAACAGAGATTTGGCATTTGAAGTAAGGCTGGGCTGAAACTCATTCCTTGGACCAACTTAAAAGACTAAGACGGGGAGAAACTCCAAGACAACAAGGATGAAAATATTTCAAGAGATTGACCAATGTATATGAATTAGCTCACACCTAATGTGGCCTAATTCATATACATTAGGTGTCACCTAATTCATATACATATTCTATTAAACATTTGAAGACATGAGATTTCTACATTCCATTAGGTGAAAATTGAAAGAGCTTGTAGCAGTAACTGTGTAGACTTTTTTCAATCTAACTAAATCAAATTAAAACAAAAATTATGTTAAAAAACCATACAATTAGAAGTTACAGACTGCACAACATTTTTGTAGAAATAGAATCTCGACAAAAACATAAACCATATCTAATACAATGCAATTACATACTTGGGTCTTCCCAAACAACTAAGTGGTTGGTCATGACTAAAAATCTGAAGTACAGGATCAAACATTGTTGGATAGAAAGGCTTCCTAGCTTCAAGCCATCCAATCTCATGTTCATTTTTTTCTAGGACTGAATCCCCAGGTTTCTCCTCCTGAAACTCGTCCAAGAATTGAACAAATGCCTCAAGTGTTAGATAGCCAACCTATTGGGGGAAACTAAAGCTTTCAGGGTGAAACCAATCATGTTTGTTGAAAAACATTTTAGCACTTCACAAATAGTAAGGACATGATTTCTACTCAATATAAATATCATAGAAAATACTATCATATGCTTACTAGGTTTTATGAGCAATAGAAAATCCTCATTTCTACTAATTAAGCATGCCCAAGTGACAAACCCATATTAGACTAGTAATGATCTCTAGGATATCAGTAGATCACTACAAATTACTCACCTGAAGGTAGATGCTTGTCTCAAATTGGCTCTTTAGAGAATATTCATTAAAAACCGAAGCCAAGGAAGCGATTGTTACCTACAATGTTTCCAAATAGATAAGGATGGTATCGTAAGAAATTAGAGTTATGATAAAATAATAATCTTGCAGTTGTTTATGCAAGCTGAAAAGCAGTGAGATAAAATAATTAGTTGTCTTAGAAAATCCTAGAGTGAAAACAAATAACTATATTAGTTTGGATTTTTTTAAATTAGAATACTAACGATCCCTACATGGTGGCAGAAAGAACACCTACATGATGGCAGGTTGAGAAAAGATCCCTACATGATGGCAGAAAGAACACCTACACTTTCACAAATAATGGAGAGAAGATGGTATTAACACCATTGGAGGAGCACAAGACAACTTCAAAGGTGTCAGCGAGCATTGGCATCTTTGAGAGGGAAAGGTTCCTAAGAAAAGAGGAACATGGTGAAGCAATGGAAGATGTTTTGATAAAAAAGAATGATGCTTTGAAGCAAACAACTAATGAGAATGAGGTTGAGGAAAAGAACCTAGAAAAGGATGGTATGAAGACAAGTTGTCCATTTGAAGGACAAATAACAAATGAGCAGCAATCAAGTGTTGAAGAACAAGGAGAACCTAACACCAAAAAGGTTCAAAAGGTTGTAGCAGAGGTAAAGAGAAAGGATGCTGATGAAGACATAAAAAGATCAGGTCTTGAAGGGCTTGAGGGAAAGGAGATGATTGGAACAAAGATGAAAAGTACAAATGCTGATGTAAATAGCAAAGAAACGAGGCTTGGAGAAGCAGATATGATATTGATTGGTTCTATATGGTGTCCATTTAAAGTTGGACAAAGAAAATTCACAAAGACAATGATGACTAAATCGGATAGAACAGCCACCAACTAGGAGTTGGTATATGAAGGCAAATGGAAAGGGTGTGAAGACATGTTGCAGATAGCAGTAGAGGTCTCAAGGTGCAAAGAGAAGGATAAGAAGACAATGGAGATGAAGAGCCAAGGGAAGGCTAAACAAGGTGATTATATTCCAAGCATGGAGAAGTATGAAAATATGAGTTATTTTTGGTTAGTTATTCTAATTTTGTTGCAGGCATATGAGAATATGATGGAGATTCCTAGTGTGGGGAAGATAGCAATAATTGGTAAGAGTTATGTTCTAGAAGGAGCTTTTTATTTCTTCTTGTTTCTACCTATTGTTACTATCTTATTGAGCTTCACTTTGTTTCGAGAATAGTTTAATATTCTCTACTAAATAGGTCCAACCACGTGAAGGTGGAAGCTCATTTGGCCCCACCCCTCTCCCCCTAACATCACTCTACATTCCCTGTTAACATCTAACATTCATTCATTCTTTCAACCATTAATAAAATGTAACATTCAATCAATATCACATGATAACATTCATTAACACATTAGATTCATTAACATGCAACATTCATCAATATTATGCATTAACACATAATTCATGAACATTCATTAGCACATAATCAAATTCATTGAGACATAAAATTCAGTCATTATCAATTAAGGTATGTAGATGACAATCATTTTTTTTTTTTTTTTTCTATTTCTTTTTTCTATGTAAGCTCTAAGAGGAGCATCAGTGTCATCATCAATTCTCCCCTCATTAGTTGTTTTGTTCTCTGTTCTTGATGATCTCAAATTCCTATGCTGTTGCAAAGGGGGGTCCTCTGCAATAAAAAATAAAAGAGTTAAATTAAAAATAATTTATTATAATTGTTACAAGTATTTAATTATTTTAAATAACATAACTATGGTGCTCTTTACTTGATCTGACCACATCATTTTGTCTGGACTCAATGTCAACACGGTCATGAACATCGACCCCTCGATCCTCTACAGCTGCTATACAAAATGTTACTTTAATCCAAACACCAATTGCAATTACATATAAAAAATTTAATAGCAAATGTATACCTCCACCACTGGGATGCACATCATGCGAACCTTCGGCATCCACAGATTGTGTAGAAGGATTGTCAGGCTGCATTCCAACATCCTACGCATTGTTATCATTCCTTGCTTAAAACAGATATACTCACTTTATATTGGAACTTAACATCAAATAGACTAATTGGTAAAGTATTCAATTTGAAATAAATTTCATTTAGCTTATTTACCTATGGCTCAGATGCATCATTATTAGAACCTTCCACACTGATTTCAGCTCGTAGCCATTCAGCCACGGCTCTATAGCCTTGTTGGAAGCCAATTCTCTTATCCTCTTCTATGAGGCATCTCTTGAACTCTAAGCCCTGCATTTTTGCGTGGTATGGTGAATTTTACTTGCATTGTTTCATCAACCAATGGAGGGTAGTTAAAATATCAACAGCAAATCATCTATATCCATCACAATATAATAGGAGAGAAATCGAGCAATTTTGATGGAGCAATCTACTATATAAATGTTCCGTGTTTGTATGCTTTTCTTGTACCAACATATTTTCTCCAAATTCTTAAGTTGGGTAAGAGTTAGTTCAACTCTTTGGAAATAAAAATGGCTGCAAGTGCTGCTGCATTCCCTCATTCTTTCAATCACTGCCTTTATTCTCAACTATTGGAGGAAAATTCAGTCTCAACCATGGCCTCCATTTGTGAGATTTCTTCATATGAGGATTTTGTGAACGAAGAGAAAAGTAAAATATTAGTGATTGGAGCCACTGGTTATATTGGTCGCTTTGTTTCTCTTGCAGCTGTAAATGCAGGCCATTCTACCTATGCTCTCATTAGACCCATCACTGCCCATGATTCTGCCAAAGAAAAGTGCCTCCATGAATTGAAAGATTTTGGTGTTAACATTGTCTATGTATGTCACTAGCTCTGTTCATAACTAAGATTTTGTGGTAGATATGTATGGCATAGTTGTAAAGTGTGTGTACTTGTTTAAAATATTGATTTTACAGACTGTAGATTGTTTTGATTGGTCATATAGGTTTAGAATATATGATTAAGCTTTGCTTGTTTGTTCATGGTAACTACTATTGCAGCTGTTTGCTAAATTGTTAGATAGTGGTCATCTCACAAATAATCATGTTTGACTGTCTTGTTGTGAAGTTGGGTATTTAGAAATTATGTTAAGAAGGGGTGTTCGGTTAGTGATCTCCTTATCAATGAGTCTAATTTGGTTGGGATCATGAGCTATATTATAGTTGTAAAAATTTGTGTTGTAATGGGTTTTATTAATGTCTACATGTTCTGTAATGGGTCTTATTAATGTGCATGTATATTATAATGGGTGTTTTGCAGGGAGATTTAAGTGATCATAATTCAATGGTAAAGGCCATGCAAGGCATTGATATAGTTATTTCAATTGTGGGCTATGGTCAACTTACAGATCAGCTTAAGATTGTAGACGCCATTAAAGAAATTGGCACTATTAAGGTTAGAACATAGGACCCTAACATTATTACCATGAATGCTTATTAACTGTAATAGACTTAAGAATTGTTGAACTTTGATGCAAAGGTTTCTTCCTTCGAAATTTGGGCATGATATAGACAGAGCCAATCTAGTAGAACCAGGGCTAAGCTTTTACAAAGAAAAGAGAGTTGTTAGGAGGGCAATTGAGGCATCCAACATTCCATACACTTACATCCCATCACATTATATAAAAAATTTGATACAATTTTTCATTTACTAATACTTACAACTCTTGCTTGAAGTTTTGAAAAACCACCAGAGCCGAGCTTGTGTGTCCCGTGCTTTTCTAGTCTTGCCTTTGTTGCCTTTGATGTGTCAGGCAATCTATGAAAAGTTTGAAATATGTTAGATAGTATAAATATAGAGGTTAATTAGTACATAATTAGATTCTCAATAGTATCACATACCTTGTTGTACTCTCCACTGGTGTAATATTATTTTTCTTGTCAGCTTTATACTTTCCATCCAAAATCAGAGCCTGCCACTCAGCCTCAGGAACATAGGGCGGACGCTCGTACCTGGGGTTATCCCGTAATTTTTTTTTGTACTGGTCCCTAATATACTTCAAACATAAACCAGATTTTTCAAGGAGCTTGTTTCTCTCGAATGCACGAGGTCCAAAGAGTTGGGTCATGCTCTCTATAAGATCATCCTTCAACGGTTTGCATTGGTTATTCCACCTTTTAAGTAAAAAAAAACATGTTAGACTCATAAATGAAGTGAAGCTACCTTTAATATAGTTCAAGAAATGGATGAAAAGGAAAACTATTATAGCAATGATATGAAATCAAAATAGTGGTTTGGGGTTTTAGTTAGGATATGATGTTCCACCAGGTACGCATGGTGGGCCCTAATATTCGCAAACACTCATCACCAAGTTTTCTCCAAAAAAGATCATTCCCTATAAAAAAATCATGGGATCATTAGTCGATGAAGAGTGATCAAAAAATAAATTACTATTATATCACTATAGAATAATAATAACTTTAAAGTACTTGGAACTTTGGCTACTTTTGATGGAATGCCTTCATCGTCGCTGACGATCAATGTGACATCCTTTACCGTTCCTGTACTAGGAACATAGGAATATCTAGGAAATGATGTTGTAGCTCCTATTGCAAAAAGTTTCATAAGTTTCATAAGTCTTTGTCACGAAGTATAAAAGAACAAATGATAATTGATGTTAAAAAGTTGTAAAAAAAAAACTGTTTGTTGCTATCATAAGAGAGAAAAAGAGGGATTTGTGTACCAGCAGATGGTGCAACAGTCGATGCCTGTAAGCTACGTGTTGCTGACTCAACAGTCGAAAAGAGATTTGTGGTCATCCTAGATGGAGACAGCGTCATCATAGGATTCAATTGATGTGAAGCTGAAGAATAAAATTGTTAGAGCATGCATAAATATAGAACGCGTGGACTAGCATGGACAAGATTGTTAGAGCATTAAAAAAAAGGATTGTTCGAGCATGTATTGTCAATGATTATGATCATTCCTATATATATTCAGTGGAAAATAGAAGTGGGGAATGGAACATGCGATCTACCTGAACCACCTGCAACACCCTCATCATGGGAACGGGGCTCAAAATAACACAAAAAACTCTGTAAAGACAACGCATCCATATTTTAATTAATGCCATAAAAGAGCATAACATAAAAACCATTATTGAACTCTTGTTATAATTAAAAATTTCATTAATACTTACTTTTAAGGTTTCAGAGGTGTGCATCAATTCAGCTCCCCTTTCTCTTATTTCCTGAGTAGTAGGCTTTATGGTTGCCAAACGTAAAATTTCTCTGCCAATTTTCTTTAGTAACTTTTTAGTCGAACCGATCGGGTCATCGGTGTCTGCTAAATCAATATAAAAAGGGTCCTCCTCAGGGGGGGGCTGCTGATCAGGGACTACAGGTTCCTTTCCCTCCCTCCGACCACTGGCCCTCTGTGACAACAATATTATTAGTATTATCAAAATTACTCCAAAAAAATGAAGAAAACAACATTTAAAAAAAAACATTTTGCTTTTATCTAGTTTGCACAATTACAATGAGTTTTACCTGCTCATGTGTAGATGAGTCGGGAACATCGCTAGCATCCCCTCCGGGTGGTTGCTCCATATTGTGCCCCTGTGTCAAAGATCAAGTATAAAAATGTTAGCCAAAAATTTATTGACTAAATGGTATGTTGGAGTCATTGATTAGAAGTTGGTTTAATAGTATGTACCACCCCCATGATAGTAGCCTCGTTTGTATCTATGTGGTTCAAATTGTAATCAATAAGAAGCTCTTCCCCTGCACGTATTGATTTTATCGCACAGATGAATACACGATTTCCCTCGCGCACCTCAAATATGCAATTGGGTTGCTTTATAGTTGACCCAGGTCGTGTACTATTTATAAAACCCACAATATTCCCTGTTGCTTTTGGCCTTCCATCAATGTATATAGCCACACTTTTACTTTGATTATTGTCTTGCTGTTGTATATAATTTGCCGAGAGGGCATACCTATGCATACTTTTTTTATACTTAACAATATGCATCAAACTTTTGTAATCGTAACATGGTCCAACATACTCCATCAATTCAGAAACTTTTTTGTAAGACACCTTTATGTCGTCCATAGAAAATAGGCCCAAACCATGTAGTGGTGATGGTACTATGCGATATATCCTCTCGTTAACACAAAAACTAGTGTTTATTGGAGGAAGTTCCTTGGGTACCCAATGTTTCTGTAGATGTTGGTACCTCAAGGGTAGCTCGATGTCGCCTTCTGTCTCATCATCATAAGAACATGACCCCCCTTGAGCAAGGAAAAATTTCATGCATTTATTGAATTTCCTTCTAGGTCTTTGACCTCTAGTTAATCTCCCTGTTCTAGATAAACTGCATGTCTCACTTTCCTCTTCTATTCCTATATTTCCCTCACTCGAGGAAGACACTTCTGACAAATACCTATTCACTGGTACCTGCAAATGGGAGAGATCTTAGAAGACATCAATCTTACTATTGATAAGTGTATTAAATAGACTGTCTATAAGGAGTATTGACTTATACCTGTCGATCCATGAGACTGTGTGGGATGCTCCTGAAAAGGGTTCAGTTTCCTGCAAATGTAATTCAATTATCGTGAGCATAATCACATCATAATCATAATCACATCCATCATTAGCATAAAATAAAAATTAAAAACATTAAAAGGTACACAATAAAACACTTAATTAAATCAAGCTCACATTATAAGCCTACTAGGGAAGTAGGCCTAGTGAAGGGCTAAAACTGGGTTTTTGTATCAGCTGATGAGTTGAGGGCTTAGTCAGCTTGGGGAAATGCTATTTGAAGTTGTTTGATGTGTGTGGAGGTGGAGGAAACACCTAGTTAAGGTGAGGTCAAGTTTGGCTCCTATTGAGGCATTGTGAGCATTTGATAATTTGTTGATTAGATTGCTTGGATGAATCTATTGGATGGATTGAGGGACATTCATGGGATTATTCCAAAGATGTAGAACCTAAGGTGCATAAGGATTTGGTGTGCACTCTGATAGGTTATGGAGTTGGCTTGGATCAAGGAGAGGGATCTTATGAAGATTCTTGGTTGGTGTTGTGAGAACACTATGGAAGTCCCTCTTGTTATGAATGATTGCAAGACCACCTAGGGTCTCTGCAATACCTACGGAGGCAGAATTATTAACCAAAAAATTGGGTAAGCACTTATATTATGTTTTCCCTATGAATTTTATTCTAGGTACAACTCCCTTTTATAGATATTTAATGAATTCCCTTTTCTAAACTAAACACTTACAAATGCTTTTGACTTGAAAGAAAATAAGGCTCAATACATTCATGCATCAATATATGTTTTAAATAGTTTTATTTAATTAATTTATATTAATAGTTAATTTAGATTAGCAGTATTCTATTTGTAGTTGAAACTTGTAGCTTTTAAATAGATAATGAATAAATTATGTAACCATATATATAAGACAAATATATTTCTATCAAGAAATGAATATTAAATATATTAAGGATTGATGGCATACCTCTAAATTCCATCATCATCATCCTCGTCATCATCATCATCATCATCATCATCATCGTCCTCATCATCATCATCATCGTCGTCATCATCATCATCCTCGCCATCATCGTCGTCGTCGTCGTCATCGTCATCAAAATCAACATCATCTTCATCATCATCATCAGTAGCAGCATCATCGTCATCATCTTCTTCTTCTTCTTCATGAAAATTTGTGTCAGGAACATCATCCAATAACTATCAATCGTGATCACCATCTACATCATCTTCTACTTCTTTGGTATCTTCTTCTTCCATCACATTATACTTTATTGGCCTTCCTCTCGGTTCATGTCTAACAAAAAATGACCAACCTGGTTTATGTGGAACCTCTGAGTAAAATACCTACTCACATTGGCTTGGAAGAACATAAGGCTCATCCCCAACTGGCTCAAATGACCTTGTATCAACCATTGTAAATCCATTATCATGTTCAATAACAGTTCTATTAGGATCATTTGGATTAAGTCGTAGCTTGTACCATTTGACAATGAAGATTACTAATTTGAAGGAACTAAAGTCACACTCAAGTATCTCATCCAAAATGCCATAGCATCAATTTTTAGACTCTTGAGGATGTAAATCATTTCTAGATGAAATATTAGTCACTTGAAAGACTGCAGTTATTCCTGAATCACAAGTTTTCTTCATGTCATCCAACACTTTGATGTGAAATTTTTGATCATTACAGAACATAGCATTGTGGTGTTTAACCTACAATAATATTTGAAACATATCAAAATTATTGTATCATGAGTTGATAAACATACGGGTGATTAATAAATTTGTATGTACCTGGAAATATCTTGAACCATGTGCTAAATCTATTTCCCTTTGCGTAACATTGGAATCTCCATTACGATGAACTTCTTTAACCAATGAAGATACACCTTCCCATGTTAATGTGTGACTAGAATGTTGACATCATTCAATCCATACCATCATCCAATCAAGATTGTTTGCAATATACAAATGTAGTGCATCTCACTCTCGAGCACCTGTACAAAAAGAAAATAGACAACTTACAATCGATTTATTTTGAAGATTAAGAAATAATTTATTACAATAACATCTTATAATTTATTACCTCTCACTTTCCTCAATGTACCTTTCCCCATCAAGTACTCCCCTTCTAATTTTTGAAAAGGCTCGAGATCCCAAATGTGATCTACATGGATATTTGATGCAAATTTAGGAAGATATTCAATAATGTACACCATAGTCTGGTATACCATATATCCCTCTACCATAGAACCCTCAGGATGTGCTCTTTGTCAAACCAAAGCCTTCAAAGATTTCAAATGCCTCTCAACCATCCACATTGACCTAGTGTGTACAGGTCCACACAATTCAATCTCCTCAACTAGGTGTATGAGGTAGTGTTCTTGTGCATTGAAAAAAGTTGGAGGTAGACACTTCTACATTTCACACAGTAAATGAGGAGTTCTTCTCTTCCAATAGTTTATATCTTCTTTATGGATTTCTTTAGATGACAACCACCTACATTAAGAGATTCAAGTCACAAAAAATATATAGATATGAGAATTTACAAAATAATATACAATAGATTACATAGAAAGAAAAACAAATCGCGAATGTAATAAATATATACAACAAATTGAACAGATATTACTGCTTACCTCATATATTTTCCAAGATCGTATATCACTTGTTTGATGTTATTGTTGACGTGCTCTGGGAGAGATAGAGGAAGCATGTACTGCAGTAATTATAAACCAATCATTTCATTGTTTTCTAACATAACATAACGAACAGTACACGTAGTTTATGAATATATTGTAAATACAGAAGAACATAAGTTACCTTGACAAAAGTATGCCAATCATGCGTTTTGAGCCCTGACCCAAATTCACTTTTTTTTGATATGAGATTGTTTATGTTCATAGAAAATCCTGTGGGAAATCGAATTTTTCGTATGACTTCTTTTATGGCATCACTTTGCTGCTCCGTTAATAACCATGGAAGGGCACTTATATTAATCTGATCTCTGTTGCTATTTGAGTGAATGAAATTTTTCAATGCATGATTGGATTCATGTATGTCATTACAAATTTTGACAATTTTTTCTTTGTCATGCCTTCCATCCAATATTTTCCACAATGTTCCACAATGTCTCTGTTATATTCTTTCCAATATGCATAGTATCAAACAAATGCACAATTTGTAAGTGCTCGTAGTAGGGAAACCTACTAAATTGTCTGGGATAGATTTTTAGTCCCTTTGGAAGGTTGTCAGTATTGCCTTGACGACCTTCACGATCATCAATTACACAATTAGTCAACAAAAATCACAATAAAAATATATAAATTACAAAAATAAACCATTAGGTGGAACGAGATTACTTCAACGATTAACTCTATTATATTCCAACTTCCATAGGTGAGGTGTCATTCTTCGTGGCTTTGATGTAGTCTCTTCTTTCCCATTGAAAAGATGTTTTTTCGTACTTCGATACTTATGATTCCTATGGAGGAAGTGTCTACACTCATCAAACACCTACTTTCCTAAACTTTTTGAATGACGAGATTTCATCTTTGGACCACAAACTGGACATGCAAATTTTCCCTTTGTTTGAAGACCTACAAGATAATGATGTAATTGGATTATTAAATATGTTGATTTTTATAATTAGAATTATTGTGTGCAACTTGAATTCACTATAACATACCACAAAAATGTGTTAGCCCTGGGGCATCATGTATTGTCCATGCAAGTATTGCATGGAATTGAAATTGTCTTTGTCCTATTGGTCTAGACATGTCATACATAGTGACATCGTTCCATAACTCCACCAATTCATCGATAAGAGGCTCAATATATACATTCATATCTTTTACTTGATATTTACCTACTTGAATGAACAGTAACATTACATAATTATTGTGACCGTTTTACTGCAAGATTTGTAATTACATGTAAATTAATAAGTATCAAATGATAAGATACCTGGAACGATCATTGCCAACATAATGTGCTCCCTCTTTATTTTCATCCATGGAGGAATATTATTGTTGATAACAAAAATAGGCCACACCGAGTAAACAGATCTCATCTCTCCAAATGGATTGACACCGTCCGCTGCCAATGAAAGCCTGAGATTACGAGGTTCTTCTTTGAAGTGTTTCCACTTTTCCTCTATGTGCATAAATTCTGAACCATCCGTAGGGATTCAAATAATGTCATCTCAACTTCTATTGCGTGCATGATAATCCATAAATTGAGCCAAGCTACTACACCTGAATAATTGTCGCATCCGTGGAATAATGGGGATGTAACGAAGAACCTTTTGAGGCACCTTTTTTGTTAGTCGATCTTTTCAATATCTACTCATATGACATATAGGGCATTGTGTTGCAAATTCATGTTCTTTATAATATATAATATGATCATTGGGACAAGCATGTATTGCTTCATACTCCATTCCAATATCTTTCATAACAACAGTTAATTCTCGATATGAGCGAGGTAGAATATTTGATGATGGTAACAGAAACTTTCCTATCAATCTACAACAAAAAATATAAGTTGTTAATATAAACAATATTAGTGGTACATTATTAACCCTAAGTTAACTATAAAGACATAAATGACATACCTTAACATATGTGACATTGTTATGTTGGATAAACCATTCATAACCTTCAAGTTCAACAACAACAATACAACAGAGAGAAGAGTTGTTTGGGAGCCTATGTATAGGGGCTCGTATGCTTTCTGAAGTAGAGGTACATTGAGGCTATCATCATCATCATGATCATATACGCTTGGACTAGATGTGTCATGGATCAATGTATTTATACCATCGTCTTCAATTGTGTTTTCTAGCGCATGATCGTCACCTTCCATGGGATCATTATCTTCACCTTGGATATTTGCACCTCCATGTTCCTCCACTTCGAAAACCATATTCTTCGGATTGTTGTGGTTCATATCATGTACTTCCCTGGGAAGATCAACCTATATAAAATTGATTAACATAAATAAACCATGATCATCAACTCATCATCAAGTGATTTAATATGTATATAAATTGTTAAAATGATATAATGAACGACTTACCAGTGGATGATAGTCATGCCCCCCTTCAATGTGACCATTCTCCCTACAATGTCTCTTAACTATTTTGATTAGCAGTCTTCTACGGTTTAAGCCCTTACAAATATTGCAAGGACAATAACATTTTCCATCACCTTTTCTTTTCAAGTTAGACCACAATCTAGCGATTGTCTCCCTGTTTTGTTCTTCACTTATATTATCTGACATGATCGTTCTTTGCAAGAAGCAAAAATTGGGCTATGAAAACTTCGGTCTACAACTTTCACAAACTAAGCAAAACTGTCGAAACTACACAAATCTTCTTAGACCTAGCTAAATACTTTAATATTTTAAAAATACTTTCTTTGACTTTATTCCTAAGATTATTTGTAAAACTTTGACCAACCACCTGAAGGTCTTATTTCAAGAGACCTTAAAACATTAAGACACTAAAAGCAATTTCAAAACATATAAGCTAAAAGTCTAGTTAAAATATACATTAGAATAAAAAAAAACAATTTTCATACCCGAGCGCGCGGCTATAACTCGTGCAACGACCCTCTTGCTTAGCTGTAGAAGCTCTCCAACAATCAAATTATACAAACTACAAGGCCTAACAAAAATTTGAAAACATATAAGCTACAAGTCTAGTTAAAATATACATTAGATTAGATTCAAAAATAGCAAGCAATGTTATTCAGAATTAGATTCAACAAACCTTAGCAGTGTAAATAGCCATCTCCTCTAAACTAGACTCCAAACACGAGGGGGCATTCACATACTCTTCCCCTAAAGGTATCCTGAAGAACAAAAGGCACTATTCTTGAGTTTGTGAATTGCACCTTGAGATGAATGAAGCTTAAAAGGAATGAAAATTGTTTTCATACATTTAAATCAGGATGTAATATTTATTCAAAAGTATATACCTTGCAAGCACTTAAAATTGTTGTTATATGTGTTGCGGGAAAAGAAGAATTTTATACTTATGTGTATAGACGCACTTCCTGTATGCGATCCAAAGCTCGAATGTTATCAAGTGTGTCCAATGATGGGGAGAGACCTCCGTGCAAGTAGAAGATCTACAATGAAACAAAAGAAAATAAAATTTTCTTATAGTAAGAACAAGTTTGTTGTGCTGCATAGGGTACCAACAAAATAGTATATAATATCTTTTTCTTTACCTGGCTTTCAATTCAGCATGAGAGCCTTTAATAGAAAAGTCAAGTTGATAACATATTTAACAAGAGCTGCAAGGCAGCATAGTTCCTGCGTAAGTCCAAGAAAATGTGTGAGGATTGACATAGATTTGCGTAAGTCCAAGAAGATGTGTGAGCATTGACATAGATTTTGTGAACATTTTCTATGTAATGAAGATTTTACTACAAATGGAATGAACCTAGGGGTGGATTGGTAAACTGATTATTTGTATCAAATGGTGTAAAATTGAAACTAAAACCATTTCAATTGGCCACGCCACTCATGGACTGTTCCTCCATATGTTATAATACTTTCATCATATATCACAAATATGAAATAGAATATGTAGCACACTGAAATAAAGCATTAAAAGATAGTGTCTAAATGTAATTAAATATATGGAACTAGTTATAAGAATCTGTACAAATCAATCAGAATGGGTTGAAATCAGTGCCCAACTTAAGAAGATCAACACTAATAATATGTCAAATATTTATTGTTAATTTCTGCTCATAGCTGTAGGGAAATTAGGTAAGCAAGCAACAAAAGAGCTAATAGTTTGTAAGAGTATACCATTTAAACTGTGTATGCTCATTTAACAAGAGAGCCCATAATTTGGCATGAAATACTCAAGACAATATATTTGATATGCATCTTACTTCAGCATTTCATGTAACACAGCCAAATCCAAAAGAAATCTCGCAAACAAACTACCTGAGATTTATAACCTTTATCTTCCAATATCCAATGGCTCCTTATAGGCGTTAATACAAAGAAGAAAACTATCAAAAACTGTGGAAATGATAAACATTTTGAAAAATAAAATTGTATTAGGTATAAATAAAAAACAGTGAAGAATGGTGTAGACTTGTAGCCAGCAGATAACACAGTGAAAATTGATGAGCTCTTTGTTATCACCCACCTCAAAGAAATGTGCATATCAACTCCAAGTGTCAAATGTCAGCTATAAGTGCAACAATGCAAGTTTTCATCTTTGTAACTTGTTTTTCTGCTACAGTCAATGCTGATACATTTTGCTTTAACATAAATAGATTCAAAAGGAAGCATTGTCAAATTAAGAAAAATAGTAAAAATATACAGATGGATAAATGATGCATTTGTTTGGTATATTGTTAACTAGTTGAGAAATAACAGAAGCTATGCTGATTGCTTGAAACTTTTTGTATGGCTTTTCCTGCCCCTGTGAAGAAGATGAAAAAATGCCATAGATAGTAATCAAAAGGAATTAAGCCTACTAACAACAGCATGATTTGCATTGATAGAAAAAACCACAAATCCATACATTTAAAGAATGACTTGAGTGATCTTTCAAATAATTCAAAAATGAGCTCTGAACAAATACTTTTAACCATATTTCCTTTTATTATGCTATGTCTCCCTGCAAGAAAAATAAATAGATCTATAAGAAAAATATTACACATGCTCATCTACATGCCAAACTAAACATGCAATTAAACAAGTCTTACACCATTTGTAGAAATGGGAAGCTCAGGAGCACCCTCTACAAGAATGATAGGCCCAACACTTTGGTACTTTCTCCCTCATGCCAAAACGTGCCAGCAAGCACAACAACCTAAACACTAATTTTTTGATTTTCGCTTCTTTTCTTTCATGGCCAAATGCTACTCAACGAGTGTTATCGAAACTAAATCTATGCAGAATATCATACAAATTTACAGATACTCTTTTGTTGCAGACATTAGAGAGGACGAAAATGAGGTGACTTGAAATCTCTCACCATCTTGGGCACAAAATTGCAAAGGCATATGGTATTGATTTCATAGCTGGCAACCTTCCTCTCTTAAAGTGATACCTTTATTAACCTAGCTTTGATACCATGTTAAATAATGAAGGATCTTTGTAAATGTAATGGATCTCTCTAGGTGATAATCAATATAGAATGGATATGAATTAATTCAATATTGAAAAATGTTTGCTAGGTCTGAATATATAATTAGATCACTTATTAGAATTCCCAATCTGAAGAGACAGAATCATTTATGAATCTCGATAATCCATCTCTTGTGATTGGTCATCTTAATTAGTGCAATCAAGAGGCATATGAGGGGTGGTTGTAACTGTTCAACTACATGTCTCCTTGAGGAGACACATAGGCATAAACTTAAGTAGCCAACAAATCCAAAGGTTATTGATTATGATTAGTCACCAAACAAATTATCAAGAGACCCTATGGTCATCATCATGATTATTTGCTAAGCCAATTTCAACATCAAAGCCTCTAATATGAATATAGAGGATCATAACTCAATCCCATATGATTGTCATTTAGTCCATCTTGATTAGGGATATACTACCTGATCCAAGAGATAGATATAATGTGATTGTTCATATTTTCATACTTAGTTTAATAATGACAATATCAACTCAATACAAGGATGCCAATCAACTCACTGCCATCATTGCTAATGCTTCTAAATTAGCACAAGTGCTCTATATTATGTTTTTGGTACTGAGTTAAACGAGAAAGAGAAAAGAGCATGATTAATTGTCACATATTATTTGGCCAACTCAGTGCCAAAAATACAACCTTTAATGTGAAGTGAGGAGCTGCAATAGAGTGCAAGGATTAGAACCTCTCCCCAAGTTTTTAGTAGACTAGGGAAGATGAAGATTTAAAATGTTGTAATGCAGTTTATGAATCATGATGATGATTTTTAAAGATAATCACTGTAAAGACAATCCTAATTTTGGTTGAGTCCTAAGTATGCCAACCATGCAAGGAACTTTGTATGATCATGCAAGGAATGCATTGATGCATTTTTGGATTTAGTCTTCTCAATTAAATTCAAATGAGTCAACCTTGATAGAAAACACTTTTGTACTCATATTTGGACTCATTGGATATATTTTATCATTTAATTTTGTAAAAAATATATTTTTCTATCCCTTCTGCTCTCTAACATCTAGATGATAGATCATAGAGTGAGATCTAAAAGATTGTGATTCAAAAAACATATACAATCTCTTCTAGAAACAACATCAAGTAAAATATTGGATAGCAGAAAAATTGTTATGTATAACAGAAAGTTGTTTTTAAATAAACTTAAGCAATTTTTAATTTACCAAAGTTTTTGCTAAGCCCACATTTGCCAATTGTGTAAGGAACTTCATATGATGCTGCGAGGAATGTGTTGATGAAGCCAAAAAATGTGATTTTTTGATTAATCACTAATTGCCAATGTTCATGATTATGTAATTCTGAAGGACATGTCTGAATTGGATCTACTCTGATTTACAATCAATTTTCATCCTATCACTGTGAAAAATGGTAGTGTGATGTTGCTTGTATTACAAAAGGGATGTTGCTTGTCAATATTGCTGAGGGTACTAACCCCAAATACCTATAAGGGACATTGCCTCTTGACCCTTTAAGGTGCTCCATCCCTAAACCTGTGCCAATGATTGTCCCCAAATCAACCATTTCTAACCACCATCCCCAAATCAAGATCCTAGGTCCCACCCTTCCCAAGACTCTAAAGGAACATAGAATTTTTTGCAACTTTGTACTTAGTTTTTAGGTTGACTTCATACAAAGGAAATTGTAATTGAAAGCTATCAACAATTAGTTATCATTTATGCAATGTGTAGTATGTATTGTGCAATACAATTCAATCAAATACAATATGAACATAAATAAGAAAAAATGTATCTCATAGTTTATGGAATAAGCTTTAATTTTATTTTATTTTTGTATCTCTATTCTATAAAACCATGTTTTGTTAATTTTTTCATCTTTATTTTACGTGTGTTCAAAATATGATTTTTTCTTGATTGATTCATGATAGTTCGATAATTTTTGAATCTTTTGGTTTGCCTTTTTTTTAGTAATAAGATTTTTACTACTATGGTAGATACTATAGAAAATTATAAAAAATGAAGATGAAAATCAAATTAGTGGAAATGAGATAATTATTAGATTTGAAATAAAAATTCATCATAAACCATTACTAAATAAAAAATCAAAGTATAAGGGTTTAATTTGCAAAAAAAAATAGCTCCAAATTTGACTTTTGCAAATGGTAGACAAATTTATAATCAAATTTCATTGGAATGGCCACTCGGATGCAATGGTGAGGTCCGATCTTGCTCAAAATGCTCGCACAAAGTGTTGATGTTAGATTTGAGTTATGGCCCTCCAAAGGTTGAAGAAAGTAAGGTTCTCCAATGGCTATGAAATAAACATTCCTTTGGATTTGATACCATGTCTTAAAATGAAATACAAAATCCTATGTGTCTTAATGACAACTAATATGAAAATGTATTACCTCCTATTGAGACTATTTCTACTATTGTTCATGATGATGCTTGCATTCATACAACCATGGATTCAAGTGATTTAATACAATAGGATATTCATTTTCTTCTAGAGTCAAATTCATGGAATGACTAGTTGATAGACATTGTAGGTTTGTTTGTGGAATCTTACATTGTAGATTTTGGGAGACACTATTAATGGCATTCATTGTCTCTTTGATGAAGATGATATTTTCAAGGGAACATGTTGATTCTCATATTTAATCTCTAGTTGATCATTATTTTGAGGTTGATATGATGGTGGATACTTTGATACAAAAGTTGGAGTATGTTACTTTATCTTCAAAGGAGACACTTGAGTCTTTGACACATGTTCTACATTCATCCTTAATTGATCCTAACTTATCTTTTTCAATAGAGTAGCATAGTACACATAATATGGGGAGGTTCCTTCCAATGTTGATATGAGGAAACTTGAATAGGTTTTAGAGATTACATGCATTGTTCCTTCCTACAAATTGGGGAGGCTTCATTGATGCACCTTTGGTTTTGTTTCTTCCTAAGGGGGGAATGTTGTTCTACACTCATAGACTAGTTTATTGATCAAGAATGGAACATCTGCGACAGGTGTACATTCTATATTGAGGGGGGCTACTTAGTCTATTTTCCACTTCTTCTCTCTAGTATGGAGATTTTTTATTGTATATGCATGTTGTATGTCATAATGGAGGTCTACTCTATCCATCCATTCAGTTTTGTTTTTTCTCATCTCTTTTTGGGGGAGGGTTTTTCCCATGAGGTTTTCTCTCTTTCTTTTCTTTATGACAGATATTTTATTTTGTATATTTCACATTGGTACCTAACATGGTCTAGTAGTTGGGACTCAACATGCATTTTCTTCTAGATTTTGTAAGCTTAATTGCATTCTCATAAGCTGCACTTAAAGGAGGTGTTAGTGTAATTAAATTTTACTAATTAAACTACTTAATTTTACTTAGGATAATTGATGCGGGTGCATCACAAAACTGGTGATATTTTTAATTTGGGTATCATGGTGGATAGTCATTATTTCATTAGGGAGTTATGTGGCCAAGCCATAGGCAGTTTACATAGTTTTAGATGGTTATTTTACATTGCAATGTGTCTTAGTAAGTCATTTTGTGTCTTCTTGATGTCAACTCCTATGCCATGCAAGGCATTCATTTTGAGTTAATTGATGTAGCTAGGTTAGTTTGGATTCAGTTGATTAGGATGGAGTCTCTTTTGAAAAGATGAGCTTGTACCTGATATGATGGATGATGGTTGAGAAATGTCAGGATAGCAAAAAAGTGAAAGCCCGACTTGGAAGGGAGACATAGTGGTGCATGTGAGGCTGAGCCCAATAACGATGGAGTGAGAGGTTGTTCTTAAAATTGGTTGATACTCTACCAGTTTTGGAGGCTGGTAAGAATATTTTTGGGAGATTTAATATGCAGAAGCTGATGTGTAATGAGGGGAGAAACCTGATAGAGGGAGCTCGAGAATGGAAGAATGGAGAGCGGGTATGAAACCCGATAGTGGTAAGATAGTAGAAGGTAGTAGAAAGGAATATGTGTGATGACAAATTTCCTTACTGGAATTTTGACATTTAAACTAGCATTTCCAATTTTCCCTCCAAAGGAAGAACAAAAAAAATTAAAATGAACTTAAATTAGTCAATCTACAAGATCAAACTTGGGAAAGGAAAAAAAAATAAAAATTGCCATAAGGTGAATGTCAATTTGTTTGTTTTGCACCTTGCCGATGCGGGTCTGTGCCCGGTCCTCTCAATGCCTCGAGTTCCCCTTGCTCAATGCCCCTCTTTTCCTTTCTGCTGAAGTGATCTCCCACCTTTCCTTTCCGAAAGAACCCTATGTCGCGCGATTTCTTTCAAATGAGGGTTTTCGGTTGTTTTTTTCTCTTATATCCCACGGCCATTGCAATTGCGACGCCTGATGTCGCAATTGCGATGGCATCGGGCTAAAATTGAAAAAAAAAGCCAAAAACACATTACCTTTTCCAACCGTCACAAATTGACCCCTAATGTATTAGTGATACCATATTGCTTGGGTGAAAGATGACCACAAGATCATGGTCAATGAGCAATGCTCAATGAAATTTAACATTGGAAGCTACTAGGATGAAGTACTATGTAATATCCTACCTATGTATATATGTCATATGTTGTTGGGTAGGTCATGACAGTTTGATTGGAATGTTGTACACGATGGGCAAGCAAATACCTACACTTTGACCAAGGATGGAGTGAAACATAAGTTGAATCCATTGAACAATAAAGAAGAAAAGGTATGTAGTGCTACCAAAGTATGTTTTATTGATGGAAAAGAGTTTCTCAAAGGTATTAAGTGTGAGCATATGTGATTTTCCATAGTTCCAAAAGATAGTAAAGAAAAAGTAGAGGAGGTGCCTACAAGAGTTGTAGATATGTTGGGAGAATTTTTTGATATTGTATCACATAATGTGCTTGATAGATTGCCCCAAATGAGGAAGATCAGTTAACAGACAAATTTGGTTCTAGGAGCCAATTTTGCAAACAAGGAAACACATAAAATGACACTAGCAAAAAGTGAAGACTTGAGTTTGAAAGTTCATGAGTTGTTGCAGAAGGGGTTGATTGAAGAGAGTTTAAGTCCATGTGTAGTACCAGCTGTATTAGCACCAAAGAAGAATGGAGAATGGAGGATGTGCATAGATTCTTGCATTGTCAACAAGATCACAATCAAGTACAGATTTCCTTTGCTAAGGATGGATGATATTATGGACTATTTGAGTGGGGCTAAGTATTTCAAAAACATAGATCTAAAAAGTGGCTACCATTAGATTCATATTAGAGAAGGTGATCAATGGAAGACTACTTTCAAGACTAAGGTTAGTCATGACATTTGGACTAACCAATGCACCGAGCACTTTCATGAGGCTCATGAATGAGTTACTGAAGGAATTTCAAGGTAAGTTTGTTATTGTTTACCTAGATGCTATTTTGATCTTTAGTAAGACATTGGAGGAGTATTTGATCCATATTTGCAAGATGTTTGATAAGTTGAGGGAAGAAAAGTTACTGATAAACCTAAAGAAGTGTAGTTTTGTAAAGACGAAGTTGGTGTACCTAGAATTTTTAGTCTCAGGAGAAGGTCTAAAAATGGACCCAGAGAAAGTGAAGACTATCCTTTAATGGCCTACTCCAAGGAGTGCGATTGAGGTAAGATCTTTTTATGGACTAGCTAGGTTTTACATGAAGTTCATAAGAGGTTTTAGTAGTATTTGTGGACCCCTGACTGAAACAATGACAGGGGATGGAAAATAGTTTAAGTGAACTATAGGAGTAGAGAAGAGTTTTAATTTGTTGAAATAGAAAGTTACTAAGCAACTTGTTTTAGCACTTCCTAATTTTAACAATGTGTTTCAAGTAGACTGTGATGCTAGTGGTACTACAATAAGAGTTGTTATGAGCCAAGAAGGTAGACCTATTCCTTACTTTAGTGAGAAATTGAATGATGCCAAAAGAAAATATTCTATTTATGATAAAAAATTTTATGCTATAGTTCAAGCATTGAAGCAGTGGAGACACTATCTTCTTCCTAAGGGGTTTGTTTTGCATACTAATCATCAAGCTTTGCAATATTTAAATAGTGAAGGAAAATTGAACTAGAGGCATTTGAAGTGGGTTGAGTTTTTGGAGAGTTATACATTTGTTTTGAAACAAAGGAGTGGGAAGTCTAACAAAGTTGCAAATGGTCTTAGTAGAAGACAACTTTTGCTAATAGAAATGCAGATAGAGGTGGTTGGGTTTAAGGAACTCGGTACTTTATATTCAAATAATTTTGATTTTGGTGAAATATGGAAGGCTTGTACAGAACTTGTTACACTTGATAGGACAAAATGTTCAAGAATTTCATGATCTAGGATAGTATATGTTGTTTAGAGGAAGCCAATTTTGCATTCCTAGAAGTTTAATGAGAGAGAATCTCATCAAGGAGAAACATAGTGGAGGATTGGCTAGACATTGTGGTAGAGATAAGACCATTACTTTGGTTGCTGAGAATTATTACTAGCCATAGTTATAGCAAGATGTGAAGAAGTTTGTACAGAGTTGCTGAGTATGTAAGATGGCGAAAGGAGTGAAGTAGAATACAAGGTTGTATCAACCATTACCTGTACTAGAGAAGCCATGGGAGGATGTTAGCATGGATTTTGTTCTTGGATTACCAAGCACATAGCATGAGCATGATTCTATTTTTGTGGTGGTTGGTAGGTTTTCAAAGATGGCACATTTTATTCCTTGCAAGAAGACTAGTGATGTTGTCCATGTAGTGGAATTATTTTTCAGAGAAGTGGTAAGATTACATGGTCTACCAAAGAGTATAGTTTCAGATTGAGATACCAAATTTTTTGGGTATTTCTAGCATACATTGTGGAAGAAGTTGAAGACAAATTTGAAGTTTAGTTCATTGTATCATCCACAAACTAATGGATAGACAAAAGTTGTGAATTGTAGTTTGGGAAACTTGCTGAGATGTTTGGTTGGAGACAAGCCAAAAGGATGGGATATGATTTTACCATAGGTAGAATTTGTATATAATAATTCTTTCACTAGGAGTACTAGTAAATCACCATTCTAGATTGTATATGGGAGTAGTCCCATAAATGCTTCTGAGTTGAGGCAGTTGGATAAAGAAGAGATAAGTAGTGCTGAAGTAGAAGATTTTGCTGAACATTTGTAGAACATCCATGAGGAGGTGAGGAAACACATCATAAAGACAAACACACAATAAAAGGCTAAGGAAGATGTGGAAAGGAGTTATAAGGAATTTTAGATTAGAGATGAAATCATGGTTCATTTGAGAAAGGAGTGTTTTCTAGTGGGTACATATAATAAGTTGAAGATGAAGAAGTTTGGACCATGCAAGATAGTGAAAAGGCATGATTCTAGAAATGTTTATGAAGTGGAGTTGTCTTCTAAATTGAATATTTCACTAGTATTTAACATTTTAGATTTGACAGAGTATTATGAAGGAGGTGTTGGAGATGAAGCTGTAGAAGCACAGTGGAGTGTTCCAGTAGCTAGTTCAGCTACAAAGGAGATTGAGGAGATATTGGATAGTCATGTTGGCAAAAGTACAAGAAACATAAATTATTAGGAATATCTGATCAAATGGAAAGGGAGGCAAGTAGAGAATTCATCATGGCTAGCAAGGGAGGAGGTTAACTATCTTGGTTTTCCTCTGAACACTTGAGATGTGATGGGGCCACTTCTCAAATTACCCCAAGTGTCTAATGCAAGAGCATCCTAGGTGTAAGAGCAATCTTGCATCACCGAAAAATATTTTTTTTTCAGTCTTTTCTATTTTAATAAGGACTAGTAGACAGGGTAGTTACTATTTATGGGAACCTACTATTTTTAGAAAAAAGTTCATATGAGCTCATAATGTTCTCATTCTTTATAGGAAGGTTCATTTTAGAGTTGTAAGTCTACCATAAAAATCTCATTGCTTAAGCATAAGTATTAGAGATGTTATTGCAGATTTTTTGTGGAAAATTTTGTAGAAAAATATTTAGGCTCACTGTTGGAGGCCTTAGAGTGCTTGGATGAGGTCCAAAAACTCACAAGAAGGGTGCTTGTGTAGTTCAGATCTTGTAGATTAGAAGCTGGTGTTTTCAAAAAGTGGTTATAATAGCCAATCAAAGCAATGGTTTGAGAGTTACTGCCTTCCAAAGTTAGGCTATCAAAATATCTAAAATAATTTGTCAAAAATGAATTTGGCCGACTCTATATTTATAGGGTCTGTTGGCCCTAGGTATTAAGTTTTAATGTCTAGAACCTTCTTGAGTGGCATAAAATTGCCTTTTTAAGAAAGAATAAAACATTGTCTATGATAGCTCTAGGTCATAGTTTGCAGCTTAGCCTTGTGGATTACTATAATGAAGACACCCATGTGGGTTAGCATATTTTATTTGTGAATTTTGTCATTCTGCATTTGTGGTGCAAATAAGAAGTCCATATTTTGTTCTTGTATTTCTTGTTGTATCTTTATTTTTATTATTCGTTTATGATATTAAGGGGAGTTCCCCTCATCATGTCTTTAAGCTTTAATTTTTTGTCATCCAACCCCATTTCTATACTTTAAGCATTAGCCCCACCTCCATGCTTTAACCCTAATAGAAATACATGAAATTTGGCTAAAGTCAATAGTTGAAGATTTCAAAGATTAATTCTAAATTCTTGTGTCAAAAATGTTTTCACACAACATTATTAAGGAAAAAAAGTAGTCTATCTCTAGTAAGGTTACATTCATAATCCATAGTATCATGAAATTCAATAAAAAATTTGGTTGCACTTCGATAGCTTGAATGACATGTATCTGAAACATTACTCTTTACAAGGGAGTTTCAACAAACATGAAAGATCTAGATAAAGGAGATCGAAATATCAACATTGCATGATGCAACCCAATCCAAGACTAGTCTATATAATCATTCTAATTATTGGAACATTCCAAATCATGATAGTAAGAAAATTACATCAATGGATAATTACTATTAAATAAATAAGGCAACTATTTTTTGTGCATATAATTCAAAAAATTAGCATATTTTGTAGGTCATAATCTATAATTATTATTTAGAGGATTCTTTAGTATAAAATAAGGATAAAAGATATCAATATAAATAAATAAATAAATATTATTTTTCATTCATGAAGTGTAGACTCTTAGAAATGTCTAAGGATTTTGTTATATGTTGTAGATCTAAAACTACCCAACATAACACTATTGAGTTAATAGAAAATACTAATCCATATTTGCTAAAGATTTACAAACCTATAATTGTTAAATATTTACAAATTAGACTATTAGACACTATCGATCAAAAAAATTGCATACAAAAAGATTAGCTTTAATCAAATTATACAAGTTACATAAATTTACAACAACAGAGTTTTATAACTTTAATTATATGACTCATTTTAATTATAAATTCCAACCAACATACATACAAATTTAACTTAACAATAAATGGATTCCAATTAAAATATTTCTCCTTCCAGCCCATATGATGTAGAAATATTGAAATTAGTGATGTGTAAAATTGAGATCAAGAATTAGTAGTGTTTTTATTGGCATAGAATGTATATCCTTGATGAGATCCCTCTTAGCCATCAGTACATGCTTTTGGTGTGATGGCAAAATCTGCATGGTATCTAAGCACAGATATTCAGTGCTAGTCCATCAAGCCATTTGACCCTTCACCCACATAGGCTTGGGTTATCAACATGGTATGTAGTGGGTGTGAATCCCACATGATAAATGGTTGTGCCAATCTCTATTAAATGATGGGCTATTGGTGTAGTGACTATATCCATGATAAGATCCTTGTCCACCACTTGGACATGCTTCTGGTATGATAGAAAAAGCTACATTTTTCCATGAAACAAAAAACACATTCTTTTGGTGTGATGTAAAAATCTACATGGTATTAGAGCTCAAGTAATCAGTTTGATTCGCTCAAGGCTGTTGACCCTTCACCTGGGCTCACTTGGATTGTCAACATGGTATGTGGTGACTGTGAATCCCACATGATAATTGGTTATATCTAGCTCCATTATATGGGGGGTTTTTGGCATAGCGACTATATCCTTGATGAGATCCCTCTTCACCACCAATATGTGCTTTATGTGTGATGGAAAATCTACACTATTTTTGCAAGACACCAATAATTTACAAAATAAAATATAATAATCCATATGAATGATTTATCATGATGGGAAACACTTCCAATAAAACCTAATCTTAGACTTACAATTTCTCACATTGTGTGATGTTGCATGCATATTTTTAGAATCACCATGTAAATATTTTTGCACTATAAAAGAGAAGTCATAAATTCATGTTACTAAACCATACACAAAATCTAGGTAATATACATACATAAAGTTGTCATGAATGATTCAAAAATAATGAGTACCTTTACAATGAGGGATTGATGGTAGGGTTTTATAGCTTCGACATCAACGCTGACCTTACTCTTATTGTGAAAATTGTATTTTTTGAAGATAGAGATAGTCATAAGAATAAAAATCATACACATCAATATCTCTATTTTTTTAAATATTAAGGAGTAGCCAAAATGGGGGTTGACCCATACAAAGAAAAATACCTAGATAGAGAATCAGTCAAAAGTCAATACAATGAAATTAAACAACCTCCTTCTTAACCATAAAAACCCCCATGATAAATTGTTTTTAAAACTACTACTAGAAAAAACCATCAGAATGTAAATATTATAAATAAACTTGGCCAAAATATTCACAATGCCCATTAAACCAATCTAGTAAAAACTAATAGAGGGATACCTTGGGCCAATATAACACCTACTAAACATAGAACAAAAACCTAAACTCAAAGCACACAAGTAGGTGCTAACCATCCTTGCTTTGGTTCTTGGATTCTACAGAAGTAGTTGCAACTAGTCATCAACTAAGAAATTGTATCATGAGTGAGTCATCTCCATCTCCTGCACATTATCAGTCCCTTCCTTGTTATTGTGCATGAGGTAGAGGGTGGTGTCCACTAAATGGATCACCCACACTAAGAAATTGGCAACCCTGTTGAAATTATCTTTTAGTTTTGTATTTTTCTTGACTAAGTTTGGAAGGAAATTTTCCAACCTCTGGGATGCATTTCATTTCCCTAGCTTAGGTTGGAGTAGTACTAGGATGGGTGACCTCCTGGGAAGTCCTAGTGCTTCACCCTGTGAGCATCACCTAGATCCAATGAGTGCTAAGTGTTCCATTTATTCTCATGAGAGATGGATTCATGTTGAATCACTACTCATGAAATATGGGTGAATGAGTCTGACTCAAAATCACACAGCTAAATCCTGATAGCAATATCACAATTTGATGTGCTATGGAAATTATCTCCTACTTATCAATATCTTATTTATCAAGTACATATTTTAGTAGATCATTCTTTATGACACATTGTGTGGTCTCATTAATAGCTTTCGATAGATGATACTTATAAGTGAATCCCATATCCAACAATTTATTTGAAGAAACAAGCAGGCATATTGTCTCAATCCCATTATCATCATCCAACATGTACAAAAGTGATATCCCTTAATGGATGAGCAATGATACATTATTCTCCAAAAGTGCTATTGGAAGAACAATTGTGTGAGTGCTACCACTTCATACAAGAACCAAATAAATTGGTTGTTTAAGCCTCTCAAAATTGACATGTGTAACCTTTAAAAGAAATTAACTAAGCATTGTCAATCAAAATATATTTCATGAGGACTTCATTAGAAATTGATGACAATGTGTAGTGCTAGAACCAATAGTCAAACCTTCAATAAATGTGTTCTTTTCTCCTTAACTTAGAATTCAACTTTTTAGGACAAAAGAAATCAAATTGGTTCATTTGATGGGTGGAAAGTTTAGAAATAACTTACGCTTGCAAAGCTGAGTCTTGGCTAGTAAACAACTGCATGTGAAAGGGAATTATTATTTCTCCCTATCTATATTCATGAAATGAGCATGAGATCCACTATAGCTAGTATCATCTATATGGCAAGAAAATCTAAAAATTCCTAATGTTCTTACTTACTTTTAGTGAAACATTATTGCATTACTACTTCAGGTAGACTCTTAGTGTAATACACTATATATATTCTATGTTCCATGTTCAAACAAATACATGTCCATTTTTGAATTGTTATCTCTAGTTTCCTCTCACATATTCTCTATTACATGTTAATTTTGAGTTATCTATATAGATATTAATGTTGATAATTTTGACATGATATTCATGTTGCATTGTGATAATTTTCTCTAAATGAATGGGTATGGATTTTTTGTGGAAATTCTTCAATAAGAGTTTATTCATGATGTTCAACCAACATGTAATTATTTGTATGCATATCTATATGCTTGTACTTAATAAATATGTATAGCCTTGGATACATTACATAGAAATTAAAAATTTCTCATGTCTATCGATGTGATGATAGTGCATGATGAATTTGTCATTTTAGTTCAAAGATTATTATATATAATGATTTCTAAATTAGCTTGAGTGTGTAAGATAGGTGTTGGATGAAGAATGGTGTTTTACCTATCTTCTAATGTTAGAAATAGCATTCTTGATCTTAGGGAGAATTATCTTAGAAATTATCATGTTATTTATGTCCTATAATGACCTACTGTTTGTAGGAATTTTTCAGCAAAAGTAATAATGATGGATGTTCCTTTCTCCTTAGTGTGAAATATGGTGGTTATTATTATTATTAACATATTTTTGGGAAATTTTAAGAACAATACTTATGTTTCTTTATGATACCGACATGCTTTCTTTTATCCACATAGTTCCATGACGTCTCTTGGTTTTACCTAGTTAGACCTCCTTCATGCCAAGATGGGTATCTTTCATATCAGGAAATATTCTGGCAAAGCTTAATAGCTTCATGGTAGAGTGGTAAAGTAATCCTACAATATTCTTGCCCTTATATTCTTAGATAGGTTCTAGAGCTTCTGTCAAATAGGTCGACATATTCAATACATCTTGATATTCTGGTAACTAAATTATGGTTTCTTTTAGATTTGAGCATAAATGTATTTGTATCATGTCTATTAAATTTAATGATAATTAATCAACTAATGTTGATTGGTCCATATTCAAATGAATTTGAATCTCCTTGACTTCCACATATTATTGAGGTTGTTGATGTGGCATTGGTTTTGTAGGGGCAAACATTACATATGGTATTAGAGATCTTGGTTCCACACTTGGGTCTTGAGTTCACTATGCTAGACACACAACTGTAAGTCAACTAGTTTACTTTATGTCAAGTATGAGTTGATGACATGGGTTGCATATTTTTTCTCTTAGTTATGATTACTTTTAACATAGAAGGATATGATCATGTCATGATTTTGAGTCAAAATAGCATTCCTTCAAAGATTGTAAAAATAGAAAGTTTATGAAATGATTGGTAATTTGTGTACCTCATATGTTAATGAGTATATTTGATTTAAATTATGTGATGATATAATGAACATATTATTGTATTATTCTTGAAGTATTTATTTATGTGCATGTGTGATGCAAGACAGGTGTGAATTTCTATTAATTGTTGAGATAGTCAAATCATGGTTGAATTTTGCACTAGACTATGAGTGCCTACCAAATCAAGATGTGGCTTATGAAAATGTCTTTTATTGTGTGAATAGCATGTGATGCACATGTGGTTCAAGAATTATTTTTATGTTAGATTTATGTGGTTCATTGAGTAACCTAGTATGATAAATAGGAAGAAAATGTATTTGATTTGAAAAAGTATTGAATGTTCCATTATGCATTTAGAAATGTGTGATTGTCAAGATAAATTGTATGGGATGCATGTGATGTTTGGTTATGTTCATAGTGGTTCTTGTATGCAAGGTTTCATTAAACATCTACTCCCTCTTGGTGACTAGTGAGAGTCATTGTGCTTTATGTGAATTGGGTTTTCATTTGACTATGTTTGGTTTCCATGAACATTAATGTGATGAGGGACTAGCTTGAAAAAATTTTGGTGACCACCTAGCCACCAATTCCCTATGTGACCTATCTATTGTGACTCGTGTTAACTTTTATTTTATTGGTTATGTGTCTCCTTCTTGGACTTTGATTTGAGAATTGTGAATCTTGATTTCAAGAGTTCTTTGATCTTGAAGTTACACGGGTGTATACTTTTATGATGCTTGTCTTGTATTTTGAAATGACATCATCTATAATGTTCAGTGTGGAGAAATAAAATGATGTATAAGGGAGTAGATTTTGAAGAACATGTACTTCTTCCTTTTGCATTCTTATTTTTAAATTTTTTTTTTGGAAATCTTACATTCTAGTGTGGGTGCCTAATATGGATGAGCAAAGAGGGATAGAATTGATGGTTTCCATTTTCGCTCTACCTGCCAGCATAACACTAGTATGAAAAAATGCTTTGGCCAAAGATATGTGTATATGTTTATTTGATATGCTTTCCCATGTTTCATCTCCTTGCCACATCCATGATTAGGGCTATTTGTACATAAGTGGGAAGTAGTATGTTTCATGGTTGCACTAGATACCTCTTGCTTTTCAACTGTTGGGCATTGTCAGGTTGGGAATTCTATGTGTTAGGTAAGGTCCCAAAAAAAGTACCTATTGTATTGAGTGGAAATTTCTATATTGGGAATTATATGTGTTAGGTAGGATTCCAAGGAAGTGCATTTTGTATTGTTTGGGCATTGCAAGGTTGGGCATTCTATGTGTTAGGTAGAATTCCAAGTAAGTGTAAGGCTTCATGGTTGGACAAGAAATCACCTCAACCATATTTTATGTGATTATTGAATGGTGTAAAGGACATACATCACAACTTGTTCTTATATGTTGGTTAATCACACTATGGTGACAAGATGACTTGAGGGTGTAGGTCATAGAAATTATAAGAAAAGGGTTACTAATCCTTCCAGGTGATTAGTGAGCATACCTAGATGATTTACTTAATGGTGCAAATGATATGGTAGATGGTATTGTACTTGTATGATGTGCTTATTGTTCCATGTCTAATGTGTAGGTTGACATTTTCTATGATGCTCATTGAGGTACGATACTTTAGATTATACTTGATGTATTTATAAAATCATGCATTCTGATGGATGGATGACATGTAGGTCAACATACTTGGATAATGTCATGTGTTACATTCTTAAGTGGATTAGTATTTGTTAATCCTTGATTATAGTTAATGAAATAATTGTTGATTATTTAAAGTAGGATTTTTCTTGATTAATTATGCATTTCTTACAATTGAGTATGTGGAAATTGCTTAGAAGGACATGGTTCTTACATATGATGAAATAAAGTTTGACATGTAGGTCAATAGTTTGATCAATAATTATCTTATGACATGTAATTATTATTGTACCTACCATTTCAATATGTAAGTTGGAAACTAGAATGAAGTTGCATAATTAATTGCAAGATATTTTATCTACTTGTTGATTTAACTATTTGACTGACTTGACTTGACTTTTTGGCCTATGTGGCAACTGTATGGAAAAAGGGTCTTCCTATGAGAATACAAAAGGGTATGTACAAATCCTTCTTTTATCTATTTTTGAAAATATATTGCATGGGGTTGTGTATATGTGATGAACCACCATGCATGTAAATTCTACTTTATAGAAAGTTGTTGACTCATTTTATTTAGTCAACATGGTAAATGAATGAAAATTGACAAATTGGCCATCTTGAATTGTCTTCTTGGACTCCTAGTTGATATATTGTTCGACATAGACTTAGTTATTATACACTCAACTTAGACCCTTTGGTCGACATGTGTGTGTTTGGGATTTGGTTTGATTCTCTATTGATGTAGAACATTGGGTCAATATTGCTTGACACATTTGATTGTGTGGCTTTCTATCATTGATCTTCCTATTATATGGTTAGATATATATTTTGAGCTAAATGACATATTATGATGTCAGTACATTTGGATCTAAAATTCTGCTACGAGTTTGTATGCATAAAATCAATTAAGTATTGATGATATTATGTGCAGATGTCATTATAATTCATGATGATGAATTAGGGATAGTGTGATTAGATTACTTGATTATGTTTTGTGGACATTGATTTATTGATGTGAACACTTACTCACTGAGCTAACACCACGTGTTATATGATATGTATGGTAAATTATTTATGTTACTCATGATCAAGATGTGGCTGGATGATGAGTTAAGAAGTTCTAAAGTTAAAGGAAAATGTTGACTCCTAATATTTGAATTGATCTCCTTGAGATATTGACATTGTGAATGAGGTAAAACCAAGTTATGAGTGTATATGTATGAGTATGGTAGGAAGTGGATATCAAGTACATACTAGTGGGGTCAAATCCATGTGATACCAAGGTAAGGTAAGTAAGCATAGGTATGTGTGTGATATCTTGTGATTGTAAGGAAACATGTTACTAAATTTTGAGAATAATTTAAATAAAGAAGTATTGGATTTTCTATTTCATTGGATAATTGATTTTATTTATTATATATAATGAGCTAATATTTTGTGTTGTTCCTATGAATGAATAGAGGGAACAATACATCATAAGAAAGGGGGAATATTTTATGAGAGAAGTAATCTAACCTTGTAAAAGTATACAATAGAAATGGAATTCACACACTCACATAGAAAATATCCTTGAATGATTAATTTATGCATTACCTATGTAAAGTGCGTGTCTACTTATTATTTTACTATGTTACTTCAATCTATGTGGGTGTTGTCTTTGAAAGTTAGGCATGTTAATTTTTATTTAAATTAAAAGCTTTTCCTTGATTAAAGTAGATGAAAGATAATTTTATTGAAGTTGCATAGAATTTGAATTTAAATACATGAACTATATTGACCAATGAAAGTTGGAATATGATTACTTTCAAATGAAGTAATTAGTTTCTCTTTGGTTAAGTTGCAAATATTAACCAAGCATCAGGGATGATACATTTTATAAGTGGGGAAGGATGTCACAACCCATTCCTTTTACACCTAATAAAGTAGTGTTCCCTCTACCATATGAATTGGTGAATCCCACGATTGGCCAAATTTTATCTAAATTGACATTATATTTGAACGTAATCATTAAAAAAAAGGATACTCAGTTATAAACCTAATAATGGGCGCCACCAATCTTTCTCTCTGGCAATTTCTTGAAATAGTTAATAGATTAGTTATGAATCTATTTTAGTGGGATGTTATGGCTCAAAAATGGGGATAATTTATTTCTAGAACACTTTCATTAAAATTGATCCAAATCTATTACAAGTGTATCCAATAATTTTATAGCACCTTCAAGCTTTTACCCAAGAAAACATTAAACAGAGAATATGTGTATTTATTCCTAGTGACATTTGGAATAGAGATAGCCATGGTGGTTGTATGTTGTGTTTCTCTTTGGGAAGAGATATATTTAAGAAGTAAACAACACATAGATCTGGAAGCAAGAATATGAAGTGGAAATTGTACGAATATTGGGAAGGGCGGAGGGAAATGAGCTCATCGTTCAACAAAAACACATTTAATCTCCATGGATTTGGAAGAATAAGAGAAGGGGAAACAATTGGAAGAAAGACGGGAAAGAGCTTTGAAAACTTTCAGATTGACCAAGTTCTCTATTGTCTTATACAAACTACTAAATTACTTATCTTATTTCAAAACATGTATACATGTGAAAGTTTAAAGTTTATGAAGAATGATGGTAGATTACATTACTAGATGGGTTATGTTATTTTTGCATTAGTTTTTTCCTTTGTGATAGTTCGAATGTAAATATTGGAGTAAGTAAATGAGTCATTTTGGTCTACTTAGTTATCCTTGACAAATGCTCATCAAATCTTTGCATTCATTGATGCACTATTAAATGTAATTTACATTCAATGACATTAGACATGGTAACATGTCAATTGCTAAAATTATAAATGGAAATCATTAAGGCTTAGGAGTACACCCATTTCCAACCACCTTAAATGGTCACAAATGAAGATTTATTGGAAACCATAAATAAACCTAAGCTTCTTGGAGAGAGAAATAGAATATTGGATAATGAAGTTAGTATTTTATTCTATGAATGGTGGAAATTACTTTAGTGATAGGAACAAAACAATATTGTAATTCTTAATTCCATTGTTTTTTGAAGTATGTTTTAAAATGAACAAAAGTAAATGTATGTAGGAGTAATTTTTGTTGAATTTAGGCCATTCCATTTTTTGATTGAGGGTGTTATAGTTCTAACTTCTGTTGTAACCATCCTCTATTTGGCCCATAACTTGGAATATATATATATATATAAGAATTATTTACTCTCATGGTTGAAGTCATAAAGTCATGCTACTAAACCATACAAAAAGTCTATGTAGACTACGTACATAGAGTTGTCATGAATGCTTGAAAAAGAAAGAGTACCTTTACAATGATGGATTGATAGTAGAGTTTTATGGCTTCCACATCAACACTTACTTTACTCTTATTGTAAAAATCATATTTTTTGAAGATAGAGATAGTTGTAAGAATAAAAATCATATAGTTGTACATCAATATCTCCATTTAATTTTAATATTAAGAAGCATTCAAAATGGGGGCTGACCCATACAAAGAAAAACACCTAGAAAGAGAATTAGTAAGAAGTCATTACCATGCAAGTACACAACCTCCTTTGTAACCATAAAAATCCCTCATGATAAAGTGTTTTAAAAACTACTACTAGTAAAAACTATCAGAATGTCAACATTATACATAAACTGGGCCAGAACATTCATAGTGGCCATTAAACCAATCTAGTAAAAACTAATAGAGGGATACCTTGGGCCAATACAAAACATACTAAATATAGAACAAACACCTAAAGTCAAAGCACACAAGAAGGTGCTAATCCTCCTTTCTCTAGTCTTGGATTCTACAAAAGTAGGTGCAGCTGTCCATCAACTAAGAAAATATATTGTAAGTGAGTCATCTCCATGTCCTTCACATCATTAGTTCCTTCCTTGTTATTGTGCATGAGGTAGAGGGTGAAGTCCACTAAATGGATCAACCACACCAAGAAATTGGCAACCATTTTGAAATTATCTTTTAGTTATGTATTCTTCTTGACCAAATTTGGGATGGAATTCTCCAGCCTCTTGATCTTTGGGATCCCCTTCTCTTTGTTTGTTTCTCCCAAAATGGACCCCTTCAGCTCAATCTCATCTCCCTCTATTTGTTTAGGCTTTTGCCCAACCTCTGCCTTGGTAACCTTCACTTTAGTTTGACTACCCAAATTGCCTATTCTCAGAGGAAAAGTAATCATACCTTGTTCCCCAACATTCTCCCATTCTTAGAATTAGTGGTAATGGTCTTCACTTTGAAGGTGTCAAAAAACCTAGAGGGAAAAGGGCTTATTTGGTTCCTCGTTCATGAATTCCTCATCTTTTCCTTCACTTTCTATTTCCTCCTCCTCTTGCTCCCCATAGTTCCTTCTAGCAGCTTTACGTTTGGGTCTAGGGCCAGACTTTCTCCTAGAGTTATCAATCGAAGTATATTTATTAGGTTTAGCAAAACTAGTGTTGGCCAAAGGATTTTTCTCTCTAAGTATTTTTCTTGATCAATTGGTTCCCTTCCTGATGGTGGTACCAACACTCTTGACATCAAGGACCTCAATTTTTTGAATTTCTATCTTCCTAGTAGAGGCAATAGGATCCCTATCACTATGGGTATGGGTGGAGGGGGAGGAATTTTGACTCTTATCAATGATTTTTTAGGGGTGAACAACTTTGGCTCTCAATTTAAGGGTAAAGGCCTTTGTATAATTTAAAGAGAAAAGAAATCAAGGCTTGGTGATACACTAAATAATGTTTTCCTTCCTCTTTATATTTTTTTCCTAATGTTCCATACACAATCTTCCATAAAATGTAAAAGAAGATAGGGAAAGGAAATGCAATCCTTATTCCTAAAATGATTTAGGATGAAAAACTGATAATAATAAGACACCTTGACTCTATCTTCCATGGTTATGTATTGCATGATGAAATAACAAAGTAGTATCTCCATGTTGAGTTGGAATTGTTTCAAAAATAAAAAATGAAAAGAACCAAATTTTTATGAGAAATACAATTATATCAACTCTAATTTATTTAATGAATATCTTGTGCATTATTGATGTCATGCTAGTTAGATAACTATGAATTTGTAGGACAAATTTCACTCTTATGAATATTGAAATGGAAAAAATTGATAGTTTTTGAAATTGTCAAATTTATTTTGTTTAATGTCTGTGCACACATTTATGTTGCAAATTTTTCATTAATGAATACATCTATGTCATATTTCAACCATTATGTAAATGTTTTTGAATTTATCTAGAGCTTTATTGAGGATGATAATTGTAGTGGATGTTTAAATATGATAGTAATAATGATAGTGAAAATCTAGTAAATATTTTGCAATGAGTTTTATAAATATCTCCTTAGCACAAAATCTATGAGTTTCACGTGAACAAATCTAATTGAAATTGAAATTTTTATGTTATTTTTTCTTCCAACACCCATTAAGATCATTAGAAATCAAGCCATGTGAAGATAAATAAAATTTTGTTAGAAATATTGATCCAAAAGAGAACACAAGTTCATAGAAGAATGAAATAGATATTAGCTAAGGAAGATTCCAAACTTTATCGATTTTCTAATTGAGTGAGGTTTTATATCAAAATTGATACCTTTCACTATGCGACATAAGAAAAAAAGTAAAGAGAAAAAGAATCATATGGTAACAACACACCAAAAGTAAACTACCCTAAGCATATTTCAATATCATTTAGATAATTGACAAAATAAACATATGTAACTAAACTTTATGGAACACAAACTAACAAAATTATAAAACCTCATTTACCCTAAAATGATGAATGAAAAACAAAACTTTCAAATTAAACTGCAAAATAGCTAAACACCTCTCTAAAAGTAATCTCATTCACAACTAAAACACATAATATACAACTATAAAATGGATAACATCTTAAATCTAGTCTATATGGGAGTGGGTATTATCTACATAATAATGGTGGTGGATGATAGACTAAATGTCTATGATTCCATTTTAGACCATTGTTGAACCTATTTAAGAATTTCTACATTCTTTTTGTGGTGGAAGGTTGATGATTAATGGCCTTCTATAGTCCCAAATAGAGAAATCACTTTATATTGTAAGCAAAATATTCAAATAGACAATGTAGATAATGAAAAACTATCTTTAAAGGAAATCCTAATATATCTAAGATGTCAATCTGAGAGGAGGAAAAGTCAAAAGTGATTATATAGAGGATCATTAATTGTGTTTGTAGTGTGACCTTTTGAAAATTAGACAAATAAACTTTTCTTTCTTTATTATTTTGAATGCTCATTGTAAAAATAAACAAACTACTATTTATATAATGTTACTACTTTGCTTGTTTATGGGTATCAAGTCTAGATTAATTATATATAATTCAAAAGTAGGGTAAATAGAAAGAATTGAAGAATACTTAGTTAAGAAAAAATATTATATAATTAGATAGATAAATAGACATAATACCTAACTAAGTGAGTGAGTGAGTGACTTTAATTTTTAAATTTGAAATATTTTTAAAAAGTAAATTAAAGGCTCCATATATATAAGCCCTCTCTCTCTATATATAGACTTAAATTACTCTAACATTAAATTAATTAACTTATAAGTGAATAAATATATTACATTCAATATTGCTCAATTTTAAAATTTAAAATGTTAACATATCATTACTAAATGGGATAGGCTAATCTCCATCCAAAATACACTAAAGACAAAAAGTCAAACATTTTTCTTCTTCTTTTAAATTCACAAAAATGTAGTGATTTTTTCCAATTTATTTTTGGTTTTTTTGACTACGAACTATGCAAATTGCTGAAATTTTCAAAAAAATCCATTATGGTTTAGATTTTTTGAAAATTTGTCAATGTACAATTTGAATGGAGGATAGATGTGTCCTTGCTAAATATTCATGTTTCTAATTTAAATCCAAATTTCTTAACCATTTAAATATATCTAGACTCTTATGAAATTATTCATTAAAAATAATTTATTATCTGTTATACAACTCTCCATAATTTAAAATGAAATATTTGATATAAATAAACAAGAGGTTTGTGGAGCTACAGTCCTATCTTATGAAAGAAAGAAGAAGTATTTTAAACATTTTATTTAATAAATATTTAAGACACTATAGATAAAATGATAGAATGGTATATTTAGGCATTTTCTTACTTATTTAGATAAATATAACATATGATTTGAGTTGAGATATTTTATTGTATTAATATTTGATAATAGTAAATTATGTATAGATAGAACATATTGGATTCCTAAATACAGCTTCTATAATAAGTTTAATATGCAACGTAATCAAAATCACAAAATTATAATTCTAACAATCAGGGTAAAATGTACAACTCACACAAAAGATGAGAACATTATTTGTTTCTTTGTTAGATGATCCTGATAAGTAGTAAACATGTTATCTTTAAGGGTACAAGCTCTCATTTACAAGAACAATGATGGGTTTTGAACCAGAGTGTTAATGGTCTTTCATGGCTATGCTCCCCTTCATATGTAATTATTAGCACTATGTGATCTATAGCACCTGTAGTAGCTTCATGAAATCTAAATCAGTTTGGAGAATTTTTAAAACAAGTGGCAAGTATAACTTTTGCCAAATAGACATTAATTTGAACTTTTGGTGACAAAATAAAATTACGAGGAATTTTAAGTTACGCTTATTATAAATAAGTGATTGGAATTCAAGTAAGGTTGTAGATTTTTCAAAATAAGACACAGGTAGAAGCTTCTGCACAATTAACCCCAATTAAAAATGGCTTGAGCTTTTTGACACAAAATAAAGGTCAGAGTCATTACAAATAATGAAAAGAAATTTTGCCAATAAATAGGAGGGAGAGAGTAACTTCTCTAAACAAATCTTGTTGATAAATAGATTGAGTTCTCAGAGAGAAAGTGAAACTTTGAGACAACTTCATGAAAGTCAAATCAGCTCAAAGAATTTTCAAAACAAGTAGGTAGACCTTCCCTAGGCCAAGAAATAGAAAGAAACTTCATGACACATAATTATACAACCTGACCTTCTGTAATTCACACCTTCAACTCTTAATTTAAGAAAAGATAAATTCAATGAATAGAAAACCAATTATTTTTATTCCCACCTCTACTATAACAAAGCGTGAAAATTATGCACAATAGGAATTTTCCTTATTATATGATTACAGTAAGTCAACAAAACTATAAAAAGTTATGGAATAAACCCAAAAAATGATTCATTGTTTCCTCAAATTGTCTGATTTAAAGGTGCAAAAAAATAATCATTGTATTATTATTTGGTAGCAATACAATAGATCAATAGACGAAGGATGGTGACTAAATGTACACATTGTTCTTATCAATCACTTTTTAATATACCTAAAAATCAAAAATTATCTTTGGAGATTACTGATTGGCACTAGATGAACACCTGATGAGAACTTTGGATCAGCATCACCAAATGTTGAAATGCATCGAAGGAAGAAAGATTTTGCTGATAGGCTTCTAAAAAAATTGATATCAAAGACCTATGGAACACATTGACAGTGCTTGGTATTAACTGCTATTATCATGCAAGTTATCATTGTGGATACATTCAATAGTTGTGTGGTTAGGATGTCTCAGTGCTGCAAACTAGCTAGCCAATGCATAAGAATCTTAAGAGCATGGGTTTTATACACAAATCAATGAAAGAGATGGCAACTAAGTCATCCTCTAGCACATCCATCTCAAATCTGGTCTTCAAGGCATTTTTAGCCCTTTCTCTAGCTTATCTTCATGATCTTACTCTTGCTATCATTAAACAAAAATCACACAGAGTTAGATCTCTAACATTCTGTAATTTCAATCTTTAACAAAAAGTACTAAAACATTCTGACACTATCTCATTATTTAAGCTTCAGCATAAATACATGAAACATTCTTCTACAATCTCAAAATTGAAACTTTGACAAACTTGTAATGAAAGACACTTGCGCACTATCAAAATGTCGAGCTTTAAACATGTCAAAATCTCAAGCTTTAACAGACCTCTAATAAAAGATCCTCGCACAATCTCAAACCTCAAGGTTTAGCAAACCGACAAAGTGCGAAACATGCCACTGAGAAATGAGGAAGAAACAACAAACATGATCCTCTTGAACCAAAATTATAGTAGAAATATCAACAGAGACAAAATGCTTGAACCCATTGCTATTAATCACAGTTACAGAATTACAACTCCAAATAATATAAAAAAGGATGCCACATAACAACAATATGCATACAGCCATTTGAATCATTATAACAATGCCATCTGTCCATGATCCTTAGATATGTGGACTCTTACTTATTTTTCAATTTGTTAATCTTAAAATGAAAAAGACTATTCCTAATATTGGCTACAGCCAATCATAAAATATAGTAATCAAAATATAGGAATTATGTTTAATAAAATAACACAGATAACCATAGCTTATAATTTTTGGCACACTTTTCAAAACATGATTAATTGGTGATAAGCAGGTGAAAAGTATAGTCTTGCCTATAGCTAGGCGGGACTAATAAAGTTTAATATTATCCTTACGTGAACTGAAGAAAAGTAGAATACATAAAATGATCACATCGCATACAATACTGAATGGCTCATACATTATTAAATCCGCTATGAGAAATTAACATATTATAGTTTAATGATTACAAGTTGGCTAAGGTGTAAAATGCATCTACAAAAATTCAATATTTAAGATAATATTTATCTGCAGAACATTGCAGCCAATGAAGTGCCCACTTTTAATTGTTATTTTAGATTCCTCTAAATTATTTAATGGTATATGTCATTATAGAGTAATAATAAATCAACACGCTGTGACATAATTTATTTATCAATAATTTATATAAAATATATTTTCTGTTCTTTTTTTTTTTCCTATTTGAAACACTAAGACTTAATTATTAGATTAGAAGTGTTAAATAGTTAAAATTAACTTATTTTTTCAAACTTAATTTCTTCCTTAATGTGTGATGTTTAAATCTGACCTATTTATCAACTACATCTTTCAGTCGATCATTCTTTATGAGGCATTGCACGGTCTCATCAATAGGTTCCGATAGATGATACTTATAAGCGAATCCCATGTTCAGCAATTTCTTTTAAGAAACAGGCAGGTATGTCGCAATGCCATTATCATCATCCAACCTGTACAAAATATGATTAAAATGAGAACAATTAATAAACACTGGGAGGCTCAATGATTTACATGATTGAAATGAAAAATCGTTCCCTTGATGCGATTCTTGACCTGTACATATTGTTTAGCAAGAAAATCTTTCAGAGACTTGAGACTCAAAGAATCAGATACGCAAACATAGCGATTTTGAGCGTTGGGATGTTCCATAAGAAATATGTGGGCAGAATGATAATTAGCTGAAATAAGATAGCGATGATCGTAAAAAATATGTCTAACTTAATATGGGATGATAAGTAGGAGATAATTTCCACAGCAAAATCTTGGACCTTCCCGGAAGTTCCGGTGCTTCACTCCTGTGAGCATCACCTAGATCCAATGAGTGCTAAGTGTTCCATTTATTCTCATGAGAGATGGATTCATGTTGAATCACTACTCATGAAACATGGGTCAACAAGTTTGACTCAAAAATCACACAGTTAAATCTGATAGCAATATTACAATTAATATGGAATTCCTATCAAAAAGTCTATGTTGGAGTACAAATGGGGAAGAAATCTGACCATGATATTTATTATGTAATGGTGATTTGTCTTCAACCGTTGAAATTTGGTCGTATTCCATTACTTAAATGTAAAATTATTTAAATGGGTAAAATTATTGTAATTATAAGTAAATTCTAATCAATAACATAATATGTTTTTTTTTAAAATGATTCATTAAACTTATGGCGTGTATAGAATACAGATTTTTTTCCAAATTTCACAATCTCTTATGCAATATATTTACCAACCAATCATTTTACACGTTGAAATAGATTGACGGTGCGATATATGAACAATGAATATGAATTGACTCTTCAAATTGATAAGAACAATGGTATGAATAGATCTTCAAATATATGAATGAAAGCAATATGCTCATTGAACAAGGATTATGAAAGTCAATCTTCAAAGGATCTATGTTCTAATAATGATCGATGCCTTGAGCAGTTATATATATCTGTCGAGCTTAACTGGCACACTGGAAGAGTTTAATACTTTTGGCTTCCAGTGGGCCCAGGCACTCCTAGCTAATAGTCTAGGGCCATTGTTATGCATTAGTCTCAGGCTATTGGCTATAATGATAATATAAATGCATCATGATTGCTAGCTATAATATGAAGCCCGATCCATAGTAACAATTGTGAAAAATTACAACTTAAAAAAAAATTTGCTCAACAATTAGTGGATGTCGAGTGATAGGTAGAGAGTGCCAAGTGAATTCGGCAAGTTAAGGTGCTGAATGGAAGTAAGCTCAGTATTAGGGGATGCTGAGTGACTTGAAAAAAATGGGACTTGAGTGAAATCAGTCACCAAAGCAAGGTGGAGCTCGATAGCCTCAACATACAACCAGCACAAGGACCAAGGGGACTTGATCAATGAAGGAACTAAGCGGCTCAGTAGGCACAAGGTGGAAACTTGGTACACACAATTATAACTCAGTAGACTCAATACAAGTGCTAACCGAGTTAACACCAGGAGGACGTTGTTAACAAATGAACTGACCAAGTTAATGACAGAGATTTTGTTTGAACTTTTCCACAAATAAAACACCAGAATAATAAATCATCTTGCAACTTTAATCTTCTCAAATACTTAATGCACCATGCAATACATAATAGAAAGGAGAAAAAAAGATTAGCATGCCTACTTTCTTGCTTTCTATTCATAAACTGATTAGATTGAATACAAATCTAGGAGCATACGACTTCAACCAGAAACACAATACTTTAACCTACAACTTCTACTTCAAATTTAAACATGCATCTCTTAAAGATTGCATACAATAATGCTTGGAGCAATCACTATTTTACAAGACAAATGAAAATGAACTCACAGAGAACAAGGAGAACAAAGACTATGCTGCTGCAAGTTCCATCTTCTTTTAATTCCATGTGCTCTTTGAACTTTTTGCACTGATATGCTTTGTGGATCTTCTCTTTGTATCTAATCTTTGATGTATTGAATGAATGATCTTCATCTCTTTTGTCTTGCATCAAAAAATATTTCCCTTTCTTTTCCCAATTCAAACTCACCTACCGTGTTAATGAGTATCAAGTGGGTACGTGGGCATTTGGCTCCAAGAGCAACCAACCGTTATCTTTTCCAAATTTTGACACCCCCCTTTGTCTTGAGCCAAAAAAAACAAGGATCAATCCAGATTTAAATCAACTACACCAAGACTCTTTCTTAGGTGCACAAAATTTGTTATGTCCAAAGTCTTAGTAAATATATCTACTAGTTGTTGCTCATACTTACAAAATTCCAACTTGATATCTCCATTCTCCACCAACTCTCTGATAAAGTGATATTTGATTTTTATGTGGTTGCTTCTCCCATGGAATGCTAGATTCTTAGATAATGCAATTGAGGAAATATTGTCACAAAAGATTGTGGTTATATTCTCTTTTCTTTCATTCAAATCTATCAAGATTCTCCTTAGCCAAATAACTTGACATGCTATTACATTCACAGTTATGTACTTAGCCTCTACCATAGATTGAGAAATAATAGGTTGCTTCTTGGATACCCATGAAATTGCACCTGATCCCATATGAAATATGTATTCAAAAATGCCCTTCCTATCATCTAGACTTCCAACCCAATCATTATTAGTGTAACTGACCAACTTAAAATTAGTATTTGCAATATACAAAATGTCAAATCTTTTGATACCATTCATATACCTTAGGATCCTCTTTCCCACTTGCCAATGGGAATCTTTGAGTGTTTCCATAAATCTAGGATTCAAACTTACTGCATACATCATGTCAAGTCGACTTGTAGTCAAATACATTAAGCTTCCAACCATGGTCTTGTATAATGTCGGATTCATAGTTTTGCTGCAAACTTCTTTGCTCAACTTTAGACCTACTACTATTGGCATTGGGGCTTCCTTACTATTCTACATTTTGAATCTCTTCAAGATCCAATTTGCATACTTTACTTCAGAGATGAAGATGACATCATACATTGCTTTTACTTATGTGCCAACAAAATACTTCAAGAGACCCAGGTCTATCATCTCAAATTCATTCTTCATGGTGCATATGATTAATCTAGAGTTTCTTTTAGGTTGACTTATCAAAATGATTGAATTTAGAATTTCAATCTAAAAATCAATTTTGTTCAAACATATGATCTAGATTAATTTATTCTAGTTAAGTTATTTATAGTCTCACACTTTTCCAATTGAAAATGTTTATTAAATTCATGTTTTATACTACTTTGTATCCCATTACTAAAGAAATAAAATTATTTTAGAAAAGTCACATTTCAATAACTCTTACTATTTTTTTGATACATTTTTAATA
This sequence comes from Cupressus sempervirens, assembly GCA_028749045.1. Lineage (NCBI taxonomy): Eukaryota > Viridiplantae > Streptophyta > Pinopsida > Cupressales > Cupressaceae > Cupressus > Cupressus sempervirens. Next base: position 666,388,378 of record CM053785.1, read on the forward strand.
ACATATAAACAACATTTTATAGAGCTTAGAGTCAAGAATATTCTCATATATAGTTTATATGCTTTAATTAGATGTATATGGTAATTAAAAAATTCTACAAGAACATATTTTAACACTAAAAACGATGTGGGTTTTGAGAAAGAAAAATAAAAATTAAATCATATAATTTTTAAAAAAAATATATATGACATTCTAGAGGAGAGAGTCCTCTTGTAGAATGCATAATTTTTCTCCTGGTTATAATAGTTTTCTTTTAAAAGTTGGTGGGAGATGAAAACAATCAATTTCAAGTGAGTTGAAATTTGACTCATTATAAAAGAAAAAATATAGTTCTAAAGCTGATTTTTATTTTTGATTGTCCTAGATATATATGTTATCTATAAGATAGTCTGAGATCAAAGGGAAATAAGTTTATTTCCATATAGGTTTGTGTTGTGAACTAGAACACTAATTTTTAGTGCTTTCAACAGCTAAAAAAATGTCTATAAAAAATAGGATAATATGTCAATTCTTATTCAAAATAATTATTAAAATAAATAATCCTAAACTTCAACCATTTATACACATTTCATTAATTTACTTCATTTTCAAATTCAAAGTGATAGTAACAATTTTATGTCATTGAAGGTGAATAATTATAATTTTGTTAGCCTTATCCTTCACAAAAGGGTGAAACAGGTTTGTACTTTTACCCATCTCTTAAATATAGTGTTGTATTTTTTTCCTTAAGTAAGATATACCTAAGTTTCTAAGAGTTGCATCGATAGTGTAGCTCCTTTCTAGTAGATTTTTTGATGAGCCATGATCCGATGTATCCTGTTGCTCAAGTCAAACACACTTATTTTATATTTTGGTTACCTTCAACAACCATTAATTTCCTTCTTTGAGAAAATAGTTAGTGTACAATTATAAGATGAAGAAAGAGATATTATGTCTAATTTTTATAGTACCATGCTCAAAATAGTGGAGGTTTCTTGAGCCTTCTGAGTTTGGAGTAAAATACTTGAACATGGCTCCCCCAACTGATATTAAAAATTATTTGTGCTATCTGATTCAATATATCTTTGCAACCATATATAGAATTTTCTTGTCAGGAGAAAAAGATGTTGAGTATTGGATTAGGTGCATGGAAGGCCTCAGATGCAAAATATGATTTTTATTTTATTAGTATTAATAAAGGTTGTATGTGTTAAATACTCACTATAGGAAAACAAATTAGGTAGAATGCTAATTAAGTTAAATAAGTTAGTGAAAATAGCAAAAAATATATCCAACTTAATATGGAATTCTTATCATAAAGTTGATGTAGAAGTACAAATGTGGAAGAAATTTGACCATGATATTTATTATGTAATCATGATTTTTCTTCAACCATTGATTTTTTTTGATGAATAGTCCCTTTCTATAAATAAATTATTATACTAGTTACAAATTCACAAAAAAAGGATCAGGGTATAAAAGATCACCTAATAAGAGTTCACATGGCCAAAGCCATATACAAAAGTTATTAATCAAAAAATACATTTAAACAGCTCCCTTAGGCTACAAGAGGAGTGCCAGCTAAAGAAGGTGGTTCATCACAATCATTAAAACCCCAGACATCGCTGTTATTGACAAGTGGACTAGAAACAATCTAGTCATCAGTAACATCATCAACAACTTATTCTTTATCTTTATCTTCAACATGTGGAGGAGAGATATCTAAATTCATGGAAAAAGGCCATTGGGAGCTAACAACACTAGGAGAAGTAGCAAGGGGGGAAGCAATAAGAGTTTGAGACTAACCAAAGTTGTGGTGAGGTGGATAAGCCAAGCAATGCCACCAAAAATTATCACCATCACTATGAGAGTGGTGGTAGGGAGCTTATGAGTGTGACATGTGTGAGAAATCATGCACAAAAGAATTTTGACCTTGATAATGGCCCCAAGGTGAAGTATGGTCAACAGAGTTAGGAGGCACTCTAGCAACTATACATGACTCATTGCCCTAGTGATTGAGTACATCCTGAAGGTGGGAAACCTCTAGAACCACCTTGTTTTCTTGGACTTGTATCTGCAACATGACATTAGTACAAATGCATGCTTTAGTATACATAAAAAAATTGATAGCAAGAAAGTTGTAAGTAAAAATGACAATATTCCTATCCTTCCATAAAGTAAACAAAATCTCCATCTTAAAAGTATGCTATATCAAGGAAAATTTCCTAGGGATCCTAGGGGAGTCACCTAGCACAATCATGTGCCTAAAAAAGGGTTCTCACTTGAAAGGATTGAAAAAATCATGTATCTAATTCCAAAAATTATGGACATGCCTACAAAACCAAAAAATATGCAAAAATACTCAGGATTCCCACAAAAAGGACAACAAGGATCAAGAACAAAAAGATGCTTGAGCCGCAAACCAAGGGGAAGCCCTTGAAACAATAAGGACTATGAAAAATATGCAATCTTCAGCTTAGTGATAACACTCCAGATAGTGTCAAATCGCATTCTTCAATGATAAGTGGAAGACTAAAGATGCCAGTGTTGGTTGAGAGTATCCACCATAGGAAGATGGGGAGAAAGCCAGTGATATCCTAAGTTGGGCTTGTAGCTAATGAAGGGTGTCATAGGATACCACTTCCAATCTTTCCACCAAGGTCACATAAACTAGATTCTCACCTTATAGATCAACTAATCTTGAAGGGCAAAGAGCACAAGATTACAAGTTTATCAATCTTGATGAATGCTTGTGATTGTGGCATGTGTGAGTAGCAATATGCAAAAGAACTATGACCCTGGTAGTGGCCTTGAGGTAGTGTATGGTCAGTAGAGTCATGAGGCACTCTTGAAACTATGCATGGTGCATTGACCTAGTAATTAAGTAGCTCCTAAAGGTGGGCCACCTCTAGAGCCACCTTGTTTGCATGGACCTATATTTGTAACATGATGTTATTTAAAATGTGCACTTTAGTGTACATATAAATATTGATATCAAGAAAGATGTGAGTGAAAAGAACAACATCCCTATCCTTCCATAATGTAAATAAAATCTCTATCTTGAAAGTGTGCTAGATTAGGGAAAATTTCCTAGGGATACTAGGGGAATCACCCAGCACAATCGTGTGCCAAGGAAAGGGTTCTAGCCTAAAAGGCTTGAAAAAATCATGTATCCAATTCCAAAAATTTGGGGCACACCTATAAAACCCAAAAATATGCAAAAAAACTTAGGATGCCCATAAAAAGGATAGCGATGATCTTGAACACCAAGATGCTTGAGTCATAGACCAAAAGGAAGCCCTTGAAACAATAAGCACTAGGCAAAATGGGAAATCTTTGGCTTAGTGATAGCACACCAGATAGTGTCAAATTGTATTCTCCAATGATAAGTAGAAGATTGAAGATGTGAGTGCTAGTTGAGAGTATCCACCATAGGAAGATGAGGAGAAAGCTAGCGATATCCTAAGATGGGCTTGTAGCTAATGAAGGGTGTGGTAGGATACCACTTCCAATTTTTCCACCAAGGTCACATAGTCTGGATGCCCACCTTATGGATCAAATAATCTGGAAGGGTAAAGAGAAGATGAAACTCTATTGATCTGGACAGGCAAGATAAAACTACACCTCCAAAGATATAAGAATCATGGAGACCTTGGAGAAGAGATCCTTAGGAGTCTTAATGCTACATTTGAAAAAGCATAGAGCACTAGCACCTTGAAGCTTGGCTAGAGGAACACCCTAAATGGAAAATAATGTAGACCACCAAAGATTTTGTTGGTTTAAAGGAAGCCCATAATGAAACCCATTACCATCCTAGCAAAGCCAAGGCTTGAAAACTCCCCAAGATTTCCATATGCTTTTGATTAAAAAAATCCCTAGATATGAATAGGTTTATGCATAATGAGAAGGGTCTTAAGAGTGATCCCCTTCCATGCATGCCTATTAACAAAGAAATTAGAAGAGATGCAATGTTAAACCAACACTTTTCAATCTTCATCACTAGTGAGAGAACTAATAATCTACTTAGCACAAAGAGAGAGCCCTTTCTTCTATGTGGAAAGAAGGCCAAACCTCTAGACTCTTTGGGGAGACAATAAAAATTCTAGGCAACCCTGTGAAACCCATGATGATCAGACCCATAAGCCCAAAGAAAGTCATGAAGAAAACACTCCATCTTGAGTTAGGAAGCTTTGGAAGGAGCCCAACAAGAAGAGTAATACACATGAGTAGCCATCAACACCTTAGAGAAAATCTAAAATTTTCCCACAAGAGAAAGAGGTTTAGTAATCCAATAATCAAGCTTTTTTCCAATTTTCATGAGCACAACATTCCATAATTCATCAGAGAAGCTTGAAAGGCAAAGGGGATTCTGAAAAAGAAAAAGAAATCCCCATGGCTAACACACTTCCAATCAAATTGAGCAAGCCAGGGTGGTGCTAGAAAGAAGGATTATCTATAACATATTATCTTGTAACATTGAATAGTGGAAGCTGAAGCTTGACAAAAAGTGTCCAAGCATTACAAGGCATTATTGATATTTTCCTCGTCCACAAGGAGAGTGAGAATAGAGTCACTAGCAAAGTGCCTATTAACAAGGAGAGAAGAAGACTTAGGCAAGGAAATTCCATGAACCAAGCCAACAAAAGTAAAGTGGACAATTAAGTAACCAAACCCTTCAACAACAAGAACATACAATACTAGGGCAAGAGGGAAACCCTTCTGGATAGATCAATAAAGCCCAAAGGATCTAGTTTGAGAATTCTTAAGCATAATAAAAGCATTAACATCACCAAAAATCATGTCTATAGACTAAAGAAAATTAGACCCAAGGCTTGGAGAATAGCCAAAATGAAGGGTCGTTCAATTTGATCATAAGCTTTGGGAAAATCAATTTTTAAGAACATAGTCTATTGATTGGACTTGCAAGCTCACTCCGTACCTTTGCAAATAGCAATGATGTTGTCAAGGATATATCAAGACTTGATGAAACTAGTTATTATAAGCACACAATTAGAGGAAAAAGATGTCAAACCTTGAGAGATAAAGCTCTAGCAAAGGGGTAAGTGCACTAAGATGGTGTACAAAAATGTGTACACCCTCCTCCCCACACACACAAAAAGGAAAAAGAAGGAATTTTCAATAACCTGATTGGGTTTTTGAAAACCCAATCACATAATTTGAAAAGTGAAATGTCGGCCAGGCTTGGTATCCAAGGCTAGCTAATATAGTTTACAAAACCCTCAAGTTAAAAGTATAAAGTTGTGTCACCTTTCAAGCTGACTTATCACAATGATTGAATTTGAGTATTTCTATCTAAAAATCAATTTTGTTAAAACACATGATCTAGATAAATTTATTCTAGCTAAGTTATATATGGTCTCACACTTTTCCAATTGGAAATGGCTTTTAAATGCATGTTTTATACTAATTTGTATCTAATTACTAAAGAAATAAAATTATTTTAGAAAAGTGGCATTTCAATAACTCTTACTATTTTTTATCATATTTATTTAATAACATATAAACACCATTTTATAAAGTTCAGAGTCAAGAATATTTTCATATAGAGTTTATAATGTTTTATTTAGATATAGTATATTGTAATTTATACATTCTACAAGCACATATTTTGACACTCAAAAAGATGTTAAATTTCAGAATGAAAAAAATATTAAATCATATTAAAAAAATTCTAAAAATTATATGACATTCTATAGGAGAGAGTCCTCTTCTAGAATGCATAATTTTTTCTCTTGGTTAGAATAAATTTGTTTTGAAAAATATGGTGGGAGATGAAAACTATCGATTTCAAATGAGTTGAACTTTGAATCATTATAAAAGAGAAAATATAGATCTAAAGTTTTTTTTTTGGGGGGATTATTCTAGCTATATATGCTATCTATAACATAGTCTAAGATCAAAAGGAAATAAATTTATTTCCCTATAGTTTTGTGGTGGGAACCAGATCCCCAATTTTTGGCGTTTTTAAATGCCTAAAAAAATTGTCTATAATTTTTTTAAAAAATGTATCAATTCTTATTTCAAATAACTATTAAAAATTATAATCCTAAACTTCATTCATTTCTACACATTTCATTAGTTTACTTCATTTTCAAATTCAAAATAATAATACCTATTTTATGTCATTAAAGATGAATAGTTATACTTTTGTTAGCCTTTTACTTTACAAAAGGGTGACACAAGTTTGTGCTTTGACTTCTGATTAGGGTGGTGCTAGAAGGAAGGATTATCTATAACATAGTGTCTTGTACCATCGAATATTGGAAGTTGAAGGTTGACAAAAAATGTCCAAGCATTGCAAGCCATTATTGATATTTTCCTCATTATCTAGGAGAGTGAGAAAAGAGTCACTAGCAAAGCGCCTATTAACAAGGTGAGAAGAAGACTTGGGCAAGGAAATTCCACAAACCAAGCCAAAAAAAGTAAAGTGGACAAGTAAGTAACCAAACCCTTCAGTAGCAAGAACATACAATACTAGGGCAAGAGGGCAACCCTGTTCGATAGATCAATAAAGCCCAAAGGATCTAGTTTGAGAATTTTTAAGCGTAATAAAAGCATTAAGATCACCACAACGCATTTCTATAGACTAAAGAAAATTAGACCCAAGGCTTGGAGAATAGCCAAAATGAAGGGTCATTCAATTTGATCATAAGCTTTGGCAAAATCAATTTTTAAGAACATAGTCTATTGATTGGACTTGCAAGCTCACTCCATGCATTTGCAAATAGCAATGATGTTGTCAAGAATATATTAGGACTTGATGAAACTAGTTATTATAAGCATACAATTTGAGGAAGAAGATGTTGAATCTTGAGAGATAAAGCTCTAGCAATGGGGTAAGTGCACTAAGGTGGTGTACAAAAAAGTGGACAAACCCCCCTCCCCCCACCCCGCTCCCACACACACACAAAGTAAAATGAAGGAAATTTTCAATAACCTGATTGGGTTTTTGAAAACCCAGTCACATTATTTGAAAAGTGAAATGTCGGCTAGGCTTGGTATCCAAGGCTAGCTATTATAGTTTACAAAACCCTCAAGGTAAAAGTATAAAGTTGTGTCACCTTTCAGGCTGACTTATCACAATGATTGAATTTGAGTATTTCTATCTAAAAATCAATTTTGTTAAAACATATGATCTAAATAAATTTATTCTAGCTAAGTTATATATGGTCTCACACTTTTCTAATTGGAAATGGTTATTAAATACATGTTTTATACTAATTTGTATCTAATTACTAAAGAAATAAAATTATTTCAGAAAAGTGGCATTTCAATAACTCTTATTATTTTTTATCATATTTTTTTAATAACATATAAAAGTTATTTTATAAAGTTCAGAGTCAAGAATATTTTCATATAGAGTTTATAATGTTTTATTTAGATATAGTATATTGTAATTAAAACATTCTACAAGCACGTATTTTAACACTCAAAAAGATGTTAAATGTCAGAAAGAAAAAATTAATAAATCATATAAAAAAATTCTTAAAATTATATGACATTCTATAGGAGAGAGTACTCTTCTAGAATGTATAATTTTTTCTCTTGGTTAGAATAAATTTGTTTTGAAAAATATGGTGGGAGATGAAAACTATCGATTTCAGATGAGTTGAATTTTGAATCATCATAAAAGAGAAAATATAGATCTAAAGATGATATTTTGTTTTTGATTATTCAAGCTATATATGCCATCTATAACATAGTCTAAGATCAAAAGGAAATAAATTTATTTCCTTATAGTTTTGTGGTGGGAACTAGATCCCCAATTTTTGGCATTTTTCAATAGCTAAAAAAAATTTCTGTAATTTTTTTAAAAATGTATCAATTCTTATTTCAAATAATTACTAAAAATTATAATCCTAAACTTCATTCATTTCTACACATTTCATTACTTTACTTTATTTTCAAATTCAAAATAATAATACCTATTTTATGTCATTGAAGGTGAATAGTTATACTTTTGTTAGCCTTTTACTTTACAAAAGGGTGACACAAGTTTGTGCTTTCACTCCTAATCAGGTTTTGTAAAACTCGATTGGGTTATTAAAAAATATAATTTAATACTTTTATTGTTTTATGTGTTTGAGGGTATTTTTTTACCCTCAACCAACAGTAGCAGCATGAATTACAAAGGAGACCAACAAAACCTAATTGGTTTTACCATAAATAAAAAAATTCTGATTGCATCTCCATGCATGACACGCCACAAACAAGTTTAGTCTTCATTCTAATAATCATTTATATATTTATTTTTATCAAATTTTATAATTTGGTTTTGTAATTTATAAGTTTTTAATTATTATTTTTAATTTTTAATCTAGATGCATTGAGGAATCCAAGAAAATTAGGGAGAGAAGAAAAACCACCTCCTACACAATCAAACCCTCCATCCATCATGACATAACAACAAAACCCTCCACTCAATGTTTTTGTTCAACAACCACCACCTCCTATAGAGCCTCCATTCATAGAATTACATAATTTAACTACTACACAATAGGACCTCATAAACCTCCTCTCACAAAATAATGCTAACATTACCCAAATGGTCAATAGATTGTGGTCATCTACACTTGACCACAACTCAACCCTAGTGAATACACTTGAATAAATAGCCCAAACTACAAATTATATATATAGGGAGGTTAAAAAATGGAGTGCATGGAGGGATAGGTGTCATGTATTTTATGCCAATGGGTTATCATATCATCAAGTGAAAGATAAAGACATAAAGAAAGGTACCATGTGTTTTCTTTTCACCAACCCTATATGCAACAACTCCCTATTACACACAACCAAAACTTTTCCTATTCATTAGTGCACTCATGCTAGGATGAGATCATGTTTTTTGGTTAGGTGGTACATATGGTATTTCACCTACCACCATGTAATAATTATGAGGTGCCTCTATATTTTTTGACAAAGCTATATTGTGAGTTCATCCTTGATGAGAAGCGAAATTGCTTTGACATCTGTAAGTTCTAGTGTAGAGGGAGAGGAACTACACAGGATAAACTTGGGGCTCATAAGGTGGTACCACAACATGAGAGGAGATGTGCATCATAAAAAATTATGTGTTATGTTTTTCTCCTATTAATTGCAAAGGAGTTTGTTGATTTACAAAATCTTTATGTGGCTACATCATTGATAGATCTTATTATTCAACATGACTCATAATTAGGTGGTTTTTCTTCACCTATGGCACCCCAACCATCATTAGATGCACCTTTAGGGTCATCACAACATGCAACAACTCCATTATCATCACCTATGGCACTAGGGTCATCACTGCATGTGAAAACTCCATCATCATCACCTATGGCACCTTGGTCATCATAGCCTACAATAGCTCCATCAATATCACCTACACCACCAATCTCATCTCTACTTTTGTCCCCTACACCACTAGTGTCATCTCCACTTGTGCTACCTACACCACCAGTGCTATCCTCACTTGTGCCACTTGCATCATCATCACATGCATCATTATAGTCTTTGGACCCTATCAACATTTTTGTTTTTGTTTTAGCTATCAACACATGTGTGATGGGATAGATATAAATGTGTCTTAAGATGGAGTATCATCTCATCCATGTGTATATTGTGGGCATACTTGTTATTCATATAGATGTGGGGATTTCACACTCATAGATGATTTGATGGTGATGGTCTTCAGTGGATAGGGGACATAGGTTTATTTGTTTGTTTGAGTTTTGACATGATATTATTTAATCATCTAATATCGTAAAAGTTCAAAAGAATTATTTTGAGATCACTATAGATTGATATGTAAACAATATGCAATGTAGGGTGCAACAAATAGTATTAGAACACCAAATAATACTCATTTTGCTAGAGATGTGAGGCTAGGAGCAAGAATAGCCAAGGTAAAGTTTTTAAAATATTCTTAAAAGTATAATATTACATTGGCTTAAAAATTTTGTTTCTTAATTGGTGTGACACTAACAACTACTTATAGACTCTCTTCCATCTCCTACCATCATTGAAACCCTCCCATTCATCAAATCCATCCAATTCCCATCCACATATCTTGCTCCTAGCATTACCCAAACCCCATCTAATGAACCTCATTAGTTTTGACATGATATTATTTAATCACCTATAAATATCGTAAAAGTATTTTAAAAAAAAATTATAGAGAACTTTAGATTGATATTTTCAAACAATATGCAATGTAGGGTGCAGCAAGTAGTATGAGAACACCACATAGTACTCATTCTGCTAGAGTTGTGAGGCTAGGAGCAAGAACACTCAAGGTAATGTTTTTTAAATATTCTAAAAAGTATAATATTACACTGGATTTGAAATATTGTTTCTTAATTGGTATGACACTTAAAATCCACTTATAGATCTTCTTCCATATCTTACCATCATTAAAATCCTCTCATTCATCAAATCCATTTCCCATCCACATCTCTTGCTCGTAGCATTATCCAAACCCCATCTAATGAACCTCATGTTAGTTTTGACATGATATTATTTAATCACCTAGAAATATATTAAAAGTATTTAAAATTTTTATTTTATTTATAGAGAACTTTATATTGATATCTTCAAACAATATGCAATGTAGGGTGCAACAAGAGGTATGAGAACAATGCATAGTACTCATTCTTCTAGAGGTGCGAGGCTAAGAACAAGAACAGCTGAGGTAAAGTTTTTAAATATTCTTAAAATTACAATAATACACTGGATTTAAAATTTTTTTCTTAACTAGTATTCTTAAAAGTGCAATAATACCTTCCATCTCCTACCATCATTGAAACCCTCCCAAATTCAACAAATCTATTCAATTCCCATCCACATATCTTTCTCCTAGCATACTCGAACTCCATCTAATGAACCTCATGTGAGTTCATCATCCATATACCCATCCACATTGAAGAAACTCCATATCACATAGGTTATCTTGTAGGAGTATGGAGATCATGGATCTCCACTTTTATTTCTTGAAAAGGTGCCAAAAGTTCATTCGCATCTCTCTTTTCCTTCTCGGTCTCTTTATTTTTAATTTCTAGCACTTGTTCTATCCTTCCAATATCATCCTTCAAGTCCTTCTATCTTCTTTCCCTCTTATGACCTTCTTGTCATTATTTTGCCTTCTTGCCCATTACAATATTATCTCATATTTATAACAATACTCAAGTTACTATTTTATAAGGCTTGTTGGGGGCTGAAATTTCTCAAATTGATGATGCCACACTTTTTGTCATTAACTTTGGCCTTGAGATCTCTGTGGTATCATTGCTTGTACACCTATCAAGTTTATGATTTGAGTTGAACTCATGATGTGTCTTATTGATTCCTCTTATATAATATTTGTTTCTTCTTTAGCGTACTCCACATAGCTCAAGGTCTAGAGGAAAGGGAAAGAAATCAGCAAGAACACAAAAACAACAAATACGTATTAAATAAAAGTGAAGTTTATAATTTTGAAATTTAATAAGAATGAGTGTATATACATGTAATCAATATTGATTTATATGTGTTGACTTGTTTGTTGAATATATGTAGAAATAATTTAGTTTTGTAGAGTTGATGAATGCTCCCGAGGTTGCCAATGTTGAGGCAATAGAAGTAAACTTTCATATTTTATTTCTCATAAATTTTAGGTTATAGTATGTATTTGTTCTAAATACATATTAAATAGTTACATTTACAAATGAGTACATGGTTTTTTTAGTTTTATAATAATTATCAATAATTGGTCTTATTAACATGTGTTATATATCTTCTACCTATTACAATAGTCTTTGAGACTTTGTGCAAAGCCTTTCCCATTTCATTTTGTTAGGAGCCTTGAGTGTCAAAGATAGGGTCAAATACAACAAAGGCTAGAGGTATGTATGTAGAGTCTTAGTTGAATCCCTTTTGTGATCTCAATTTGGATTGCTTGTGTGTGTGATAGAAATCCCTAACTTCTACTCTACAATTCTAATATTTTAATGCTTACCATATAGGTTGTGCCTCATAGTAGCATTGATTCATTAGTGCTTGTACCTCCTACTAGCACTAGAGATCTAGCTCAGGTTGCAGTGCATTTTTTGTTTCTTAACACTATTTGTAATCCCTAATGCCACTCTATAATGCTAACATTTTATCACTTATCATATAGGTTGTGCCTCATCACAACATTGATTCATCAATGCTTGTACCTCTTGCTAACACTAGAGATCTAGCTTCGGTTGTAGTACATTTTTGTCTTTTAACTCTATTTGTAATCCCTAATTCCACTCTATAATGCTAACATTTGATCACTTATCATACAAGTTGTGCCTCTAGTGAGCATTGATTCATCAGTAGTTGTGTCTTCCATCATCACTCCACCTCATCATTTTATGAGGAGTCCTACTGAACCAATAGAAAATCCTTGCATTCTTTAATTGTATGGTGCAATTGTCTAACCATATAATGTATTGATTGTATCTTTCATCTCTTTCCCTCAAATAGTCATAGAAAACTCTAAAACAACCTTACACAAACGTTGATGAATGAGTTAGATCATCGTTGATATAGAAGTGATACTCTCTTAATATTTTTATATTATCCTTTGTGTTATTATGTGCATGAATAAATGTTATGTGTATAAAAGTTGATACTTATATAGAGTTGTAATACATTGGTTGCACTTCATTTTGATATTTTAGCATTTATTTTTCAGCAAATTAAACAACTAACACAATTGTACCCAAGGGAAAAGTGTCCTTACACAACTTGAATTACTCATCTGACCATCTAGCTCTATTTGTATGACCTATGTAGTCGTAAACTATCTTCTCTTGAAATAATTTTATAAAATCAGCTCCACATACATCACTTTTCACTAATTCACACCTCTTTAATCTTTTTCTATCTTTAACACCATATATAACTGATTTGTACTTTCTAAGTGAAACTAGTGTCTTACCAATTTTATGTGTGCTATTTAGTGTAGGCATCTATGCAACTTTTGCAAACCACCAGATTGAGGGAAAAAACTTTTCAAATACATGGTCTTATACTAAATGCAACCATCATCTCATTTTCACAGTACACTTGTAATAAATTCTCTTAGTGACTTAAGAGGTAATTGTAGACCACATTCCTACAATATTTTGTTAGTATACAAAGTATAACGTATATATAATGATAAACATCATAATTTACATAGAAAAATCAACATGAACCATACAACAACATGTAGCATGTATATGATTTATATTAACATAGAATGGTTTTGTCATCTCAAGAAACCTTTGGCTGATTTTAATTTGAGAAAATATTTGAAGAAACATTTCATAAAATTGTAATTGAGTTGTATCCAAAAAATATCTTTCATGTGGCTCATGGTTTGTTTTTACAATTCATCTTTTGACAACATCTTTTTTGATTGGTGAAGTCCTCATGTTGTTGTGCCAAATTTTTTCTACTAATGTTCTTAATGCATCAACAATAACTTTATGCTTACGTGGGAGTCTATCTTGGAATGTCCAAAACAAAATCTCATTAGAATTCTCAATTTTCTCTCACCTCACTAAGGCTTTGACTAACATTGTTCTACTTATCCTTAATAATTTACTTTTTTTTCTTACCATATAATTTTTCACCATTTCCTTTCCCATTATGGTTGATGTGTGGACTTTTTGAGTTGTATTAACATCTTAACTATGTGGTTTTGAACCAATGGATTTCTATGCATCAAAGATATTTCTAACAATGGTTCTTTCACTACAATTTTTAGATGTTCTTAACCCCAAAATTCACATTGTCTCTCTAAATTTCATATTACTAACCATTTCAACAACAAATTGGCCTCTTCCACATTGACTTAAATTTTCAAAATAGTAATTCCAAATATTTTGAACATTTCTCATACAATTTATTTTTGACATTTTATTATGCATTGACTTCAAAGTATTTTTATCAATGTCAATTACAAACTTTGCTTCTCTACAAATTATTCTAGGAGATGTTGATGTACTTTCATGCTCTATATTTTTATTATGTACATCTTGTGCATTCATCATTTCAACTCGAGATGTCGCATTAGGTGACGTAACTATATCTGTCGTAATCATTTCAATTGGGGTATTTTGAACATTTTTTGTTTGTCAAATTAGGTGCATTTTTTACATCAATATCAATAGAGAAATTTTCATCACTTACATTGGAGGCATTTTATGACACACCTTTACATAATCTCCTCATATGCTCCCTTATTTTTGCATTTGTTACCTCTCATTTTTCAATCATTCCTCTCTTTTTATATCCCATGTTTGTAGATCTGCAAATTACCCTACAAACAATAACATGAATCAAATAAATAATAAGATACTAATATGATTAGTTTATGCTCAATCATAACATACTAACATAAAATAAGATGTTGGCACATGAAAAATATCAAATTTAGCATTTTGAAGCATAAGAAAACTTAAACAACTTGCATACCTGGTATACAAATACATGTAAACAATAGTAGGATTTTGTCCAAACTACACTAAAACAACATAATAATATATTTTTCAATAACCCGATCAGGTTTTGTATAACTTGATCAAGTTATTCAGTTCAAATTAAATTGGACAAATAACCTTATTTGGTTTTGTATAACTCAATTGGGTTATTGAGTTCTAATTGCATTGGACAAATAACCCAATCAGGTTCTAGCTTACTACTCCACAAAGGTAGATAAAGAGATAGAAGAGGATATCAAGAGAGAGAGAGTGTGAATAAGAGAGATAGAGAGTGAGTGGGGGTGAGAGAGAGAGGGAAAGGGAGAGGGAGAGAGAGAGAGAGAGAGAGAGAGAGAGAGAGAGAGAGAGAGAGAGAGAGAGAGAGAGAGAGAGAGAGAGAGAGATGGGATGAATAGAAGAATTAGAGAATATGATAGAAATAGTGAGAGAGAATAGGAAAATAGAGATAGAGGCATTATGGGATAGGAGAAAGAGATAGAGGGGATATCAAATCGAAAGAGAGAGAGAGAGAGAGAGAGAGAGAGAGAGAGAGAGAGAGAGAGAGAGAGAGAGAGAGAGAGAGAGAGAGAGAGAGAGAGAGAGAGAGAGAGAGAAATATTAGGGCATAGGAGAAAGAGAGAGGTGATGTGTGTGTGTGTGTGTGTGTGTGTGTGTGTGAGAGAGAGAGAGAAGGGGATAATAGAAAGAGAGGGGATAGGAAAAAGAGTGTGTGTGTGTGTGTGTGTGTGTGTGTGTGAGAGAGAGAGAGAGAGAGAGAGAGAGAGAGAGAGAGATTAGGGGATATGATAGAAATAGTGACAAAGATAGAGAAAATGAGAAAGAGGGAGAGAATAGGATAGCAGAAAGAGTGGGGGGGGGTAGGACAAAGATAATGAGAGAGAGGGGGGGGATATGACAAAGAGAGATGAGATGGAATGGATAGAAGAATTAAAGGATATGATAGAGAGAGGAGAGAGAGAGAGAGAGAGAGAGAGAGAGAGAGAGAGAGGTTAGGGGATAGAAGGAGAGAGATGGGATATGTGTGTGTGAGAGAGAGAGAGTACAAGAGAGAGAGAGAGGGAGAGAAGGGGATAATAGAAGGAAAGGTGGGATAGGACAAAGAGAGAATGTGTGTGTGTGTGTGTGTGTGTGTGTGTGTGTGTGTGTGTGTGTGTGTGTGAGAGAGAGAGAGAGAGAGAGTGGCATTGATAGAAGAATTAGAGAATATGATAGAAAGAGTGAGAGAGAGGGAGGGAGGGGGAGAGTGAGGATTGGGGAAAAGAGAGAGAGAGAGAGAGAGAGAGAGAGAGAGAGAGAGAGAGAGAGAGAGAGATGATGGAGAGAGAGATTAGGGATATGATATAAATAGTGAGAGAGAATGGGATAAGAGAAAGAGAGATAGGGATAGGATAAAGAGAAAAAATGAGAGAGAGGGAGTAATATAAAGAGAGGATGAGATGGAGACAAGGATATGATAGATACTTTTTTATTAGAATTCATATCCTAATATATCTTTCTCTCTTCTCTCTCCCTCCCTCAATCTAAGCTTGTGAAGTAGTAATACAAAACCTGATTAGGTTTTGTAGAACGTGATCAAGTTTTTGAATGCATTTTTATTTTCATAACTCAATTAGGTTTTTTAAATTCAAGAAACCTGATCAGGTTATTGCTTGGTGATAGCCTAGGAAAATAACCCAAACGCTTGGGAGACTATTTTCCCTCTATTGTTTTCCTTTAGATATTTTTTCATTTTCTAAGATGAATTCTCCACTTTTCCTTGATCAAGATTTCTAATAATGAAGTGAATATCTCTAAAATCACCACCATAATCTTACATATCTTCTTAGCTTTCTAACCATATAAATTTTTCTTTGTTTGGACAACATTAACATTGTAAAATTTAATTACTTTTACCAATGCCTTGACATTCCTCATAGACATATGTCTACCATTCTTTTAATAATTTTTTATATATATAACCAAATTCAAAATAAATTATATATTATTGTTCTACACTTGATTCTATACAGTTTTAAAAAAAACATTTTTGATTATTTTGATCCAAGTTATTCTTAGCACATGAATAGGTACCAAAATGTAGTTAGTTCAATAATTCACAATTAAAAGAAATACTAATCATAAAATTACACAAAAATAAACATCTTATAGATATGACTCTAACTATCATCCTACCAAAGGGATATGCAAGATACTAAATATAACTTGGTCTTTTGTGCTACACACAAAAATAACTATGTTACATTTTCTAAAAGAATTAGGAACTATTTTTCTTTTTTGTAGGGTTTGACCCACCTAATTTTATACATTTCATAAGAGCTCTAGTAGTTTAGAAAGTAAATTCAGAGCGCTATATTTTATATGTTTTACACATCTTGTCATTTTTAGTGGATGACCTTCAAATGTCTCATCCAAATTTAGGTTTGCCTGATTTCAGAAAATATGTGTCCACTTATACCTCTCTTTTTGTACACCATCTTGGTGCACTCACCCAATGGTCTTGAATGACAAATTAAGCAAGGTGATGGACCACCAATTGCAAATATCTTTAGGGTTAGGAGATTTAGGTATGAATTTAATGTTTCCTTTGTTAATGATGGCTCCTATACTATTATGTGCTAGGCTTCAAGATAAAATTTTTTTAGGTTTGGACCAATAGAATCCTAAAGTTGTTTACAAAATTCACAAGGGAACTCATCAAACCCAAGTGACTTTTCATCTACCATAGAAAAGACAGCCTCCTTGAGGTCCTTGATGATGAGAAGTTGTTCATAGAAATCTCATTGCTCAACTGCTAGGTGGTTTGGAGAAATAGAAATACACTTTCTAAGAGCTTCAACCTGAGAAATTGCATTTCCCTATGAAGCAATTTTTTTTTGATAATGATGAACAAAGGCTTTTAGAATTTTAGGGATATTGGAAAGAATAACATTGCCCTATTTAGTCTTTTTAATTCAAAATTTTCTATGAAAAGATTTGAGAGCCTAGAAGAATTCTTTAGAAACTTTATCGCCACCCTCCAACTAATTGAGTTGACCCTTGATTTGGGCACCTCGAGAAACATAGCTATCAGTAATCTATTTCTCATGGTGAATCTTGGAAAGATGGACTTGAAAATAAGAATCAAATGGGTTAAGGGTAAGACTTTCAAAAGTCTTCTTTAGAGCATTAGTATTGGGTTCATAAGATCTTTTTTTGAAAACAACTAATTGCTACCCATAGATGCAAAGAAATCTAGTAGTTATGGTAACAACATCATTCCACCATTGAATCCAACCTATAAGAGAATAAGGAAATGACTCCAAATTCCATACATGTAGGGTGTGAGCAATAGTGGAAGCGTGGATCAACAGCAACATGTTCAGGAAAAATTATTTTTAAGAAATAGTAAAATAAATGAGATAGTGGTCTAATAATGTCACATCTAGTAGAGGAATAATATGCAACTCTTGATCTTTAGAAAAGGAAAAAAAATAGATTTTGTAGTAATCATAGCATGATCGAGATATTTATAATGTAGTCAAAGCTAGCCTGGAAGTTAGACCAAGTGTGGTAGACCCCACTCTGCTAATAGTGGTTAGCATTGGGATGGCCCAATTTATCATTCATATAGTACCGTGCTTCCCTTTCCCCAATTGTCTAGTGAAAGGGCATAACACCTTCTTTGTTAGTAGCTAGCTCAACCATATTAAAATCACCCACATAACCCAAGTAGTTGGCAAAAGGTTGTCAACCATCAAACAAGAAAGTTGAGATCTTTCCAAAGCATCTTTGGGATCATAAACATTAACTATACTAAAGGAATGATTATTGATAGAAAGCAAAATCCACACACTTTTGTGCATTGGGTCAGAAGCATGTAAAATAATAATAGAATGAAGATGAGGTGATAGGAGAGTAACTACAACACCTCTACTAGTTTTGTACTAAGAATAAAATATAATATGGTCTGACCAAATGACGCAACATGCAGAAGAAAGCAAGAAACTAGAAATTTTAACTTCTTGCATACAAAGAAAATCTAAATTACAAAGTCTATGATGGGTATCCTAGACATAGTAAGTTCTAGAGAGGTTTGTAAGACCTCATACATTCCATGATAAACAATTCATGAAAAATCTTCCATATCTTCCTTGCCCTTAAGGGAGGAGTAGCTATTTTGCAAGAAAGTAGAAATTGAGGTGAAACCAGAGGGAAACCCCTCTGGGAATGATGATTCATCACTTCTCATCTAATTTCTCAAGATGTCTAGGATGATTGCAAGAATGCCCCACATTCTGAGTCTTAATGGAGGATGCAACAAGTAGAGTGCAAACCACTACAGGAGTGGTAGCCCTTGTATTCACCTTGATCCCCTATCAAATGACAAGGTGTGACTCTTGTGAGACAACAACAATTGACTCTGGTGAAACTATCATCAAACCTATAATGGTTGAGGTTTGCGCTCCATTCAAAACAAGAGGAGTGGAAGCTAAAGAAGAATTTGACTATTTGGGAGCCAAGGAAGCCTTGCCCTTGTACCTAATAGTGGTCCATTCATTTTTTTGTTTTCCTTTCACTGGCTTAATAGAAGCATCCTTGGGAGGGGGTTTAACCCTAGGCACTATTAAAGGGCAATACCTAATATTTTCTTTGACTAACTGACACCTATAGTAGGTGTTGGGAAGGTTCAAATAAACCACCTTTTGAGAGAAGGTGTGAGAACCAACCGGAATCTCCATAGAATCCTTGAGATCCTTGGAGAGATCAACCTCAATGGAAACACATTTTTTGAGGGCAAGCATTAAAAAATGTCTTGTGTTCCTTGGTAACAACTTTGCCAAGAGTTTTGGTAATAGACCCAATAAAAGGCCAGCATGGAAAGACAAGACTAGGAAAATCAACCCAAATAGGAACACTAAGCTTTTTGTCATCAGATAATGTAAAGTCTCGTGACCATCTTTGGAACACAAGCAAGGAGGAACAAACCAACCAAGGGCTATTGTAAAACATTGCATTAGCCTAGGATAGGTTAGAAAAGTGGAATAAAAAACACCTTTGGTAAGGTTTTACATAGCTTCAAGGAAAACATTGTGAGGAGTCCAACTCTTGGTAAGCCATTCTTTGAGCATGGATTCAAGAGGAGTCCTACCCACAAAATAACCTATTAATGTATGTTGTTCTAACCATTCACATGTAGTGTCAAATTCTTGTAGAGTTAGAATACTATCAGGATTACCTTGTGAGGACATTTTTCAATGATGGCACCATAGCTATCTAAAGTAGCAATGTGAACACCATATCAACTATTGGGTTACTGCTGGCCAGGGCCACTATAAACTAGCCCTAAAATTTTCCTACACTAAATGTGGTATGATAGATAGAGAAAACATAAGGAAATCTCAAACAAAGTGTCATACACAGGAGATGCATGAAACCCTAGTAGAGTGAAAGCCTAAACCTCATTGATGCTCCTCCAACCATTGAAATTTGCTGGTATTCCAATACTTAAATGTAAAATTATTTAAATGGGTAATATTATAGTAATTATAAGTTTATTTTTGTCAATAACATAATATGCTTTTGCGATTTTTTCATTAAACTTATGGAAATATAGAATATAGTTTCTTTTTCAAATTTTACAATCTCATATGCAATATATTTACTATCCAATCATTTTATAGGTTGAAATAGAGTGAAGGTGTGATATTAATCTTTTTTATACAATGCTTGTAAATAGGAACAATGAATATGAAATTACTTTAAAATTTATAAGAACAATAATGTATGAATAGACCTTCTAATATATGTATGAAAGCAATATGCTCTTTGTAAAAATTTAAAATAAAAGCTCTTATGCTATACTATTAATTAAGAAATAAAAAATAGATCATAAACAATAGACAATAGAGAAGAACTTTAGTTTTATTGAATGTAAAACATTTTGAAAATACACAATACATTATAAAGAAATTAACTAAAGAATACAACTCTAAAACACTAAACAACAACATGTAAAGAGATTTCATGATAAGATTCATAGTTTTGCATACTATGAAAACTTATTTAAAAATAATTTAAAAATGATGCCTAGGAAGCTAACTCCAACATGTAGTTTTATTGAGCTTGAAATTAATTATAACAATCTAAATGAAAATTGATGTAGTGGACTCATGCAATGAAACTAAGTGTAGAACTAAAACATTGAAAAAATTGGTGGCGATGTATTGTCAATGCATTAACTTATGAGCAGTGGAGCTTAAGCTTCATGAACAGTGCATGTGTGCATGCCTTCAATCTCCCCTAGCATGAAAAATGGGAATGAGACTAATTTTATTTCTCAAGGCAGTAAAATTGGATGTACTGAGAACTTTGGCGACAAAATCAACAACTTCTCAGAGGTTGGGCAAAACTATAACTCCATTGTACCATTCTGAACCAAATTGCAAATGAAGTGATGGCATATTTCAATGTGCTTTGGTATAACATGAAATACTAGACTCTTGGTCATTGTAATGGTACTAATATTATCTCAAAAAATTGTCTAAGAATGTTCTTGAACCAAATGCAACTCTTCCAAAATCCTTCTAATCCATATTGCTTGACAACTGGTTGTAGCTACTACAATATGATCTACCTCTATGGAAGAGAGAGCCACTATCACTTGATTCGTATTACTCCATGAAAGAACTCCAAAACCAAGTGAGAAAACATAACTAATTTTTGATTTTTTATCATTAATTGAACTGACCCAATGAGAATTTGTGTAACCAACTAGCTCAAACTTCTCACTAGGAGAATAAAGAATGCCAAAATTGTGTGTACCACTCACATACCTTAAAATTCATTGTGTAACTTTCCAATGAGACTCATGTAGATCTTGCATGAACTAACACATGAGGCTTACAACATAAATAATATCATATCTTCTTGTAGTAAGGTACTTGAATCTCCCAACCAAACTTTTGTATAATGTAGGATCAACATGCGGATATGGATCATTCTTGGTTCACTTTTCACCAAGGGATACAAGGGTAAAAACTGTTGTGCATGAAATCATTCTAAACCACTTCAATAAATCAGCAACATACTTTTTTTGAAAAATGCATATACTGTCAGGTTGTTGTTGTACCAATCCAAGAAAATAATGCATAAGTCCAAGATGTGACATCTCAAATGCTTGTTTCATTTCTTCTTTGAATTTATCCATGAGAGATGGGTTATTACCTATAAAATTGAGATCATAAACATAAAGTAAAATAATTAGAATACCATGAACAACATGTTGGATATAGAGGGTTGGCTCTAGAAAACTTTGAATGAATCCTTTCTTCAAGAAATAACTATCAATTCATGCATACCAAGCACATGGTTCTTGCTTCAACCCATAGAGTTTTTTTCGATTTGTAAACTAAGTATTATTTTCCTAAAATTTCATAGCCAATAGGATGATCCACATAAAGATCTTCATCAATATAACCATTTAAGGAAACTAATTTTACATCCATCTAATAGACTGATCACTTATTTTGAGCAAATTTTTTTAATAGTATCAAACCTAGCAACTAGAAAAACAAGTCTCTGAATAATCTACTCCAAGTGTTTGTGTGAATCCCTTGGCAACTACTCTATCTTTGTGTCTTTTCACAGAACCATCAACATGATATTTCACCTTGTAAATCCATTTGACACCAATCACCTATTTGCCTTTTGGAAGTGGAACTAATTCCCATGTATCATTTTTCTCAATCGAATGCATCTCTTCATTCATAGCATCAATCCATATTGGTTCTCTCACAACTAATTCATACATAGAAGTTTCAACTAAAGAGGAACTTGGTGAACTTGAAGGACTTGTGCTTGAGCTTCCACTTAAGCTTGTGGGAGAGGAGCGACTTGACCATCTTCATTACCCATGATGAATAGTGTAGATTTTAGAACTTCTTTCTTCCATTGCCATACTCCCCCTTCATCAAAAACTACATCTAGACTAATTATCCATTCCTTTGTGTCAAATTCATAAAATTTATATCCTTTGGTGGAATAAAAATTTCCAACAAAGATACAAAGTTTGGATTTGGCATCCAACATTTTTCTCTTTTGAACAGGAATATGGACATATGTAGGGAAACTAAATGCACAAAAGTGAGCTACTAAGGACTTGTGTCCACTCCAAGCTTCCTTTGGAGTGATATTTTGAATCACTTTTTTCAGCTTTAATTCTAAATATAAATTTTGGTTGCCCTTTAAACTCCCTAAAAGGAATTTGGAAGTTTCCTAGACTTTAACATACTTTGTGTCATCTCCATGTAATGGTACAATTCTTTCTTTCTACAACACCATTATGCTTGGATTAAAGGCTTCTATAAGCTATCTTTGAATGTCATGCATATCAAAAAAAACAACAAACTCTTAGGATGTATGCATTCTCCCCCTCTATTTGTTCTAAATATTTTAATGGAATACCCACTTTTCTTTTCTTTCATAGTTGTAAAATGCTTGAAGCATCCAAGTGCTTCAGATTTCTTGTTAAGAAAATAAACCCATATGTGGCATGAGAAATCATCAATAAAAGCCAAAAAATAGATATTCTTGCCCAACGATTCCGCTTGCATAGCACCACAAATGTCAAGATGTACAAGCTCTAGAGGAGATTTTGCCTTCCATGACTTGTTCATTGGAAAAAATTCTTAATGTTCCTTACCAAGAGCACACCCTGAACGAATTTCTTCTTTTTCTTTAATGGTAGGAAGTCCTCTCACCATGTCCTTTTAATGAAGAAGATTTAATCCCTAAAAATGAAAATGACCATACCTTTGATGTCATAACCATGAATAATTTTTGGTTTCCTTAAGAGCACAAAAATTAGTGGAAGCTAAAGTGAAGTTAAAATTTTATTTTGTATCATACAATTCTTTTGTACAAGATACTGGTTAGCTGATTTATTAAAAAAAATGCAGCAGTTATGCTAAAAAAATATATATATCATAATTTTTTGCTACAAGATGCCCAATACTCAAAATAGTATGCTATAACTTTGGCACATGCAAGGTGTCATGAATATAAGTAATTTATCCTTTCTTAGTTTACATTGCAAGTTACACCTATTTCCATAACATCAACCTCTTGATCATCACAAAATTTGACTTGACTTCTCACAAATTCATCTAATTTGACAAAGAGATAAGATTTACCAGTATATGATCTGAGCACCCACTATCAAGAAACCAAACATCCTTCTAAGGTTCTTTTTCCAAATTTCATGTAAATAACATGGAGCACTTTGCATCTTCAAGAGATTCTTCATTATAGTTGGCTCTTGACTTATTCAAATCAGATTTTTTCCTTCTATATTTAGATTCATTGTGTCCACACCTTTCACAATATATGCACTAGATGCTTCTTTGATCCTTAGAAATCCTTCCTCTCCATCATCCTCTACCATGTCCTCTTGATGTAGAAGAATCCCCTTGATTTTTATTTGATTTAAAAGGGTTCATAATCTTTTCTTCAATTTTGACTATAGGCTGGAAGCATTGCACTAGATTCCTTGTTGAATTTTACATGTGATCTTCATGTGATTGCAAATAACCTATGAACTCTTCAATTTTAAAGGTAGATGTATCATCAATATATTCAATGACTATGGCCTCTAGATCAAACTTTGGAGGAAGAGATCTCATAATCTTCACTTCAAGTTTTTCCTCTATGATAGTTTTCCCTTGAGTTTTAAGATGATTGATAATAGTTTGAGCCCTTGTAATAAACTCATGAGTGGACTCAACTTCTCTCATTCTTAAATTTTAAAAATCTCTTTGAAGGGCTTGAAGTCTCACCAATATTATCTTGTTAGATCCTTGGTATGCAATTTGAAGGGCCTCCCATGAATCCCTCACTTTGTTATATTGGTTATATGGGAGAAAATAGACATATCTAATGCAGTTTGAATGATGAAAAGAGATCAATTATCCTTCTTGTCTTCCTTGAGATGATTGTGTTGAGCCTATGTTAATGCATTTATTGGTCCATAGGCTCAATGTATCCTCCATCTACTAATTCCCAACAATCTAGAGATAATAGTAAGGTCTTCATATTGATACTCAAATATTATTAATTGCCTCTAGAAAATAGTAGAAGCTAGAATGGAAAGTTGCCACCATTTATCATTCTAAAAGATTTTGGAGATAATCGTTGCCTCACCTACAAGACAAAAAATTCTACAACCTACTCTAATACAAATTGAATATCTAAAATAAAAGCTCTAATGATATACTATTAATCGAAGAAATAAAAAAATAGGGCTTAAACAATGAACAATAGAGATCAAAATATAAACTCTATTTTTATTGAATGTATAAAATCCTGAAAATATAGAATACATTATAAGAAAATTAAATAAATAATAAAACTCTAAAATTCTAAACAAATGCATGCAAAAAGATTCATGATAATAACATTTCTCCATAATCTACAAACTTATTGAAAAATAATTAAATATGATGCCTATGAAGCTAATTGCAACATGAAGTTTTATTGAGCATGAAATAGTTAAAATAATTTAAATAAAAACTAATCTAGTGGACTCATGTAGTAAAACTAGGCATATAACTGAAACATATATGATGCATTCTGAATGCATTCTAGTCATGAGCAGTGGAGCATAAGATTCATGAGCAATGCATGTGTGCATGCCTTTACTTTGAAAAGTGATATGAAAGAGAACCTCCAAAGAATTTATGCTCTGATAATCATCGATGCCTCAAATATATATCTATAGTTATGGATTTCATTTCATATAGGTGTGTGTGTAGTTGTGTGTTTTACTTTAAATATATTTGAATATAAGTAATGAATATTTATCAATAAAAATCAAACTCCAAGTAGTAGCTTATGTACATCTCTCGAAGTATGATCTTGAATGGTATATATACATTTACATGTCAAGAGGAGGAGGGATATAACAAACACAATCTCAATATATAAAATAAAAACCCAATGATCAATGGTTATAATGATAATATGAATGCATAATGATTGTCATGTTTAATATGAAAGCTGATCCATAGTACCAATTACCAATTGAGTTTTTTAGTATTAAGCCCAATATTATATTAAAAAATGTTGATATATCTAATCTTTCATTTAACTCAATCATGTTGATTTGATAATTTTGGAACATGATGTAAATGTTTTTGTAATACACATGGAATATATTCAATCTCATATTATGGATGATCACTTTTATTCAAAAATAAGATCCATGTCATGATATGATTTCAACTATGAAGTATATATGTATATGTATACATAATGTATATTGCTACATATACATGCATATGATCATATTATTATATTTATAATATTGTACTTTATATCTATCAGACTAAAGCTACCAATTTCATCATTCCTCTTAGATATGGAAGATGAAAATTTGACCAAGTAACTAGTAATACTACCTTACTCGCCATATCAAAAGATATGCTATGCATTTTAAGATTATTGGGTCACATGAAATTATTCATAACACATGGTTCATTATGGTATGTGCATAGACATGAAGTCTCATGATGTTTATCATAATAGATTATGGTATATCCATGGATACAGTTATCCATCATGACTATCTCATAAGGATCATAATGATATTTAACTAATATCAAGTCTCATGATATCTATGAATATGTCCAAGGGATACTAACTATCATGACATGTCTATGGATATCAAGTCATATGGTATCCATCATGATTATGAGACAAATCACTGGGAAGTTGTCACCTTACAATTTCAAATACAAATATACATCATCTAAAACATAATCACCTTTCAATAATGTACACAAGGGGTATATTCAGTTACACACATGAAATCCACCATTAATCATATAATCAGGTCAATTTATCATGGATACTTGTAGAGGGTGGAATAAGGGATTTCACCTCAAACTTCTTTTTTATAAAGAGGAATGCATTATGAGGGACTGCACCTTGAACTTCTTCTTCACAAAGAAGAAATTATGAAGCCAACACTAACCTTTTTACCTATCCAAGGTTTCTTCTGATGAAATCTGAAATTCTCTTTGTATCTAATATCATCCTTTTGACCTCCTCATCCAAGGTTTCCTCTAATGGTATGTTAAACTGCCTCTAAATCAAACATCAACATTTTGACCTCCTCATCCAAGACTTCATTGGATGTATTTTTAGACTCCCTTTTAATTTTCATTGTTCCTCTTCAAAGAGATAGTACTAATGTGAAATAAACTAATCCAGATATGTGTGACCAACACAAACTTATGGAAGTAAGCTATGTCTTCGTCCTTCAAATTTCATTCCTTTTACATAGGATGCATCATTATTTTCTATTGAATGCTTCTTGATATAACTAATATCTATATATGTCAAGAAAAATCACAAATATGTATGCTCACACAAAGAACTTCTAACCTGCATGCATGGAACTTCATTCCATAAATTCTAGTTCTTTGACTATTGATCACAACATAAATCATCTTTACATGGTACACTTCTTCTAGACCAATATGACTAAGGTCCTCAAATGTCAACTAGAGAAAATCCTTTAGATTCTTCCTCTATCACTCAAGAATACCCTAGTTAGATATCTTTCTCTAAGAGATTCTCATTATTGACAATGATACGCATGTAGATTATATTCAGTCCATGTAAAAAGATGGAAGCCCATGTAGTGCACTTGATCTGAAAAAAGATAACTTGAAGAAACCCCCCTTTGGAAAAATATATAAAATTGTGCTGAATCAAACATTATTTTAGGGGCAAAAAAATAGAATTCAATTGGCAAATTTTTTTCAAAATCAGAAATTTTTAAATTTTTTTGGTGGTTCTTTTCCTGTCATATTATAATTTTGTAGAACTGTGGAAAATCTTTAATTATTTCATAACATAACCAAAAGTAAAAATATATAGAAACCATAAAGTTGTATCATCCAAGATACAATAAACCTATTTAATGACCATAAGATGATCCAAAATCAATGGTCTAAATCCCATTTTGAGGTAAGAGGAGTACAAAAAGTTTCAAAGAGAGTTTTTGAGATAACAATACTTGTTGACAATATAATCTATTTCAGGCCAAAGATTAGAAGGAGAAAGATTTCCTAAAAAATTCTCAAGAATAGAAACACTTGTCAAATACATGTACTTTACCTAAAACCTGACTTAAAGTTTTACTATAGATTGGCAAATGTGACCATCAATTAAGACATGCCTCAGAAATTGTATGTGATGTCATCACCCAAAAAGTGCCAATTTTTTTCCAAATTTAGGGTCTCTAATGAGTGATATTAGCCATTTGGTGAATATTTCCCACTAAAGTAAACCCTGGATCTCATATGCAATCTTTAGTTCATGCCTAGTCATTGTTGATACTGTAGCTCTTTCCTCACTGCATATTTATTGAAAAATCCTTGTGAACCCTTGAGTAGCTTTCCCTTTGAATGTACCAAAGCTGATTAATTTTCTATGCTTCTAGGTCAGCACAAACACTAAGGATATTATACATGTATTATGAAAATAATAAATCTACATGAACTTGTTTGTATTCCTCTAGGTAGGTCATTTAACCAATTCATGCCATTCATAAACCACCATGACCATTATATGTGATGTTTGAAATGGGGATTTCTTAACATTTTTTTTGGATTATCAAATCTTCAAACTACACATAAAACAATATAATCCACATGAAAGTAGAGAGAAGAGTGAATAAGGCTTTCATTTCTACTTAATTTTTTTCTACACATACATCTTGTGTATATTTGTTCTTTAATCTTGTCATAAATGAGATGTTATTTGTTTTTTGGAAGTTATTGGGAAACTAAGATGATCCATTTAAAATTGCACATTTGCACCAAATATTTTTTCAAAAAATCTTCACTTCGATACATCTCTCTAAAGAGACATTACGTCTTAACTTGCATTGTTTACTTCTATATGAAAAAGCATAAAAATGGGGTCTAAAACAAAATAGGAAAACAAGGATGAAAATCAGTTAAAAGTCATTACCACACAATTAACCAACCCCCTTCCATAATATGAAAACCCCCCAAATTAAAATTTTTATGTGCTTAAACTTACTACATCTAATAACTATGATATTGTCAAAATTGTACATAAAAATAGCTCAAAAAACATTTGTGCATAGTAAAAAGAAGTATAGTAATTAACAAAAAGGTAAACCCCCTGGACGAAGAAGAAACTAGCTATAATAAACAACAAACAAAAATAAAGCTTACAAGAAGAAGCTAGCTCTCTTATTCTAGTTCTTGAGGTTCTCTAAAAGAAGGCACAACCAATCATCTACCACAAAGTCATTCAGTGATTGAGTAGTCTCAATATCTTTGGTATCTATAGTTTCCTCCTTTCCAACCTACAATAGGTTAGGGTAGTAGCAACCAAATGCATCACCCATATTGAAAATTTCACAATTCTCTCAAACTTTTTCCTCTAGGTCCTAATTATTCTTCATAAGAATAGTAATAGATTCCTCTAGCTTAGTAAAATCTAGACTACCCTAAGGTTTATTTGATAGTAGTAGTTTTCCCCACAGTACTTTCCTCCTTTTGAATGTCACCCACCACTATATTCCCTTCACTCTATTTGTCTTACCCCACAAGGTACACCCATTGAGTCTAACCACCCATATGAATGTCTCTAACATGGACAATAATAATGGCCTTCTTAGCCACATCACCCTCTTTCCTAGACTCTAGACGAATATCCTCCATTTTAAATGTATCAAAAGCACATGAGGGCATAGGGATATCCTAATAACTACACATATCCTCCTCATTCTTCCCTTCACTACATGTCTCTTCCTTCTATTCACCATAATTTCTCCTAGTAACTTTCCTTTTGGGTCTAGGGCCACCTTTCTTTCCTAAATTATTATTGGACTCATAATTTCAACATTTCTACTTACTAGATGAGGGCAAGGGTTTTCCTCTCTCAGTCTCTTACTCGACCTATTAGTGCCCTTTCTAGTAGTAGTAGTTCCAATGATTTCAATATCTAAGACTTTAATGTTCTCCATTTTTTTCTTTCTAGTGGTAGCAAAGGGATCCTTGCCAATTTTTATTTTACTACAAGGGGATGATATTTGGGAAACATGATTGATTTTGATACAGGAAGATGTTGGGCTTGTAATTTATGGGTAAAGGAATTTGTAGAAGTTAAATAGGAAAAACATTAAGTCTCAGTCGTAAGTAGTGTATCTTTCACCCTCCTCTCTCTTCTTGCATATATACCACACATAGTCTCCCATAGAATGTAATAATAGGTAAGGAAAGGAGATAGATTCCCTATTCCTAAAGTGGTTAATGATGAGCAAATGGAACACACCTTAACTATTTATTCCATCGTAATGTACCTAATAATGATATAGAAGACCATGTGCTATTGTTTAGGCAAACTTTTACGAGACAATCCTCTGGAAATGATTAGGTTCTCATTGGGTCAAAAGAATTTTTTTAGACTAGTCTCATCCACAACTCTCAGTTACTTTAACCAATTTTTTTCCTGCATAACAAGACTATTAGCATTAGCAATCAAGTCCTCTATTATCTAAAATGAGACTCCATTAACATTTACCAAGTAATTCTTCCAACAATGTTCATAATCCTCCAAGTGACCTTCTTGTCATGACCTTCAATGCTCTATATAAACACGAATATCTCATTTTCCTTCAAATAAGTCCACCACCAAATCATTCATACTCTCCTTCATTTCCATAGCCATACCACCAACAAGCTTCATCAAAATTTCTAGAGAAGCTAGAGAAAAACCTTTTTTTGACCTAGCAATAGAACTCATGAATGCAAAGGCCTATGATACTTTGATAACACTTGGGTTAACTATATAAGAAATTAAAATAAATGTTATTACCTTCCTACCAACTCATCTCCCTTTTGTATCCTTTCCATATAATCAGCCATCAATAATTGGAAAGTCTTTTCCTCTTGGATTTCAAAAAATCATTCCAAATTTTATATTCGGTTATGAACCTATGCTTAACATATAAAGTCATAATTAGGGACTTTGATAAAAAGGTGGACCAATTTAAATTTATCATTACCAAATCCTCCACCAAGTACAATGCAATTGTGACATTGACAACCATAAAACATTTATTTAATATATTAATTGTTACATGAAAAGCCTATCTTTTTTAACAAGTAAAAGTAATCACCATTGATAATTTGTATTGCCTTTCCCAAATATGGAAATTAATGGAACCGTGTCTATGCCCTACCAGTATATCTACCACTAAATTCCCTTCACAATGCACATGATGGATCTTAAATTGCACAAAACCATTTAATAACATGTGTACATCACTTATACTTGATGTGGTGCACTAGCTCACTCAGCTAACCTCTTTAATGGCCTCAATAACCAATAAGGAGTCCTCATGAACCACAATATTTTGGATCTAGGAATTGCAAGCTATCTCCAATCCCCAAAGGAGGCACAAAAATTTCTCCTTATTACTTGAATCTTTCCCATAACTACTCGTGTATCCCTTGATGTAGACTCCCTATTCATCCTAGAGAACTGCCCAACTAACCACCCCTTTATTCCTCTATTAACCATCAAAATTTAATTTCCATCAATTTAGGGGGTTAACTACTATTGATCTCCCTTCCATTTTTGGAACTTCAAACTATCCACCTTTTTCAAAAAATGGAATATATCCCATACTTCCACCCAACACCTATCCAATTATGTAGGTAGGTGGGGAAATTTCCATCTCTAGATGAGAGAACATTCTTTAATTAGTGGTGTAGTTATTAAAAAAATCACCTTTGGTGCGGTAAATGTTTCCTTGAGCATACTATTAATTTTCTCTTTCTTTCTATCCTAGCATGGTGGGGGTGGCGGAGGGTGGGGATTTCTATACCTTTTTAATGAGGGGATGGTGTGAGGGGAATCTCCAACCAAGGAGAAATTTTTGAGCATTAGGGTGTGTGCAGGATCACCATCAACCAAACTATGACCTTAGGTGGTAGTGAAAAATGAGCAAATTAGGGTTATATTACCCTGACATGTAATTTTAAAGTAGTTATGGGATTTATATCAAAAACTTGTAGGAAAAGAATCTATAGGAAATTGAATATAATTTCTAAACTACTAGGCCTTATCTAAAGAAAAAATTATTTGATTGGTTAAAAAATTTTGATTTTAATGCAGTACTAAAAAAATTTTAGGGCAAAAAAAAAAAGTAGGTGTATGTTTGACCACCTTGACCAAAATCAAATGAGAATATTTTTAAGTATAATTATAGATATTAAAAATAGACTCATGCCCAGATGTGACACATAATTTTGGTTATTTTTATTCCAAATAAATAATTAAATATGAATTCTCTACTATAACCATTTTTCACAATAAAATAAATCCTATGTTTGACCACCTTCACTAATTGAAAACTTTACAAAATTAATTTATCTTTTCTTATACTAGGTGAACAATAGAATGTGACGCAACTTTTGGATTTCAAAAATGTTATACCTTTCAAAGTTATAGCTACTTTTCAATCAGTATGTCAATTAGTAGTTTACAGACATCATTAGAAATTAACTAATAATTCATACCAAACTCATAATTTGACAACATTTATATCAATGGAATCTTGTTAGTGTTCTCGGAACCTCTTTTTGTTTCAATATATTTGGATGAAAAAAATATTGTCAAATGGTTAGTTCAAGTCTAAATATTAGGGAAACATGTCTCAAATATGGATTTTGAGTTGACAAAAGAGGCTTGGTAAATACCAAGCCTAATTGACTACTCGAAATGTAGCGAAAAAACACAAAATTTAAAAAATTGAGATGGTGCGAATGGATTGCACATTTATAACCAAAATCTTACAAACATATTTAAACATGTTTTCACATTTAAGATATAATGATATTTGAATATTATTATTTCTTATTTTATTATTGTATATTATATAACAAATTTAATTGTTATATTATTTTAATTTATGATATTAAATATGACTATATAGTATATTAAGATCATAGTAACTTATATATATTATTATATAGTATTACATATTATTCATAATATTATAAATATTATCTAATTATTATTATTATATTAGATATATATTATTATATATACTACTATGATATATATTTGAACATAATGTTGGAAATTATAACTTAGAATTATAAAGTTTATTAAATTATAATATAATGATTACCATATGTCCCTAGAGGTCCTAGGACCCCTAGGGCCACATGTCGTGATGAATTGGGTTGAATGGGGTCATAGGTTAGCCTACGACCACATTCAACCAACACGATTGATTACCATATGTTCCTAGGACACATACCATGATAAAATGGGTCAAAGAGGGTAATATATTAGCCTATAATCCCATTCAACCCATATGATTGATTATCATATATCCCTAGGCATCCTAGGAACCCAATGTACACATATCATAATACAAAGGGTTGAAGGGGGTCATAGGCTAACCCATATAATTGATTACCATATGTCCCTAGGGGTCCTAAGACCCCTAGGTACAATTGTCATGATGCAATGGGTCAAATGGGTTTGTAGGTTAGCCTATGATCCCACTCAACCCATATGATCAATTATCTTGTGTCCCTAGGGGTAGGACCCCTAGGGACACATGCCATGATGAAATGGGTTAAAGAGGGTTTTTGGTTAGCCTACGACCCCATTCAATATATATGGTTGATTATCATGTGTCCCTAAGGGTGCTAGTATTCCTAGGAACACATGTTGTGATGCAATAGGTTGAATGATGGCATAGGTTAGTGTATGATCCCATTAAACCCATATGTCCCTAGGGGTCCATCATGATGCAATGGGTTGAATGGGGTCATCAGTTAGAGTATGATCCCATTCAACCCATATGATTAATTACCATATGTCCCTAGGGGTCCTAGGATCCTTAGGGACACATGTCACAATGCAATGGCTCACATAATATCATACATTAGTCACCATATGATCAATTACCATATGTCCCTAGGGGTCCTAGGAATCCTAAGGACACATGTCATGATAGAGTGGGTCAAATGGGGTCATAAGTTAGCCTACAACCCCATTCAACTAATATGATCAATTACCATATGTCCCTATAGGACCCCTAGAGACACATGGCACATATTAATGGATCAAATGGGAATTTTTGTTAGCCTATGACATCATTCGACCCATACGATTGATTACTAGACTCCTAGGGACATATGTTGAGATGCAATGGGTTGAAGGGGTCATAGTTTATCCTCCAACCCCATTCACCCCATATGATCGATAACCATTTTCCCTAGGGGTCCTAGGATCCCTAGGCACACATGTCACAATGAAATGGGTTCAAGGGGGTTGTAGGTTAGCCTATTGCCCTATTTGAGCCATATGGTTGATTACCATGTGTCTGTAGGTGTCCTAGGATCCCTGGGGACACATTTTATAATGTAATGGGTTGAACGGGATTGTAGAATAGCCTACAGCCCAATTTGACCCATACGATTAGTTATCATATTTTTCTAGGGGTCCTAGGACTCTTAGGGACACATGTCATGATGCAATGGTTTGAAGAGGGTCATAGATTAGCCTATGACCCCATTCAACCTATATGATTTATTGTCATATGTCCCTAGGGGTCTTATGACCCCTAAGGACACATGTCATGATATAATTGGTCAAATGAAATCTTAAATTATCCTACAACCCCATTTGACCCATATGATCAATTACCATATGTCCCTTAAGGTCTAGGGACACATGTCATGATGCAAATCATCAAATGGTGGCATAGGGTCATTCAACCAATATGATTGAATATCATATGTCCCTAGGGGTCCTATGAGCCCTAAGAACACATGTTGTGATGTAATGGGTTGAAGGAGGTCATAGGTTAGCCTATGACTCCATTGGACCCATATGATCAATTACCATATTTACCCTTAGGGACACATTTCACAATGCAATGGATCAAATAGTGTCATTGGTTAGCCTATGACCCCATTCAATCCATATGATCAATTACCATATGTCTCTTATGGAGCTATATTCAATGGGTCAAAGGGGGTTTTAGGTTATGTAGTGTCTGCCCCTGGTTTCCATTTTGTTATCGTTGCTGAACTCTTTTAGAGCTAGTTTTATGTTGTTGGTAAATAGCATTATTTTGAGACTATCAGATATTGTGCTACGGATTCAGTTGATATGTGATGAGATTACTTGGTATCTTACATTTCATGTATGCATAATGATTATCTTCAATGTTTGCAGTTATTAATGATGATTAGTAAGATGATTTATTATCATATGTATTTTCTTATGGATACTTACCCCATACTTGCATGTGTATGGTGTGCATGTTAGCTTTGTGTGTTTGCTTTTGTATGGCGTGTCTGATGTGGTTAAGGAAGGGAGTCGTAGTCACCTGCTAGTCGGGATCTACACGATGCACCACTTCCTGCTATTGCCTATTTAGTTTAGTATATATTGTACTTGTACATGCATGGTTTTTATGCAGGTTGTAGGTACTGGGTATCGACTTCCCTGAATTGCCAGGATGAGCGTACCCTATCACATTATCTCAATGATAAGAGAGGGGAGATAAATTCTCAAGTCCAAATCCCAACCCTTTAAGACATTTCTCCTAATTAGAAAATTAGGACAAGTATCTGAGTTGAGTACCCTTCGAATGCGTCAGATGACGTAATTCGTGATATTAACCCTTGGTTTGATTTTGTATGTATTTTGGCTATGATGGATTTTCATATTTTTACCTTTGTGAGTCTTTGGAGTATTTTCTATTAATTAAGCCTAACTAAAAGATTTAATTAATGATTTAATTAAATGAAAAATTAATATGATATTTTAATATTTATTTTTATTTAATTAATTAAAAAATTAATTAAATAAAATAATTAAATTTGAAAATAAAAGTTAAAACTTTAAATTTGGAATGTGACAATATTTATTTTAATAATAATATATTTGGAGTTCATTTTTAAATAAATGACTAAATAATATTATTATTAAAGCTAATAAATATTTTAGCAATTAAGTTTTGAAAAATAAAATTTAAAAGTGAAAAATATATTTTAAATTATTAAAAGATTCTAGATTTCATGTGATTAAAATATAAATATATTTACTTTTAAATAAGTGGAATTATCAAAGTTAGTGCATGAGATTTAATAAATAAATAAATTAAATTGGAAAGAGTAAAGTAAATATTATATTAATTAATGTGCATTATTTTAATATTTGCTCACATAGGAGTTGGCAAATTCTCGAGAGTTGTCATGTAGACAACACAGAAGTTTGCACTCTAAGAATGCACGAGTTGTCTACACTTAGAAGTTAGCATTTTATTTGAGCACATGGTGTCTACAACCTTAAGACTCATCTAGAAGGTTAGAGAAGACTCATGCTTGGTTTTCATACTTATCTTCTAGTTGTTTCTAGAGACACTCTGGATGCATCTTAGAGGCCTTTAAATAGAGGCTCTCCTAGTGTGTTTGGACAAGCTGAATGGAAGCTACAAGCTACAAGCTTAAAATGGAAGCTTCAAAGCTTAATTGCATTGGAGAAGTTCATATATTTTTTACATGCTTCTATGCTCCTTCTAGCTCTTCTAGTCACTTGGAGATTTTCGATTGGCTTGGATCCTGAAGGAATTGCGAATGATGGAGAAGGAAGGGATTTTTTTATGAACTTCTGAGGCATGGCAGATTAGCATTAGTGTTCAGGTGCACTCGTGATAATCTCATATTCTATTTGCACTATTTCTCTTCCTATCTTCATCATGTCTATTATATGTGTCTGAATACTTCTTGTGAATAAATCTACAATTAAATTGGAATTTAGATTTATAGAGTTGCAAAGAAAACAATAGAGAACTCATTAGAAAACCTTAGCTTCAATTTAAGAAAGAAATTAGATCTGAATCGGGTTTGGGTTTGAATTTATATTGTAAAATTAGATAGACAAGATTTGAAATTAAAATAGAAATTCTAAGTTGAAAATTTGAATGGTTAGATGTAATATTTCTATTAAATTATATTTTCATATATGTACGGACAAACCTATTAGATGGATGAATGGGTAAATTTAGAGAACAATTACCTTTTAAGAGAAATTCTTAATTCATCACAAACTGCCCTGTTGCTGCCCCTTGGATAAATCCGAACTCAGTCATTCATAACTTTTTATTGTGATCGAATTTATTCGATCACTCCAGTCAGAATTGGCGCAACTTAGCCCTCTCCAACATATTTCAATTTCAACTCGATCCAACGGTTCATTAAGGGAATATGACCATCGTACTGAGACTATTTTATTCAAAGACAAATATTTCTCCAGTTCCCATAACCAAGAGTTCTTTATGCTTTAACTTCATAAAAATAATATATCACAGCATGGAATGAATTAAAGATATTATTGCAATCTTCCCTTATTAGAATCTTATTAATATGCATTATTTTTATAAGGTTTATTATCTAATCTAATTAAATCAAATTTAATTAAGATTAGTTAATAGTAGAAGAAGTGTAATTAATTGTTAGTCAATCTAAGTAAATGAATTTTTAAATGAGAGAAATTAAAAGAAAAGAGATTTTAATATAGTTTATATAGTGGACTTTTTATAATGTATATTAAATACTATATAATATATATTAAATAATTTAGAGATGGTAATTTTATATTACGTTTTTAAATGAGGAGAATTTAATGATAATGGATTAAGATTTAATTGACATGGAGTCACTGTTATAACAGTGTTATAATTTGAATTACTATGGTATTATTAATACGTTATATATTATTAACTAAATTATTGATATACCTTAATGGTATTAAGATTTAGCTAATGAAGTTTATGTAAAGTTTTCTAGATCGATTAATAATAGTTTTGATAAGTTTATTATTTATTAATGTTTGTTAGGTCTAACAAACTATTAATAAAAAATAGTTTAAATAGTTTAAATAGTTATCAATTAATACGATCAGAGTTAATCTAGAGGGGATTGGTTAATGATTGAAGTACTGTGAAAGATATTAATCAAATTGAATTGGTTAATAATTTGGAGGAGTATCAATTAACTGAATCAACAGACATTGGGGAAACTTATTTGAGATAATAATACTTGGTATTGGAGATTTATTATAATTTTTTATTATTAAAATATAAATAGGAACATTGTTGCAGAGTGACGAATGTGGTCATTATAAGATTCCCAATATAGCTTGTCATTAAATATTAGTAAGTTATTATTATTGAACTATGAACATGAATATTTGTGTATGACTGACTTTTAGTTATTAGTCAACTAATATTCATTGGGTTGATGGTTTGGTTGTGAAGTTATTAATTAAATCAATTAACTAGAGCTAATTGGATTTAATTAATAATTAAGTTATGTAATAAAGATTTAATTGATATAATTCTTTTAATGAGATTGTAGAAATATTGATATAAAGTTGATAGGTCTTATTCCGCTGACTTGAATAACGACTTTAGACATTTTTAATGGTGAAGACTTAGTAATATATAATTGAGAATTATTAGAATGATAAAAGGTCAAGGATTGTGAATCCGATATTAATTGATCATTCTAAGAAGAGCTCTTTGAGAGCCGGAGTCCCTGCCTCTAGGGAAACAAATTGAATGTAATATTTGTTAAAATTACGGTTTTGAAAAGAGAAGTTATAAATTTTAGCAAATTTACTTTAAATTTTTAGTTAATATTTTAAATTTTACTTTTATAGAATAATGTGGCGACCACCCATTGTCTAAAAATATACAACATAATGTAATGTATTGTAAAATTGCGAGATTTGAATGAATAGAGTTTTAACTAAGAAATTTAATATTTTTAAAATTTTATTACATAAGTTAAATTTTGAGATTAATTGTTTTTAATTTTTTAAATTGATATATAGTAAAGTTTATAGATATAAAGCAATACAATTCTTAATAGCAATAATATACTTTAATAAAAAATCAAATTTAGTAATTATTGATTTATATAAAATCAATTTTTAAAATAATATAAAATATATTAGCATTTTTAAATACTATATTCAAAACTAAAAATTGTGATATTAATATTGATAAGACATTATTTTTGTTGTGAAAGATAAAAACATGATTTTTTATTAATAAATCTAATCAACTTGTGACAAATATTTAAAAGATAATGTTTTAATTATTTTATGATGCTAATGAACTTGTGACAAATATACAAAAGATAAAGTTGTAATTAATAATAAAGTTGTCACAAATATGTAAAAGATAGAGTGCAATTAATGAATTCTTTAATGCATGTTAGAAAATATTGTATTTTTTGAAATGGAAAAATAAAATAAAACCCACCAAAAATGTAATGGACCAATTAGAAAAAGGTAATAAATCAACATAAATTAATTTTAAAATACAAAGTTTGTTGAACTTTAAGAATAACTTTAGAAATAGACTAATTGTTGTCAAAAATTAATAGGGAGGGGGGGTAAAAAAAACATTAGTACCCTGCCCATAAATAGGCAGGCACTAATAAAGTTTTATTCTTCTTATTTGAAGACTAGTAATTAGTTCTTTTATAAACGAATAATGATTATTTGATTATGTTGAAATGTAGAAGTAACAGTAAGGAAGAGTTATCCAATTAGTACTATGGATCTTAGCAAATAAAGCAAATGAATTAATGAGTAAATATTTATCTTTAAGTTATTCTTAGAATGTAATTCTTAATAATAGAAGGATAATGCTTTCAGGAAACAAACGGGTTGACGTGTAGGTCAAATAATAAATCTTATACACTTGAAGTATACTTGCAAATAGAAAACTGGAAACCTCTACACTTGATTCAACTATGTAAGATAGCAAAACTAAAACATGTGTTTGCATCGTGTATTTTCTATGCTTCTTGTTTTGGGTTTTGGGTTGACTAGTATTGACCAGTCCTAAGTTGTTATCAGAGGCTCAGGGGTTATGAGATGTGATGGCATGTTGATTTTATTTGGTCTCGATCTTTATAAGCCCAACCATGGTAATGTGATCGTATGCTCTATGAAATGTTTGTAATTACTGTTTGTTATTGTTCATCAGTCTTCATGTGTGAAACTGTGATGTATGTGTATGAGACACTAGAGCTAATCATTTTTGAATCATCGATCAGTTATCTTTGGATTATTTTCTAGTCGCCATAATGGGACTAAAATGTGAATTTATTTCTTGATGATGTCATGTTGTGACATGTTTGACTCAACCATTTTGGAGTCTTCGATCAGTATGATTTTGAGATATTCTTGGTTGCTTGTTGAGAACCAATGGATATCGTGATTTATTTTGAGATATATTTTAGTTATTGATAACCAATGGATACTATGATTATTAGTGATGCCTTCAGTTGCCAATAGAGAACTGTTGTGGTCATGATTTTCTATAGATGCTTTTTAGATGCTCATGGAGAATTGATGATTCTTATCTTGGAGATTTGATGATTCTTATTATGGATATTTGATACTTATATTGTGGATATTTGATGATTCTTTTTTTTATGAATTATCTTTTGGATTTTCTTTATAATCGCTTGTACAGGACTATGGTGATTTTATGATTCCATGAGCTTAGGGTAGGTAATCTACTTGTAGTGTCAGGAAGTGGCTTGCAATGGGGGTCAGGGCCCTAAGTGGCTGCCAGGGTAACTCATTGTAAGTTTGGTTAATAAGTGATAACATTTACACACTAAATGGAGATTAAATGAACCTAAAAAGATAATTGTTTTGATGTTCTCGCCCATGCCTTGAGTACTTGTACAGGCTAGGATGGGAGTAGTGAGAATGCATGGTTGTGACCTTGCATTCCGTAGTATGCCTCGTCAGTATGAGAGGATACTAGCGGCCACATGAGATCAATATGGACCCATGGAGTTTAGCTAACTGCTAGGGTAACTTGTACATGAGAAATGTGATGACACTTTCTCGCTTGCAGAGTAGGTTTCCTACATGTCATTGTTGTGCCTCTGGGAATTAGATGTCAGTTTTATGTGATTGGAACCTTGAGTTAGGATACCTTTAGGATTCGTGGACTTATAGATATTTTTGCTTTGTGAATTGATATCCTATTTGAGACATGAGATTATCTCTTCAGCACGGTGGGAGTGGACCACTTAGGTTCCACGCGGTCAGGTGGTAGTGTATTTTCTACTCTTATCATTTGAGATCCATTTAAGACACCGTGTCCGATGCTTTTTTGGTTGGTATTTATCTTCATTCTATTCTTGGAGCATTATGATAGATGATATACCTTATGATGGATGTATTTATTGGTATGTTTCTTATACTGATAATTTGTATATTTTAGATGATGATATCTTATGTTTTACTTTGTATATTAGTAAGTTGTTTTAGGAGTGACATTCCTACTATGATAATACTGATGATCTCTTCGGTGCTTTAGAATTTTATGCATGGAGGGATGGCTAGGATCCACGATGGTCTAATGATGCTATTTACAATTGGGAGGAACCGTGCACTTAGTTATTTATGTTTGTGATATATGGTTATATTTTGTGATGGATGTTTATATCTTTTGTGATGATGTAACATGTATGATATGTGGTTTCATTTACCTTAATTGCATCATGGATTAATATTGGATGATGATGTACTTTATTTACATGGATGCTTTATTCTTTTAAGCTTTTCATACTTTGTAACATGCACAGTGGATGATTGAGCTAAACTAAAATGTAAATTCTAAAAAGACACTTGTATATGGTTTAAGATTGTTGGATGTATCATTGTTATTTCATAAGGATGAGATGTTAGATGAATAGTTAATTTAGATGTGATTCAATGTTAAGGGATATTTAAAGAATGTAACTGTTATGTATGTTATGTTTACTTTCAGTTGGATGTTGCTATTGCTTCCGTTACTATGCAAATGTTATGAATGGTTTATATTTCATGGTTAAAAAAAAAAATTGTTTGAAAAACTTAGTAAAATTCTTTGGATCCCTTGGCGGGGCATTACATTTGGTATCAGAGCTCGAGTTTCAACATTGGTAGCTCTGGGTATATTGGAATGCCACTAGTTGTTAGCTAGTTGAACAAAACGAAAACTTTGAACTATCATGTGTATTTCTTTCAAACTGAAACTTGAAACTAGGTGAACTAAAACAAAACTTAAAATTGTTACTTGCATATTTTTTATGCTTCAACACTTAGCTTTTAAAATTGAAAATTCTACTAAAAATCTAAACGAAGGCAAAACTAAAAATTGAAACTTATTCTAGTCACAAAACATGTTCCTTTTATCTATGTTGTAAGGTAGTAAACCTCCGTTTATCTTTGCAAGCATTAAGTTGCTCTTGTCTAGTATGTATTATGGGATCTATTTTAGTAGTTGTTAAAGGAATGAATGTAGGATCAATGTGGTTTTTGATTTACCATTAAACTAGAATCATATTGCTTTAAAAGTGTTGTAATATCCTCAATGGTATCATGTTTCCTTACAGGAGAAAAATGGATCAATGGGACCCACAAAGTGAGTATCTTAGTTTTTCATTCTTGTAGGCTTCCAGGAGTAAGCCTAATCCCAAGGGGGGTGGATGTAGTGCCTGCCCCTGGTTCCCATTTTGTTATCGTTGCTGAACTCTTTTAGAGCCAGTTTTATGTTGTTGGTTAATAGCATTATTTTGAGACTATCAGATATTGTGCTATGGATTTAGTTGATATGTGATGAGATTACTTGGTATCTTACATTTCATGTATGCATAATGATTATCTTCAGTGTTTGTAGTTATTAATGATGATTAGTAAGATAATTTATTATCATATGCATTTTCTTATGGATACTTACCCCATATTTGCATGTGTATGGTGTGCATGTTTTCTTTTGTATGACGTGTCTGATGTGGTTAAGGAAGGGAGTCGTCGTCACCTGCTAGTTGGGATCTACATGATGCACCACTTCCTACCATTCCCTATTTAGTTTAGTATATATTGTACTTGTACATGCATAATTTTTATGCAGGTTGCAGGTACTAGGTATCGACTTCTCTGAATTGCCAAGATGAGCATACCGTATCACATTATCTCAATGATAAGAGAGAGGAGATAAATTCTCAAGTCCAAATTCCAACCCTTTAAGCCA
Source organism: Cupressus sempervirens (assembly GCA_028749045.1). Lineage (NCBI taxonomy): Eukaryota > Viridiplantae > Streptophyta > Pinopsida > Cupressales > Cupressaceae > Cupressus > Cupressus sempervirens. The sequence continues at coordinate 666,431,020 of CM053785.1, forward strand.
TTTGTCCTAATTGGAAAATTAGGACAAGTGTCTGAGTTGAGTACCCTCTAAATGCGTCAGATGACGTAATTCGTGATATTAACCCTTGGTTTGATTTTGTATGTATTTTGGCTATGATGAATTTTCATATTTTTACCTTTGTGAGTCTTTGGAGTATTTTCTATTAATTAAACCTAATTAAAAGATTTAATTAATGATTTAATTAAATAAAAAATTAATATGATATTTTAATATTTATTTTATTTAATTAATTGAGAAATTAATTAAATAAAATAATTAAATTTGAAAATAAAAGTTAAAAGTTTAAATTTGACATGTGACAATATCTATTTTAATAATAATATATTTGGAGTTCATTTTTAAATAAATGACTAAATAATATTATTAGTAAAGCATAAATATTTTAGCAATTAAGTTTTGGAAAATGAAATTTAAAAGTGGAAAATATATTTTAAATTATTAAAAGATTCTAGATTTCATGTGATTAAAATATAAATATATTTACTTTTAAATAAGTGAAATTATCAAAATTAGTGCATGAGATTTAATAAATAAATAAATAAAATTGGAAAGAGTAAAGTAAATATTATATTAATTAATGTGCATTATGTTAATATTTGCTCACATAGGAGTTGGAAAATTCTCGAGAGTTGTCATGTAGACAACACAGGAGTTTGCACTCTAAGAATGCACAAGTTGTCTACACTTAGAAGTTAGCATTTTATTTGAGCACATAGTGTCTACAACCTTAAGACTCATCTAGAAGGTTGGAGAAGACTCATGCTTAGTTTTCATGCTTATCTTCTAGTTGTTTCTAGAGACAATCTAGATGCATCTTAGAGGCCTTTAAATAGAGGCTCTCCTAGTGTGTTTGGATAAGCTGAATGGAAGCTACAAGCTACAAGCTTAAAATGGAAGCTTCAAAGCTTACATGCATTGGAGAAGTTCGTATATTTCTAGCTCTTCTAGTCACTTGGAGATTTTTGTTTGGCTTGGATCTTGGAGGAATTGTGAATGATAGAGAAGGAAGGGATTTTTGTATGGACTTCTAAGGCATGGTGGATTAGCATCAGTGTTCAAGTGCACTCGTGATAATCTCATATTCTATTTGCACTGTTTCTTTTCCTATCTTCATCAGGTTTGTTATATGTGTCTAAATACTTCTTGTGAATGAATCTACAATTAAATTGGAATTTAGATATATAGAGTTGCAAAGAAAATAATAGAGAACTCATTAGAAAACTTTAGCTTCAATTTAAGAAAGAAATTAGATCTGAATCGGGTTTGGGTTCGAATTTATATTGTAAAATTAGATAGACAAGATTTGAAATAAAAATAAAAATTCTAAGTTGAAAATTTGAATGGTTAGATGTAATATTTCTATCAAGTTATATTTTCATATGTGTACGGACAAACCTATTAGATGGATGAATGGGTAAATTTAGAGAACAATTACCTTTTAGAAGAAATTCTTAATTCATCACAACCTGCCCTGTCACTGCCCCTTGGATAAACCCGAACTCAGTCATTCATAACTTTTTATTATGATAGAATTTATTCGATCGCTCCAGTCAAAATTGGCACAACTTGGCCCTCTCCAACATATTTCAATTTCAGCCCGATCCAACGGTTCATTAGGGAGATATCGCCGTCATACTGGGATTGTTTTATTCAAGGACAAATATTTCTCCATTTTCCATAACCAAGAGTTCTTTATGCTTTAACTTCATAAAAATAATATATCAAAGCATGGAATGAATTAAAGATATTATTGCAATCTTCCCTTGTTAGAATCTTATTAATATGCATTAGTTTTATAAGGTTATTATCTAATCTAATTAAATCAAATTTAATTAAGATTAGCTAATAGTAGAAGAAGTGTAATTAATTATTAGTCAATCTAAGTAAATGAATTTTTAAATGAGAGAAATTAAAAGAAAAGAGATTTTAATATAGTTTATATAGTGGACTTTTTATAATGTATATTAAATACTATATAATATATATTAAATAATTTAGAGATGGTAATTTTATATTACGTTTTTAAATGAGGAGACTTTAATGATAATGGATTAAGATTTAATTGACATGAAGTCACTGTTATAACAGTGTTATAATTTGAATTACTATGGTATTATTAATACGTTATATATTATTAACTAAATTATTGATATACCTTAATGGTATTAAGAGTAAACTAATGAAGTCTATATAAAGTTCTCTAGATCGATTAATAATAGCTTTGATGAGTTTATTATTTATTAATGTTTGTTGGGTCTAACAAACTATTAATAAATAATAGTGTAAATAGTTTAAATAGTTATCAATTAATACAATCAGAGTTAATCTAGAGGAGATTAGTTAATGATTGAAGTACTGTGAAAGATATTAATCAAATTGAATTGGTTAATAATTTGGAGGATTATCAATTAACTGAATCAACGTACATTGGGGAAACTTATTTGAGATAATAATACTTGGTATCGGAAATTTATTATAACTTGTTATTATTAAAATATAAATGGAAACATTGTTGTAGAGTGACGAATGTGGTCATTATAAGATTTCCAATATAACTTGTCATTAAATATTAGCAAGTTATTATTAGTGAACTATGAACATGAATATTTGTGTATGGCTAACTTTTAGTTATTAGTCAACTAATATTCATTGGGTTGATGGTTTGGTTGTGAAGTTATTAATTAAATCAATTAACTAGAGCTAATTGGATTTAATTAATAATTAAGTTATGTAATAGAGATTTAATTGATATAATTCTTTTAATGAGATTGTAGAAATATTGATATCAAGTTGATAGGTCTTATTCTGATGACTTGAATAACGACTTTAGACATTTTTAATGGTGAAGACTTAGTAATATATAATTGAGAATTATTAGAATGATAAAAGGTCAAGGATTGTGAATCCGATGTTAATTGATCATTCTAATAAAGTTTTATTCTTCTTATTTGAAGACTAGTAATTGGTTCTTTTATAAACGAATAATGATTCTTTGATTATGTTGAAATGTAGAAGTAACATTAAAGAAGAGTTATCCAATTATTACTATGGATCTTAGAAATTAAAGCAAATGAATTAATGAGTAAACATTTATCCTTAAGTTATTCTTAGAATGTAATTCTTAATAGTGGAAGGATAATGCTTTCGGAGAACAAGCGGGTTGACGTGTAGGTCAAATGATAAATCCTATACGCTTGAAGTATACTTGTAAACAGAAAATTGGAAACCTCTACACTTGATTCAACTATGTAAGATAGCAAAACTAAAACATGTGTTTGCATCGTGTATTTTCTATGCTTCTTATTTTGGGTTTTGGGTTGACTAGTATTGACCAGTCCTAGGTTGTTACCAGAGGCTCAGGGGTTATGAGATGTGATGGCATGTTGATTTTATTTGGTTTCGATCTTTATAGGCCCAACCATGGTAATGTGATCGTATGTTCTATGAAATGTTTGTAATTACTGTTTGTTATTGTTCATCAGTCTTCATGTGTGAAACTAAGATGTATGTGTATGAGACACTTGAGATAATCATTTTTTAGTCATCAATCAGATATCCTCGTATTATTTTCTAGTCGCCATGATGGGACTGAAATGTGGATTTATTTCTTGATGATGTCATGTTGTGACATGTTTGACTCAACCATTTTGGAGTCTTCGATCAGTATGATTTTGAGATATTCTTGGTTGCTTGTTGAGAACCAATGGATATGGTGATTTATTTTGAGATATATTTTGATTATTGAGAACCAATGGATACTTATGATTATCAGTGATGCCTTCAGTTGCCAATAGAGAACTATTGTGGTCATGATTTTCTATGGATGCTTTTCAGATGCTCATGGAGATTTGATGATTCTTATCTTAGAGATTTGATGATTCTTATTATGGATATTTGATGCTTATATTGTGGATATTTGATGATTCTTTTTTTATGGATTATCTTTTAGATTTTCTTTATAGTCACTTATACAGGACTGTGGTGATTTTATGATTCTATGAGCTTAGGGTAGGTAATCTACTTGTAGTGTCGGGAACTGGCTTGCAATGGGGGTCGGGGCCCTAAGTGGCTGCCAGGGTAACTCATTGTAAGTTTGGTTAATAAGTGATAACATTTAAACACTAAATGGGGATTAGATAAACCTAAAAAGATAATTGTTTTGATGTTCTCGCCCATGCTTTGAGCGCTTGTATAGGCTAGGATGGGAGTAGTGAGAACGCATGGTTGCGAACTTGCATTTCGTAGTATGCCTCGTCAGTATGAGAGGATACTAGTGGCCGCATGAGATCAGTATAGACCCGTGGAGTTTAGCTAACTACCAGGAAAACTTGTACGTGATAAATGCGATGACACTTTTCCACTTGCAAAGTAGGTTTCCTACATGTCATTGTTGTGCCTCTGGGAATTAGATGTCAGTTTTGTGTGATTGGAAACTTGAGTTAGTATACCTTTAGGATTCCTAGACTTATAGAGATTTGTGCTTTGTGAATTGATATCCTATTTGAGACTTGAGATTATCTCCTCAGCACAGTGGGAGTGGACCACTTAGGTTCCACGCGGTCGGGTGGTAGTGTATTTTCCACTCTTATCATTTGAGATCCGTCTGAGACATCGTGGCTGATGCTTTCTTGGTTTGTATTTATCTTCATTCTGTTCTTGGAGCATTATGATAGATGATATACCTTATGATGGATGTATTTATTGGTATGTTTATTATACTGATGATTTGTATATGTTAGATGATGATATCTTATGCTTTACTTTGTATGTTAGTAGGATGTTTTAGGAGTGACATTCCTACTATGATAATACCGATGATCTCTTCGGTGCTTCGGAATGTTACGCACAGAGGGATGGCTAGGATCCACAATGGTCTAATGATGCTATTTACAGTTGGGAGGAACTATGCACTTAGTTATTATGTTTGTGATATATGGTTATATTTTGTGATGGATGTTTATATCTTTTGTGATGATGTAACATGTATGATATGTGGTTTCATTTACCTTAATTGCATCATGGATTAATATTGGATGATGATGTACTTTATTTACATGGATGCTTTATTCTTTTAAGCTTTTCATACCTTGTAACATGCACAGTGGATGATTGAGCTAAACTAAAATGTAAATTCTAAAAAGACACTTGTTTATAGTTTAAGATTGTTGGATGTATCATTGTTATTTCATAAGGATGGGATGTTAGATGAATAGTTAATTTAGATGTGATTCAATGTTAAGGGATCTTTAAAGAATGTAACTGTTATGTATGTTATGTTTACTTTTAGTTGGATGTTGCTATTGCTTCCATTACTATGCGAATGTTATGAATGGTTTATATTCCATGGTTGAAAAAAAAAATTGTTTGGCAAACTTAGTGAAATTCTTTGGATCCCTTGGCGGGGCATTATAGGTTAGCATACAAGTTTATTCGAGCCATATGATCAATTACCATACATTTGGGACACATGTCACAATGCAATGGCTCGAAGAGAGTCATAAGTTACCCTAAAACCCCATTTGACCCATATGATCAATTACCATAAGTCCCTAGGGGTCCTAGGACCCTAAGAGACCCATGTCATGATGTAATCAGACGAATGAGGTCATAGGTTAGCCTATTTTATGATCAATTACCATATGTCGCTAGGGGTTTTAGGATCCCTAGGGATGTGTTGTAATGTTATGGGTCAAAGGGAATCATAGGCTAGCCTACAACCCCATTCAACTCATATGATCAATTACCAAATGTTCCTAGGGGTCCCAGGGACCCATGTGGCAATGAAATGTGTAGAATGAGATTGTAGGTTAGCCTACTACCCTATTCAACACTTATGATTGATTACCATATGTCCCTAGGGGTCCTAGGACCCTTATGGGCACATGTTGTGATTTGAAGGGTCAATGGAGGTCGTTAGTTAGTGTATGATCCCATTTGACCAATATGATCATTACCATATGTCCCTAGGGTTCCTAGGACCCCTATTAAAACATGTCACATTAAAATGGGTAGAATGGTGTTATAGGTTAGCCTATGACCTCATTCAACCCATATGATCGATTACCATATGGCCCTAAGGGTCCGAGGAACCCTAGGGACACATTTCATGATGTAATGGTTTAAAGGGGTCGTCGGTTAGCCTATAATCCCATTTAACCGATATGATCATTTAGTATATGTTTCTATAGGTCATAGGACCACTGGGGACACATGTCACAATACAATAAGTCAAATGTGGTTGTAGGTTAGCCTATGACCTCATTTGACCCATATGATTGATTACCATATGTCCCTAGGGGTTCTAGGACCACTCGGGACACATGTCGTGATTAAAAATGGGTTGAAGTAGGTCATAGGTTAGCCTATGACCCCATTCGACCCAATGATTGATTACCATATGTCCCTAGGTTTCTTAGGACCCCTAGGGACAAATATCATGATGCAATGGGTCAAAGGGGGCTATCAGTTAGCCAATGACCTCATTTGACCCATATGATTGATTGCCAAATAATAATATATATGATTATATAATAATAATAATATATTATTATATAATAATAATATATTCTAGTTTATAATACTAATTGATTTTCCACACTTTCCCAATTGATTTCCCTACAAATTTTGGGCACTAATTTTTATTACTCGATATCATATCAGGTATCCAATCTTAAGTTAGATACTTAATAATAGATTAGATACTTGATATGAGATTGTGTACCTGAATTTTTTTTACTAGTAGACTTTTACCAAAATATTCTCTCACTACAGATGTGACAATCATGTTTATTTTGTGGCCTTTTCATGGGTTTGTAGAAAAAAATTTGTTTGGGGCCCATTTTTTGGAAAGGTTGCCTTAAGATTTGATTAGGTGTCTAGTATTGTTTTCTAAATGGGGATTAGTTGTTGAAAGGATAAATGAAAAAGGAAGGTATCAAATGACAACATTGCAACATTTAGGGAAAGAGATAGGGTACATCACTGAAGGAAGAGATAAGGTATCTTAAATGTGAATCAAGTTGACAACGTATTTATTGAAGATGAAATCATAGAGTTGGAAAATGAATATGTTTAGGTGAAGAATGAAAATGTACAAATATATAATGATAATGTCTGGTTTAAAATTTACTAGTTCATAATGTAAATGCCATGATTGACCATGTCAAAAATGAAAATGCATAGGAACATTACATATCTCCTAATTATAACTAAAATAAAGGTCCTAGAACACTAAAATGGATAATTAGAATTGATGAAATAATATTATTAATGTGGAAGGAAAAAAATCATTAAGAACCATTCAATTATGGGCTTCAAGACTATATAAGATATTTTTTAGCAACAAGACAGTGGTGGAGCAATGTCAACTTTTTATGCATTTATTAAAGATGAAAAAGATGAGACCTATGCTTTTGAAATTGAAGATTTGTTTCAATAAGAAAATGGAAATAAATTCTATTATTGTAAAGAATATTTTTATTTCTCTCAATAACATTGGAAAAAATAGTAGGGAGAAAGATAAGAGAGTTCCTTGAAGGGTTATTACAACATCTTTGCTAAATCATAATTTGAGAAAGGGTAGATATATGAGACAAACTTGTATTTACTTGAACCTAAATCATACTACTTTGAGATGAGCTCTTACTAGATCAGGGAGAGAATTGACGATCCTATTCAAAATGATACATGGGATTTTGGTTAGAGACTTTTACATTTTGATCACAAGGTAACCAATAATGTGAAGTAAGAACTTACATAGTTTTGGCACTCTAGCTCAAGAGTCTCACACAATGCTAATGATGTGTTGAAGTTGATAATTAGCATTAGAGACCACATGCCACATCCTAAACATTATTTGGAGTTAAGTTAAAATATGTTGTTCAAATAATTTAGAGAGATTTTTCCAAGATTGCATATATCACAAAGGGCTTTTTAATCCTTGAAGTCATTCTATTGTGTGCCACTTAAGATTCAAGATACATGTCGAAAATATCATGTGGAGTTTTCTATGCACCATGAAACATCATGCTCCATCCATTCTACTTTACATATTAATTAAATGTTGGTAAATTGTAGTGCTAGTGGGCTTCCAAAATCATCAAGAGACTTGATAGAACAATTTTTGTCTTAGAGTTGATGATTGTTTCTTTTATAGAAATGCTTTCTTAAATGAGAAGTATTCAAAATTTTGTGACACATATTTTCATTAGGGGTGTGAACAATATCTTAGGAGGATAATAGTGAATAAAAAATGGTATATGAAGTAGTGAAATACACATTGAAGGGTGGAGGTAAGGGTTGTAGATGTGAATTGGTTGCAAAAGATTTTAGTGTGGTTAGTTTTACTTCAGATTTCAAGACAAATATTTTCTATAGGTATGAAAGCCATTGTCACAGTTCTTGGTAGTTGGATCAGAAATTTAGAATGTGTAAGGAGAATTTTCTTATTGGCACTACTATATTAGTTATAAACTTTGCAAAGAACTATACATTATAGCCCCAAAATGAGATACAATCTCAATATTACAACTCTATTCAAAATGCTCTTTTTGTCCACATAACATATAGACATACCCTTAATAATGCAAAAGATAATTGAAAGATTATTAGAGAGTACCAATTTTACATGAGTGATGATAGATCTCACTCTTACAAGTTTATGCAATATTATTTTGAGAATTATTTTATTTTTTATAGGAGCATGACATTTTTATAGATAAAAATAACATTTGGTCATATAATTGCATAGGTCAACTCAAGAGTGGTCATATATTTTATTGGTTGTGTAGGATACACGTAGAGAGGGGGGTGCCTCATATTTTGAGTTTCTTCAAGTCTAAAGGGGAACATGATGGAGCAGGGGCATGTGTGAAGAGAGCTCTAAATAAGGTCCAATTGAAAATTTTAGAAACATAGCTTCTTGATGCTCATAGCATTGTTGATTGGTGTATAATTCAACATTATTATAGGGGGACTCTTGATTCACCAATATAGAGGTTATTTTGGTTAGCTGAGGAAGGCTCTATAGGTTATAGATCAGATTGTGTTACTATTAGAGATTCATCAAAAATACTTTCATTCTAGAGCTCTGATTCTAGTACATGGACCATTTGGACATGACAATGAGATTTCTTTTGTACTAGTTATTTTTAGTGTGATAGGGATCACTATAAGTTGAGTGAGTGGGTGGACACACGGGTTCGACATTATCTTACTCCATTTTCTTTCATACCCTCTATGAGAAATGACGACATGGAAATTTTAGTTGACCATAACCATCTATCAGATCTTCTTCAACTAGGGCATGTCTTTGCATTTGCTGCACCATAGGGGAATGATCAAAAATTAGATTATTGGTTAACATATTGTATAAGAGGTTTAAAAAGCTTTCACAACTAATTATAGATGATGATAGATTCACATATCCTATTGGTTTAGTTGTTGTTTGGAACATGGATCCAGAAATAGATGGTTAGATTGAATGGAATTCTCACATTCGAAGACTTGTTGATTTAATGTAAGCAACAACGATGTTTTTACTTAATGTAATTAATGTGTAGGAAATAAAAAATGATGTTTTACTTAATACTAACACCAAACCTGTACTATGCTCAATGCCAAAAACTTGAGAGCTATTGGTGAAATGTAGACCCTAGTGACACCCTTGTTTTGGCCATGGAGAGCCTCCAACATTCATAGCCACAACAAACCGAAAAGTCTCAAAGATTTTAAGTGCATTTGGACGTCAATCCTCCAAGGGTCATAACTCGAAGCTCATGGGCGATATTAGTAAAATTTCAAATACTATAGGATGATCATGTTAAGATCTATAATGACCTATCTCATTTGGGAGAGATCTCATTTTGTTTGGATTTTGCACAGTGATCTCACTCGATGCCAAAACCATTAGTGTGCCTCAGTTTATTGGTGCATGCCCACATAACTTTGAAACCACTAATCTTAGCATCAAATAATCAATGCCTTTAGCTCTAGATTAGTGAGTGTACCCTATTGACACCCTTGTTCCAATTATGAAGAGCCTCCAAAATTCACGACCACTAAGTACCAAATTGTCTTAAAGATGCTCTAAGTATGTTTGTAGGTCAATCTTCCAAGTGTCATAACTCAAAGATCATGGGGACTATCAGTAAAATGTTGAATGCTACAAGATGACCAGATTAATGTCTACAATAACCTATCTCATTTTAAAGATATTACATTCCATTTAGATTCAGCACATCAATCTTGCTCGATGTCAAAACTTGTAGTCTACCTCAGTCCATTGGTGCATCACTACATAACTTTGATACCGTTGATCTTGGCATCAAATTGTCAGTGCTATTAGCTCTAGATGGGAGGGTGAACCCTAGTAGCACCCTTTTTTTAGCCATGGAGAGCTTCCAACATTTGGGGCCACCTCATATCGAAGATGCTCTAAGTGTATTTTGACGTCAATCTTCCAAGAGCTATAACTCAAAGCTCCTGGGAGATATCAGTAAAATTTTGAATGCTACCAAATGGTCATATTGAGGTCTATAATAGCCTATATCACTTTGGAGAGATCACATTCCATTTGGATTCAACACAACCATCTCACTCAAAGACAAAACTTGTAGTGTGCCTTAGTTCATTGGTCCATCACTATGTAACTTTGAAATCACTAACCTTGGTATTGAATCATTAGTTCCATTAGCTTCAGATGGGTAGGTGAACCCTATTAACACTCTTGTTCTAGCCATAGAGAGCCTACAATGTTCATCAACACCTTGTACCAAAAAGTCTTCAAGATGCTTTAAGTGCATTTGGAGGTCGATCTTCTAAGGGTCATAACATGGAGATCGTGGGGCATATTGATGGAATAAAAAATTATATAAGATGGTTATGTCAAGTTCTAAAATAATATATCTCATTTCAAAGAGATCACATTCCATTTGGATTCAGCACAATGATCATGTTCGATGCCAAAAGTGTTCCTCAATCCATTGGTGCATCATTGTGTAATTTTGAAACAATTAATCTTTGCATCAAATAAGTTCCATTATCTCTAGATGGGTGGGTGAACCCTAGTGGCACCCTTGTTCCAACCATGGAGATCCATCAACATACACAACCACCACATACAGAAGAGTCTCAAAGATTCTTTAAGTGCATTGGTAGGTTGATATTTCAAGGATTATAACTTAGAACTCGTGGAGGATATTGCTAAAATGTAAAATGATATGAGATAGTCATGTTGAGGTCTAAAATGACCTATCTCATTTTAGAGAGATCACATTCTATTTGGATTTGGCATAGTGATCTCCCTCGATACAAAAACTTGTAATGTGGCTCAATTTATTAGTGTATCACTACATTACTTTGAAACCACAGATATTGGCATCAAATTGTTAGCCTTATTAGCTCTAGATAGGGTTAACCCTATTGAAAGCCTTGTTTCAGTCATGGAGAGCCTCCAATGTTCCCGGCCACCTGGTACAAAAGAGTCTCAAAGATGATATAAATGTATTTGGAGGTCGATCTTTCAAGGGTCATAACTAAAAGCTTGTGGGGGCTATCATGGAAATGTCAAATGCTACAAGATAGTCATGTAAAGGTCTAGAATAATCTATCTCATTTTGGAGATATCACATTCCATTAGGATTCGACACAACAATCTTGCTCAATGTCAAAACTTGAAGCATGCCTCAATTCATTGGTGCATCACTACGTAACTTTAAAATTGTTGATCTTGGCATTGAATCATCATTTCCATTAGCTCAGGATGGGCGGGTAAACCCTATTGACAACTTATTTCTAGCTATAGAGATCTTACAACATTTACGACCACCCCATACTAAAGAGTCTGTAAGTGTGATTGGAGGTCAATCTTTTGAGGGTTGTAACTTGGAGCTCATGTGGGCTATCGATGAAATGTTGAATGCTATAGGAAAATCATGTTGAGATCTATAATAACCTTGTGACACCTAGTGATAGCTCTATTTTGACCATAGAGTCCCCATAAAGTCTTTGACCAATACATACTGAAACATATCATAAGACCAAAGATGGGCTCTTAAGAACAAATTGGCTACGAATTTGGCTAATTGTAGACCTCTTAAGGGATTGGAGAGATTAGAGTCCCCATAAAGTCTTTAACCAATACATACTGAAACATATCATAAGACCAAAGATGGGCTCTTAAGAACAAATTGGCTATGAATTTGGCTAATTGTAGACCTCTTAAGGGATTGGAGAGATTATTTAAAATTAAACATAGATGATATAATTTAAAATTAAATATTGCATCAAAATTTGATATTAAAGGTTATTAAAATATTCTTCAAAAATTATTAAATTTAATTCAAATATAAAAAACATGATCAAAATGAATGATATTGCATGAAAATGAACAATAAACGTGATCAATGATGAATTGAATAATATTGTACTAAATTAAGATGTATATCCTTTTTCACATAAGTGAAAAAAATATATATCAAAATACATGTATCCGTAGACAAATTACACAAATATATATATTAAAGTTCATGTATCCATAGACAAATTATAGAAATATATATCAAAATACATAGATTTATATACAAAATGTGGTTGATCATGCTATTGAAATGTGTATAATATCAATGTTTATGGATAAAATGTGGCATATGCCATCTCAAAATGATTCATGACACATCCTATAACAACTATATTATCCTATGATGATGGTGGATCATCAAATATAGCCTCTTCATTGAACTAGGTGGATTAGATGCCTCCTACATAAACAAAAGATGAAAAACCAAAGTTAGACTACTAAATTTATATGATTCTATGTATCTAACATTGAATTACTCAAATGTATGATGATCATTTTTTTCAATGAAGATTTATTATTTTAAACTTTCATCATAAATACCTCTCTCATCAACCTTCTATGATGGTCATAAGTCCTCTTATACATGCTTAGAAATGCTTGAATCTTGTTGATAGTGTCTTTTATATAGTCAAGTATGGTTGTCATATAGATCTATAACTTAAAGTACAACATCACACACACACCCACCCACCCACACACACATTCTCCTCTCTTCTATTCATTTATTAGTTGTTTTCATCAATTGCTTGATTTGTCACTCTTTATTTCTCCATCTCTCTCTCCCACTGTCCATAACTCTTTGAATGTTTTGCCCCCCAACTTGTGGCTCTCTCTCTCTCTCTCTCTCTCTCTCTCTCTCTCTCTCTCTCTCTCACACACACACACACACACACGCACACACACATCTCTTGACCCTTTTCTTATCACTTACAATTAAAAATTTCAATTTTCGCTCATTTGAGGTTCATGTTTAATTTTCAGGATTCGTATTTTATTTAGAAGTTAGAATTGAAAATTAAATTTTAAAACCTAAGGTCAAGTTATTTAGTTAACAATATGGATCAATATATGTCCCTTGATATGTATATTCTCTCTTTCATACATTATCCACCTTATCTATTATATCTACTAATTTTTATGCTATGATTATTTATTTCACACATTAACGTGATATTAAAAACTTTGAATCAAGTTTTCAAATATATATTCAAAAGAATACTTTTTAAATAAGGACGCATAGCATCAAGTTCCTGTCGAAAGCTTATAAAATCAAAGTGAAAACAAGTATAGGTCAAAGGGAAATACATTCAATTCTCCATTTGCATTGGTTAAGGATTAAGTAGAAGCATACAAAGAGGCCTTGTGATTTTTATGGAGAAAGAGGTAGAATGCGAAAAGCCAAGGTTCAGTTGGTGATAAAACAAGTAGCAAATCATATTTATTGGTTTGTTATTCAACAAAAGAAAATTTAAACACATTTTGTTCTATAATATGATAAAATATCTAAAGCGCTTAACTAAAATATTTTTATTGGGATATCTCCATAACATTGAGGAGTATAAGTGTGAAAAGAAAAAAGAGGTAAAAGTGAAATTTATGGAAAGAAAAAAGAAGATCAAATAATTTCTAAAAATTCGAAATAATATATGTTACTTTAAAAAAAATTTAGTTTATACAATTATATAAGTGACATTAAGATTAAGATTATTGTGATAGTTTTTTCAATAAATTTTTTGAAAGTATTTAATTTGATTTTATCATTTACAATTTTCATTTTCATTAAAACCCTTTTTAAAGTTAAAATAAATTTAATTCTGTGAGTTTGCTAAATATTTGGCCATTCCATGTCCCAGATTCCCAATACGTAACATAATTTCTCCTCTGGAGAACAAATTGATCAATGGGCACGTAGAGCAGAAGATTGTAGAGCCCTAGTGTCAAATCCCAAGGGCTCTTCGAAGACGTAAGCTTGTGCTTGTCGCTGATTTTCATCCCCAAAATCCACATATTCTGCGGATAATCGAAGCTCTGCACCATAACAATCAATGTTTTTCCATCAACAAATCTTAGGAGACAAATTCACCATGTTTATTAAGAGTTGGAGATCAAAAGCCAATACCCAAAATGAGGAAAGATGGTGTAAAGTGAAGAAGTGTTGGACGTAGTGATTCTAGGTGCCTTAGAGCTCAATCATGTAGAAGGTTTCTTGCCAGTGAGCAATTGAAAAAAATAAAAAAAATACAATATTTCATGAGATACATGTGCTAAATATCATAAAGTAATCTTCCTTATAATCATTACTAATAGATATTTTCAGGTGACAAACATATAGAATACCTGAAAGAAATTCAGTAGCATATTTTGATGAAGAACATATTTGTTAAACCAACAAACAAACGAAATAAAACCTCGCCTGAAGCCAAAATAAATTAGACTTCACTCAGACCACCCGAGTAAGACTTTTGGTCATTTGGGCATTAAGCCATTTGAGACAGCTGTCATCCTATTCACATCTTTTCCTTCAAGGAAATTGGGAAAGCAGGGCAGCCCTTATAGGACACTGCGCTTACTATCTCAGGTGCTTCCAGTTCAAAAGTGTTGACCAGCACATAATCTACCATGCTTTAAAATTGGGACTCATGCAGACTACATTGGAACCTGGCGTCTGATGTGTCTGCAACACAATAGAAAGAAAATTGATCATTGGGCAACAAAGCTGGAAGATTACCTAGCAAACAAGTGATCGCTTTATCCACCCTCTTCGATTCCTCCACTGCAATTAGAAAGTGTTTGGCTACTACAAACATATTTGATCAAGAAAAATAATATGTAGGATTAGTTTCTATGGAGAGCCCATCATGGCCGCCTGTGTGGAAGCAAGCATCGATTACATGGACATTACAGGCGAGCCGGAGTTCATGGAAAGAATGGAGGCGATATATCATGAATTGATGCTTCTTTCTGATTCTCTCTGCTGAGCAAGACTGAATGGGATCAGCGAGTGGGATGGATTTATGGGTCTGTGATGGAGGATGTGCTGATCGGCTACCGGATGCACAACAGGACAATCAATATTAACTGTCTTCACCCATACGTTCTATAGATGCAATGGAAGTTGCTAGATTTTTGGATTTGATTTATCTAGACACTTCCACTTCTGCTGGAAAAGCCAAGTGTTCGTAAACTATTCACATTTAATTATGTGTCAGAATATACAAAAGATATTTCTACCTTGTCAAATACATTGTCCCACTTATTTATTTTCTTAGATGAATTGTCTTATCAGCTATAAAGTTTTGGAGAAAAAATTAGTTTTTAACAAAAATATCAAACCTTCCTCCTGACTGTAGCAGGCTGCAACCAATAACATTAGACATAAATGTTGAATAATAAAATTAATACAATATGAAAATACATCAAAACTATATATAAGAAAAAGTTTGTGAAAAATAAATACTTTTGATTGGACAATTTAATTGCAAAATAGCAGTGCAATGAATGCTATAGTTTCCTGCCTTTCGTAGGAACTAAAAATTGCTTATAAGTTATCTATATTAAAGAAACAAATTCTAATTTCATGAACTAAGAAAGATTATATTAGATTTGATATTATTTTTTGTATCAAAATTAATATAAATAAAAATACAAATTAGATTAGCATCTTTCAAAATAGATATACATTTTTAAAAAAAAGAATGATTAAGGAAAAAAATCTTTTAAGAAACGTATTCTGAAAAGTTTAAAAACTTTTTTCATTGAAATTTCACACATGAATGCAATTAAAACAATAGAATATAAAAAAAAATGATCTGTTTAAATTTTATTTATATTAAAACATAAATTCTAATTCCATTTATATAAATATTATTTTCTATTTTTATCTTTTTTTTAATACTCTTGCAACATAGAACCAAATTAATAAGAAATACATAAAAATCAATCTAAATAGAAATAAAAATCAGATAAATGTCTTTTAAATAATTTTTTATTCTGATTATTAAATTTCGAATACTTGAAAGTGTTTCATAAAGTTTTATTTAAATTTATAATTTATCTGCACCAATTCTAATAAGCCTCACTTTAATTGTACAGCTTTTAAGCTAAAGTCTCTCGGCTAATAAGTCGCACACTAATTGTAGAGCCTTGGACTAAAGCCTCTAGACTAGAACCTCTCGCTAATAAAAAATCACATTGTGATATAATTTATATATCAATAATTTAAATAAAATATATTCCCTCCTCTTTCGTACTTTCCTATTTCATATATCTTATTTGTCAACTACATCTTTCAACAGTCCATTCTTTATGACACATTCCATGGTATCATCAATAGCTTCCGGTAGATGATACGTATAAGAGAATCCCATATCCAGCAATTTCTTTGAAGAAACAGGCAGGTATATTGTCCCTATCCCATTATCTTCATCCAACCTGTGCAAAATATGATAAAAAAATGAGAATATTTTATAAGGGCTGAGAAGCGCTATGATTTGCATGGTTGAAATGAAAAATTGTTTCCTTACTTGATATGATTCTTGAGCTGTACATGTTTTTTAGCAACAAAATCCTTGAGAGACTTGAGACTCAAAGAATCAGATGCGCAAAGATAGCGATTTTGGGCATTGGGATGTTCCATCAGGAATATGTGGGCATTGCATGTATCTTCAATATGAACAACTGGTATAGATCGCAGGACGAAATCGGAAAACTTGAGAAGCTCATAAAATTCATCGTTTCCTATTAAATTAGGACATGTTAGAACCATGATGAAACATGAGAATGATACAAAAACTACAATTGAACACAAATATTTGTACCTCCTACTAGAGCTAAGATTGTTTGAGCAGATGTTAAACCACTTGTATCTGTAAGCCAAGGCCCAATCACCAAACCTGGTAAGATGCTTATTACTTCAATTTCATTACTAGGCCCGTGATATTTAAGGGCCTCTTCTTCTGCCAAGGTCTTAGCTATCACATACCAAGCTGCCTTCGTTGTTTGAGATTTGAGAAAAATAACGGGGCTCCAACACCCTTCATCAAGGCATGTCTGGGTGAATTCCCCCTTTTCATTCATTGGAGAAGCAGCAAAAAATGATGAAGTGAAAATTACACGTCTAACAGATTTAGCTCTTACGCAGGCTCTCATAACATTGTGCACCCCATTTACAGCAGGTACAACAAAATCATCCTTGAAAAACAACATCCATTCCACATGTGTTTACAAAAATATTTAAATACTTGGATAGATATTGACTTTTGAAAATGTTGTAAAACTGTCTCTAAGTATTATTGAGAATAAAGGGGTACTTATGAGTCATTTCAAGTGCTTACCAGATTGGGTTTTGTAAAATCCATTGGACCTGCCACATGAAATACTCCATGACAACCCTCCACTGCTGAATCAAAGCTGCCCTCTAAACATAGATCAGCTTTAAAGAGCTTAAGCCGTTCGGTTGCCCCGGGTAGCTTCAACAAGGGCCCGGATTTTGTTTCGTCCCCTGCATGATATCATCAAACCATATATACAACTGGAACAATTTAATATGCAACTCTTAAATATAGTGTTGTATTCAAGAACAAAGTTATACCTGGGTTTCTAAGGGTGGCATTCACGGTATAACCCCTTTGTAGTAGATTTTTCACCAGCCATGATCCAATATATCCCCCTGCTCCAGTCACACACACTTGTTCTATATTTTTGTTACCTTTCATAGCCATTAAATTTCTACTTTGAGAAAATTGTTAGCGTAAAATTTTAAGATGAAGAAGCAGAGATTGTGTCTATTTTCTACTGAAGCGTGCTCAAAATAATGGTGGTTTCTTTACCCTTTGTAGTTGGGAGTAAAGCACTTGAACACGGCTCTCCCATCTGCTATTCAAAGTCATTCGTTCTGGATGATTCTATATATCTCTCCAGCCGTATGATAAGAGAAAAAGATAGTCAATTATATGGGGTGAAATAGGATAGCGACAATTGTAGAAATAATTGGTCCTATTTGAAATAGGAGTCTGATCAAAAAGTCTACATATGGGCAAGAAATCTGAGCAAGATATTTATTATTGTTATTAGTCCCTGCCTAATCAGCAGCAGGAGAAAGACATGGGAATTTATCAGCATTCAATAATTTCTTAATGGATGCTAATTCTGTGCAAATTTCCATTTCTGCCAGGCAGGGATAAATAGACCATCGCTCCCCATTTGTCACATAGTCAAAGTTTGGATAAAATGTCAATTCGTCTGTTCTTCAGTCTGACTCCTACTGACACTTGGCTAAAATATCAAATAAATACGGACAAGAACATTAATTAGATGCTTATCTTTTTTATTTTTTTTCTATATTTTTCCATTCAAAAACTAAGATTTATGACCAGGGAAATAGCCTTGAACCAATCAGAAATTAAAATCTTAATTGTGATAAATGAATTAAAAAATACAAAGTCTCAAACCTTAGTCTAAAAATAGATTCTTTGTTTGAAAATTAAAGGGAGAAATAATTTATTTTTAAAATATATTTATGTTCACTAATTTTTTAATTGTTATTGGCTGTTATCATTTTTGCTAGGGGTTAAAATATTTTTTAGAAAAATACACCTCAATCATTCTGGAAGATTCTAGCGTTTTCATGGCTGCCTGTTCATTTCATCGAAACTGCCTGAAGTACAGCAATTGCAATAACGACAGAGGGCAGCACGACCGCGAGCACGTCCCTTTCATAGGTGGGGTTTAAGCTAAGCTGCCATATCGGCTAAATAATGACAAGTTGGGGCTCTCGGCTACGAGAAAGCAATCCTTCACATGTGTACTCAATTTTCTTACAAGGTTTGGAGTTGGAGGTTTATCTATTGTGTTAAGTTAAAGTATTACCACCAGAAATATCAAATCTCACACGTATGCTTCCATCAATTTTTCTTGTTGATGTTTAATGGGCATTTGAAGCAGAGCATGTAGAGACTATGATTGCAAAAAATTCATGGCATAGCAACGAAAATTCCTGCCAGGGTTTCTAAAATATCTGAGGACAAATAGAGACAAAAGATCAGGAATCCCAATTTCTTATCAAAGGGGAGACTCGTGGTCAAACCACTCATACCACACACAAACTAAAAGCTATGGTTTTCCCCTAACAAGCAATTTTTCTGCTCATAGTACCAGGAGGAAATGATGAATTGCAATCTTGTCCCTAGGGTTGGGCTTTTCCTTCAAATCGTCTCTCAAGTGTTGATCCTAACCGGGTTGTGAACTTCCTTTCACTTTCTCTTCTATTTTTGCCTCAGAGGTCGCGGGTTCTAATCTCACACATAAAAAATTATGAAAGCCCTGTCTACTGTAACAATTTCTTTCACACGACCATGTGTAATGAAACATTTATTTCAGTCATTCTTAAGCATCACATACTTGTTGAGAAACATGTGTCTCAACCTTGCAATCCTTTCTTGGAAAATTCTAGAATTTGTTTGTGGAAGTTTTCCACTTGTTTATGCATTGGAAAATGGTTAGTGAGTTGTTAAAATTAGTCTTGTCCATAGTAGAATATAGGTAGGTCATTTTTAGAGCCTTGATGGCTCATTTTGTGACTTTTATGGGGGTCTAGACTAAGAGACAAAATTGTGGACGAGATTACTATTTTAACCTGGTTGTTTTTTCATATTGGAAATGTAAATGTCAAAAATGGGTAATATGTGGCATGGTAGTTTTCCCATGGTTTTGTAAAACCATAAGTGGTTTCCAAGTTGTAAAATCACTATAAAAGGAGGGCTTGGGGAGGTGTTTGTGTAATTGAGTTTAGTTTGCAAGACTGGTGCTAGGAGTCTTTCTAAGTTCAAGTTGTGGTGATGTGCTCCTGTAAGAACTTGCATTGCAAGTGTATTGTAATCATCTTGGTTTGATAATACATTGTGCGAATTTTGGAGGGTGGGGTTTTTCTCCTGAAAGGGTTTCCCCATGGTAATCACTGTGTTGTGTGTTCTTTGTTATTTTGATTATGTTATTATGCATTTCTTGAGATCTTTGCAATAGTTACTTTGATTTGCATAATCACCCTCTCAAAGATTAGCGTAGGAAGCAATTCTGTGCATCTTTGCTTCCTTACAAGTGGTATCAAAGCTTGGCCAGTTTTGGTTCTATTTTTTGGGTACAGGGTTTTTTGAGCTAATCAAGGTTTGAGTGGGAGCTTGTGCAGAGCATTTCATTTCTGTGTTGCAGGATTGAAAAGATGGCAAGCATGTCAGGGAGAATTGATGTTTAAAATTTTTCTGGCACAAACTTTGAGATGTGGAAGCTGAAGATGGAAGATCTGTTGACTGATCGAGATCTATGGGATGTGATTGATGAGAACAAGTTGAGGCCCACAGATCTGACATTAGCCGCACAATATGATGTGAATGATAGAAAAGCTAAAGGTCTCATCAGATTGTGTCTTACAGACTCGATTCTGACTAATGTCCATGAAGAACCTACTGCGAAGAAGCTTTGGAAAAAGCTTAGTGAGATCTATCAAGCGAAATCACTTGTGAATAAGATTTTCTTGAGGAAGAAGTTGTATTCCTTGAGAATGGAAAAAGGTGAAAAATTTCTGAGCATCTGGAAAGGTTTAATATGTTGGTGACTTAGTTGATCTCAGTAGGGGTTCCAATGGATGAAGAAGAAAGGTTTCAAATCTTGTTATGTTCATTGCCAGACTCATGGGATAGTCTTGTGATGGCTATAGGGAGCACTTCAGTTGTCTTGAAGATGGAGGACGTTGTTGGTTCTCTACTTTCTGAGGAGATGAGAAGGAAGGTCTCTCTGAATGCCAAAGAGGATTTGAGTGTTCGCAGAAGACCAAAAGAAAGAGGCAAGAACGAAAAGCAGCATGGCTATTCTAAGTCCAAAAATAAGGGGAGATCGAAATCCCCTAGTAAGTCCAAGGCAATTTGCTGGAATTACGGAAAACCTGGATACTTCTGAAAGGACTGTAAAGAGGAGAAGAAAAAGAAGAAGAAGAAGAAGCAAGATTCTGATTCTAAGTCCGAGAAGGAAGTTGGAGATGCTTTCATTGCAGCCTTGGCCACTCATGCAAGTGAAAATGCATGGTTAATAGATTCAGGTGCATCTTTCCACATGACTCCTAATAGAAACTAGTTTAGTAAGTATGAAAATTTTGATGGTGGTAGGGTGTATTTGGGTGATAATTTAGTACTTGATATTGTTGGTCGTAGAAGTATTCATGTGAAATTTTTTGATGGTAGAATTAGAAGATTTGATGGTGTCTTGCATATCCCTAGACTAGCTAGGAATTTGTTATCTATTAGTAAGCTAATAGATGCAAGTGTGCATGTATAGTTTTTTGAAGCACGTGTAAAAATGGTGAGAGGCACTATGGTAATAGCAAGAGGAAGTAGATTGGGTACATTGTACCAACTTGATGCACGCACAGTCGAGTGCAATAGTACTTCTGATAAGATTGTGAAAAAGACTACTCATTTGGAGAAGGAGAGAGTTTCTCTTTCAATAGATGGTCGTGGTTTTTGGGTACCCAAGGGTGCTCTGTCTACTGAATCAAAGTTTCCTATAGAGAAGACTATGTTATGGCACCAGAGACTCGGCCACATAGGTAAGAAGGGTCTACGGACCTTGAAAACTAAGAACCTTGTTGATGGGTTGAATGACTGCAATCTTGAGTTTGATTTTTTTGAGCATTGTATCTATGGTAAACAAAACCGCATTCAGTTTTACTCGAGTTCTCATAAGTCTTCATGTATTTTGGATCTAATTCATTCGGATGTATTTGTTCTAGTTGATGTTCCTTCTATTGGTAGATCAGTTTATTATGTTTCTTTCATTGATGATTTTAGTAGAAGAACATGGGTTTATTTCCTTAGGAGTAAAGCTGAAGTTTTCAGTCATTTCAAAGAATTTAAAGCAATGGTTGAATTGCAGACTAGGAAGAAAATAAAATTCTTGAGAAGTGATAATGGTGGTGAATTTTGCTCCAATATTTTTGACACATTTTGTAAAGATTGTGGTATTAAAAGAGAGAAGACAACTCCATATTCTCCATTGCAAAATGGAGTTGCAAAAAGAATGAACAGGACTTTGATGGAGAAGGCTAGGAGTATGCTGAGTGGTGCTAGACTAGAACAAAAGTTCTGGGCTACAGCTGTAGCCACTGCCTGCTACCTGATAAACAGGTGTCCTAGATCAACTCTTGTTGATAAGACGCCAATGGAAGCGTGGTCAGGCCACAAGCCTTCACTTAAACATCTGAGAGTGTTTGGTTGTGAGGCATATGCTCATGTGCCAAAGGAGGAGCGAACAAAATTGGACAACAAAGCTGTCAAATGTATCTTCATTGGATACAGTTATGGTGTGAAAGGATACAAGCTTTGGGATCCTATTACACAAAAGGTATTTTATTCCAAAAGTGTTATTTTTAGAGAAACTAAGCCTTCTTATGTTATAGTGAAGCTAGAACAAATTAAAGAAAAGAAAGATGTGATTCAACTTCCTGCTACACCTGAGAAAGTTGAATCAAGGCCCTTGGAAAGACAAGATGTTGAAGCGAGCTCTACGAATTTTAAATCATCAGAGGAAGAGGGAGCACCTAATCACGAACTTGAACCTCCTGAACCTGAACCAGATCTTGTTCAAAGATCTACCAGACAAAGGAAACCACCTGAAAGGTATGGGTATTCTCCTGATGATTGGAGGTGCATATTTGCATTGAATGCTAACATTGATGAACCAAGATCTGTAGAAGAGGCTCTTGGTATGAATGATTCAGTCTTGGAAAATAGCCATGGATGAAGAAATGACAGCTCTTAAGAGGAATCAAATGTGGGACCTTGTACCATTGCCTGAAGGACGAAAGCTTGTTGGTTGTAAATGGGTGTTCAAAAAGAATATGGGTTCAGATGGAAGCATTGAGAAGTATAAAGCACGTTTGGTTGCAAAAGGTTACTCTCAAGTTGAGAGAGTAGATTATGGTGAGATTTTTTTCTCCAGTAGCCAAAATGACATCCATTAGATTTTTTCTTTCTATTGCAGTAGCTTATGATCTAGAAATCGAGCAAATGGATGTGAAAACTACTTTCCTTCATGGAGATTTGGAGAAAGAAATTTACATGTCACAGCCAGAGCAGTATGTGGTGAAAGGTAAAATTCATTTGGTCTATAAATTGAAGAAATCCTTGTATGGTTTAAAACAGAGTCCTAGGATGCGGTACTAGAAGTTTGATACATATGTGTTGAGTTTGGGATTTGTGCGATCTAAATTTGATCATTGTATATATTTCAAATATGATGGTGATGGTTTTCTGGTTATTGCCTTGTATGTCAATGACATGTTGTTTATTGGAAAAGGAAAAGGTTTGATTGCAAAGTTAAAATCTCTTTTCTCAATAAAGTTTGAAATTAAAGATCTTGGTGCAGCTAGGCACATTCTAGGAATGGAGATTATACGAGATAGACGAAACAGAAAGCTTTGGCTAGGCCAAAGTAAGTATGTTGTACTATTTTGAAAAGATTCAATATGCAGGATGCAAGACCATTGAGTGTTCTTTTTACTATGGGAACAAAGCTTTCTATCTCACAGTGTCTCACATCCCCATTGGAGATGGAAGAAATGAGTCAAGTACCATATCAGAGTGCTGTTGGAAGTTTGATGTATGCTATGGTTTGTACAAGACCAGACATTGCCCAAGTAGTGGGAGTACTTTCCCGTTATATGTCTAATCCAGGAAGAGCACATTGGGATGCAGTAAAAAGAGTTTTCAGATACTTGTGGGGTACCTCAGAGTACTCAATATGTTTTCATGGAATAGGAAGTGAGCGTTCCTTGGATATTCAAGGCTATGTGGATTCAGATTGGGCTGGTGATGTTGATAGAAGAAGATCCACCAGTACATATGTGTTTACATTATTTGGTGGTGCAATCAGTTGGATGAGTAAGTGACAAGCTGTGGTCGCTTTGTCCACTACTGAGGCAGAGTATATGGTAGCTACTCATGCCTACAAATAAGCCATCTGGCTAAAGAGATTGTGTTCAGATATAGAGTTCAAACAGGGTGCAGTGACAATTTATAGTGATAGCCAGAGTGCAATCTGCCTAGCGAAGAACCCAACTTTTCATGCAAAGACCAAGCACATTGATGTACAATATCATTTTGTGAGAGATATGATCGAGGATGGCAAGGTGAAGCTGGAAAAGGTAGAGACTTTGGTGAATGTTGCTGATGCATTAACTAAGCCCATGAGCACAAAAAAATTCAGATGGTGTTTAGAGTCTATGGGCCTCTCAGCCCCTAGCAATTAAGTCCATGATATTTCAGATCAGCTGAATCTTGCAAGGTGTTCAACAAGTGGGAGAATGTTGAGAAACATGTGTCTCAACCTTGCAATCCTTTCTTGGAAAATTCTAGAATTTGTTTGCGGAAGTTTTCCACTTGTTTATGCATTCGAACATGGTTAGTGAGTTGTTAAAATTAGTCTTCTCCATAGTAGAATATAGGTAGGTCATTTTTAGAGCCTTGATGACTCATTTTGTGACTTTTATGGGGGTCTAGGCTAAGAGACAAAATTGTGGACGGGATTACTATTTTAACCTGGTTGTTTCTTCATATTGGAAATGTAAATGTCAAAAATGGGTAACATGTGGTATGGTAGTTTTTCCCATGGTTTTTTAAAACCATAAGTGGTTTCTAAGTTGTAAAATCACTATAAAAGGAGGGCTTGGGGAGGTGTTTGTGTAACTAAGTTTAGTTTGCAAGACTGGTGTTAGAAGGAGTCTCTCCAAGTTCAAGTTGTGGTAATGCGCTCCTGTAAGAACTTGCATTGCAAGTGTATTGTAATCATCTTGGTTTGATAATACATTGTGCAAGTTTTGGAGGGTGGGATTTTTCTCCCGGAAGGGTTTCCCCATGGTAATCAATGTGTTGTGTGTTCTTTGTTATTTTGATTATGTTATTATGCATTTCTTGAGATGTTTGCAATAGTTACTTTGATTTGCATAATCGCCCTCTTAAAGATTAGCATAGGAAGCAATTCCACGCACCTTTGCTTGCTAACAATACTCAGAAGAAAATTAAGCTTGGAAAAGATAAGTACTAATTAGCACTTTTAGTCTTAGAATGAAGCTTAGCGTGTGATGTTTCGAAGTTTTATTGTCACAAAATATATTTAATGTAAAAATATGGTAATGAGTGAAACAGTTTAAGACACAGCAAATAATGTTCCATCGTTCGAACTCAACTGATATTATATTTTAGTTAAATTCCACTAAGTTACAATAGTAATATTCAGTAAATTTATCTTCCATTTATAGTATTATTTTTATTGTGTCATATTGGTGTCTTCTTAGATATTTTAGTGTGTTTTTTCCCAACTTTACCATTTAAAATAATTTCACAATAATTCTTATTAAATTTAATCTTAGAAATGAGTAAAAGTATAGATATTAAATTTAATGTTAAAATAATTAATATTTAGTTTAGGTTTGAGATAGATATAACTAATACATTTATTTAATTTGAATGAAAATAAATAAATTATTTTATGTATATTTTTTAATTTATAAAATAATATATTTAATTTTATAGTTGTACTTTTTCTATCTTATATATTTATTTGAGCATTGAGAGAATTCTTTTTTCTATTTTTCCTGGTTGATATAATAATTAATAAGCATTGGAAAATCAAATCTTAAATTTTATAAATTAAATGTAAAAAACAAAATTATCAAAAATTATATTTATGTTATAAACAATAAGTCTATAAATTCAATACTTTTAAAAATATATTCTACCTACAAAATTGACAAAGGTCAACGCTCTGGTTCAAAATATATTTTTATAATTTATTTATAATCTCCTAACTCACCTTACTAAATCAAAATGGGATACTCTTATTTATAAACTAAATTTGCATTACACAAAACCTCTTTTCTTGAGCATAGTTTATGATTTGAAATCATTTATTAAATGTTCATATTTATTTAAATCGTGCTCATTTACTTATTGCATAACTTAGGGACTAAAGCTTTGCCAAAGTTCTTGTTATCTCTATGCAATGGCAATTTTATTTCATGCGTTGAAATTTTGTACTATTACATTAGTTAAATGCATCATAATTTAAATAGTAAAAGTATTGCAATTATAAGTATATTCTAAAGGATGATATGTTTTTTTTTATGGGATAATCATATAAGGTTACAGTATATGTGTTATATTTTTATAAAGTTGGTAAGATTTTATTGGTCATTTATCTATTTATATACAGATTATTATATAATTCTATACTTGAACAAATAAATTCTTATCCATCAAACATATCTTTTTATTTAGCATCATTATTATACCATTTATCTACAATAAAACAATTTTAAAAAGAATAATTCTAATAACTTATTATTAACAAATTATTGCCCATTTCAAAATGATAAAAATTGGATTTAGAATCCAACTCTCATTATTTTGTCAAACTTATACTAATCTATAGAATAATTTAATGCCCTATGCAAGATTTTGACTGAATGTTACACATTTCAATTTAGTGTAATTTAAGTCAATAAGGAAATTGTGATGTAATAATACATCATCCTCTAAGAGATCTTCCTGTTATGATGTAACAATAATCTTTAGGTATTTTTAAATATCATCAACCCTTAAATATTATGGGAGGGTAAACTAAATAATTTATATATTATTTATCAAATGGTAGAATTAAATTCAATATTGAGTAATTTAGGTCATGCTAGAGAATGATTTTTGGATCTCTAAATATTGTTTATAAACTTTTAATAAAAATTTCTTTTCAGTTGAACTCTTTGAGAATATGTAAGATTCTCTATGAAAGCCAAATACTTTGATATAAGGAATTTTTTTTAACAATCGAACCCCACCTTAATTTCCTATAAGAACCTCTTTATGTAATCATTCTCAAGGAAATTATAGAAATAAAAATCTAAACATCTCTTATTCAATTAATGCAATTTTATATTTCTTTCAATTCTAAAAGTGCAATGATAATCATACACTGCCGTATTTTCCTACTACAATGTAATAGCATACCCTAATGATAATAAGATCATCTAGAAAATCAATGTATACACTATATTAGAACAAAAATCTAATTTAGAAGTCTCAAGTATCTTTATTAACTACACATCCAACTTTTATTCACAAAAGTGGATAATCATTTTCCTATTAAAATGTTGAGAAAATAAGTAGAATTTAGAAAGATAGAAATAATTGGCCCTCTATTGGCTGAAAGTTCTACTGAAGATTGTGATATAGGAATGACAAAGAAATTTCCCACATGAATAATCTTTTTTTCATTTTAGTAATATTATTTGTTCTTGCAAGTTGAAGGAGAGGAGTTTGGCCATAAAGTGCATTGATGAGTGGTATAGTTTGGGGGTAATTTTGGCCCACTTTCTCATAAATATTGTTAAGATTCAGAGTGTCTTGTTTCACAAAGATAAGGTGAAAGTTTTACAAATTAAGTGCAAAGCCATGGGAGGCAAACCAAGGAGGTAAGGGTAACACTCATCTAAAGAATTGAGAGACATGCAACAAGTGTGGGAGAAGCTTGAGAATGGAGGGGTTAGCACTTACCTAAAAAATGCTTCATGGATTTGATCCTAAAGCTATGATGGAGTTTTTAAGAGGGTGGAAGGAGTATAATGTAAATGTAACTATGGATTGTGCATCCTTCCCATTTAAATCCTACTTCATCTCACAAATCACAAGTCTACCATGCAAGGGTTTACATTATTTCAAGGAAAAAAAGGTCGCGAAGGAGGCTCTAGGGAAATTCCCTAAGGACAATGAAGAAATAAAACCATTGGTTACAATGGATAATTACTTTTCAAAGAAGAAAATTCAGCCCATTTAGAGGCATGTTCTAAGTTGTGTTAGGTATTATTTTACTTTAGATGGTAAGAAGAAGAGAGTACATAATTTCATTTTTTTCTTCCTCTACCACTTTTTGTATGGGGACAAAATAAATATTTTGTATTATATTATAAAATATTTGAATTTGGGCATGACTAAGCATGAGGTTGAATCCACTTGTTGCATCCTCCATGAAGGGTTTTACCTCCTATTTTTATAGCATTGTAAGACCAAACTCCATAAGGCTAGCCCAAAAATAAAAAAGGAAGGGTGCACTTTGAATTAGAGGAACACCCTTAGGACTAACAAAGGGAAAAAAAAAAAAGTCCATAAAGTGAAGAATTTTGGATGGACATAAGGGAGGAGGATGATGCTAAGAGGGTTGAATGCTAGGATGATAAGGAATCAAAGGACCTATGGGAAGATAATACTGATGGGGTGAGAATAGAGAATGAGGTCATCGAGCTTTCTACTTTTAATAACCAAAAAAAATACTTTGGCCATTATCAAGATTAGCAAGAACATAGGTTCCTCATTGGAAAAAGAGATAAAAAGAGTCAAAAGAAAATGAATAAGAAAAATGATAATAGTAAGGAGTATGTCAACTTGGTTAGGTACTCTATTTCTTACTTCAAGGATGTGCATACTATGAAAGACAGAAAGAGATCTAAGGACCAAGACATCACCATTTTTCTCAATCCCATGGATATCATATCTAAAGAAAAGGATCGAGTAGATCTCACCTTGGCCTTTGATAGCTGGGTGTAAAATGAAATTCTTTCCATTAAATAGAAGGTGGAAACCCTAGAGAAAATTTTGTAGAGAAAAATGGAGATAAGGAAAAAAATGGGAGGTAACTATAAAATTATTGTAGACCAATCAATAAAATTTGTGGGGGTAATTAATAAAATCTTAAACAATAGTGACAAAGGGATCTATTCCTCGAAACAAAACATTATGAAAGGTAAAGGTAAGACATATTTGGATGTTATTAAGCTCATAATTGATCTAAAAAACAAAGACAAAGGACAATAACATGATGATGATGTTGACATCTCTAACCATTATTGTCTATTAACATCAACCAATTAGTCATATACAAGGCTGAGTCAGATGGTCATCACTACAACCAAGCTACTCTACATAAGTCAAGTCATGTACATAAGATAATATGTATCGAGCAATTGTATAAAATCAAAGTAAGTGTATGGTCACAGTAATTTTATATATGTATTGAGCTCATCATGGATTGAGGATGTCATTAGTAATCGAGTGAAAATTACAAGTATGTAAGGAGTGAGTGATATAATATATGTCGAACATGAGAAGGTTAATAGAGGCTAGACAACAACAATGTCAAATAGTAGTTATACCTAGGTTTATGAGGGCTTTGTTATCATCTAACAAAGTAAGTGACTTATTCATAAGTAGTGAATGTGAAAGGGAAAGACAAGTGTTATCAGATCAAAGGAGAGGATCAGTTGGTAAGGAGAAGACTTGAAACTAGCTTGTAGAGAAAACTAAGAGTTTGGTACTGAGTCAATTTTGAAAGACTTGAATTAGGATAAATCTCTTAACAGAGTAGTCTTAACAAATCTTTGTAAATATCCTAATAGAGTTCTTACCTAGTTGTAAGTGTCAAATCCTTTAACCAAGTGAAACCTAATATTTTCTTAAGTCATTAATAGGATAAGATCCTCATAGGGTAGATCATATTTTGTTGTCAAACATTGTAACTTTAACTAGTTAACTTTATTACTGTAGTAGTGAAGATTTGTGGGTATCACTCCACCCTTTTTTTATGTTCACCTTGGAAGGTTTTTGGGTAACAAATATTGTGTTATGTGTTATTACTTTCATGCATGTGATTGAATTTGTTTACATGTTACAACAAAGTTTACATTTATAGTTTTGCATGCCCAAGTTATTATTGGATGTAGATGAATTTGAGAAAAGTATGAAATACTATAGGTTCTAATTCACCTCCCCCCTCTTAGTATCTAGTTTACACCTTGATATATAAACAATTGGTATCAAAGCTCTGGTTCTCTCAAAGAAGCTTAAAGGCTTCAAGATTAGATCTAGGAGATGGAGACATTCATGTTGGACAAGACCAATGATAATTAGGTGATTGAAATTCAACTCACACTATAAAAAATTGAAAAGGATAGACAAGATCTGAAGTATTCCCTAAAAAGGGGAAAGGAAATTTCCATCTAGATAAAGAAATACTCTTATGAAGAAGTTGAAACCGAAGGACTATTTGAACTAATCAATCCTAATGACAAAGTAGTTTATGAATTGCATGAAAGGAAAAACCTCCTCAATGAAGAGATAAGAGCACTAGAAAGAGAACATAAAATCTAATCAATAAGACTATATATGAAGTGGTTGAACAAAGGAAGAAAGTTGAAGAAGACATAACTATGGCAGAAGAAGACAAAAGATTAATGGTTACTAGACTTGCAGAAATGATATTAGATGTCCAACAACTTACAAATACAAAAATGGATCTAATGAATCAATTAATGACTGCAACTCAAGAATTAAGTCACAATTTTATATATATATATATATATATATATATATATATATATAACAAACTTGAAATCACATAATGAGATATTGAAGAATGAACTGAAAAATGAGAAGGAATCTATGGATAAATTTAACAAACCAAAGGAAGTAATGAAAAACTTTGAAAAACTTATGAAGTCATCAAGCTATTCTAATGGGTTAAAAAATTCATCCAATAAGAAAGAAGAATCATCCAAGAATGGAGAAATGAGATATCCAAAGTCAAAAGACAAACCTACATGCTATCACTATGGAAAAATTGGTCATACTACAAATATCTATCAAAGAAAACATGGTATGAAAAATTCTAAACGTAAGTTTATTGGTAGTTGTTTTTACTACAAGAAAAAGGAACATCAATACATGATTGTAGCTTAAGACTAAGGAATAAACCTTCTACACCTAGATTTGAAGGATACTATTATAACTATCAGAAGTATGCGCATAGAGAATTTGAATGCAGATGAGAAACAAAACCCTACTGGCCAAATTAGAGATAGAAGAATTATTCATCTAACAATACATTTTCCAAATGTCAAAAGCTTGAACATCAAAGAAAGAATTGTAGGACCCAAGTGCATTCATAAAATTAAACAAAGGAAAGAGGAAAAGAAAAATTGGACATTGAGTAAATGAGAAATGAAATGAACTAGAAATGGAAAAAGAGAAAATAAGATGGAAGTAGTGGAGCTAATGGAGCTAAGGTCACCCAATGCCATGGAGAAGGTGATCATGGCATGTCTAATAGAGTAAAAGAGGTATGTATGGAACTATATACTTAATGATTTATCACACATCAATTTCTTACATAAAATAAGTGAAAAATTTGATATCTGCATATATAAGATGCAAGAGAAAAAAGTTTGCGAAAGATTTATGAGTAGATCAATAAAATGTTTGTGTTGACCAAGCATTGCAACATAGAACAAGCATTCCAATAGATATCGAGTTGTTATACTAGCTAGCTTTCACTCAATGAAATACACAACATTAATGGTGAACTTAATCAATTAAAAGATGAGGTATATAAAAAAATTTGAATACATTACTTCATATGTTGCATCCAAATTTTTGAAGAGATTTGAGGGATTTAGCGACTAAGCGATTTCAAACAAGTATCAAGATTTCAAGGAGCAATTTTATCAAGGAGTTTGAATGAGTAAGATAATGAATGATTCCTAAGTATACAAAGAAAGAAGATCATCAAACTGTAACTATAATCATTGTATATTCATAAATGACAAGAATGGATCAAAAGATTGGTAAAATTCAATTGGTGAAGAGTGACACCTATCCTCCACCTAAATTTCATGCTCTTCCTGAGATTTTCATAAAAGGACACTCAATAGGTGCATTATCCTTGATACCACCTAATTTCATGATGATTCACAATATCAAGAGTTGTTACATGTGCAAAATTCAAGAAGTGGAAGATATTGAGGGAATCTTATGAAAAGTTATCTGATGAAGGAATTTTGAAAGATGAATTTTAGATTATTGAGAGGAAATGGTAAACTCAACCTCTAGAATTTCTAAGAAATTTCATAATGGAATGGGTTAAAGTTATTTTGAGTAGAATTCATGATATGAAATACTAGTTACAGAATGCACCAATGGAGATCATCACGATGAAATTGCATAGGGTTATAAGTTATACAACCCTAGATAGGAAGAAATCCATGTAGTGATTGAGCCAAGGAGAAATTGAGGCTAATATAAGAGTTAAGTGGAATGTATAAGGTCTATCCATTACAAGCATTTTTTATTTGCTCACAACATTTTTAGTAAAATTCATTGCTCACAAATTGTACCAATCAAGAAGAATGAATATTGTGTCATGTATGAGTATGATCTTGTCAAGCTGCAAATATTACAACTAGAAAAAAACCTATCATCAATAAGGAAGGTGAAGAATTCAATGTGTAAGTTTTATTCCCTAATTTTTTGTAGATTCTTTTATATTTAGAAGTATTTTTCTAGTATAGGAAATGTTGTATGGGATCAAGATAAACCAATAACAAGGCAAATCACTGAGTTTATTACTCAGTTGGGAGATAATTTTGATAATGCAATGAATATATATTTTGATGAATTTAAGTGGAGAAAAAATAGGAGAAGGAGAAATCCAGAGCAATCGGTCACAAAATATTACATCACATGACATCTATTTTCTTGTGATATAATCAACACATTTATGCAAGCAGTTAAGCCAAGGAAGGTGTGGTTATGGAATTTTGAATGTGGAATAGATAGTGATGTTAGGAATGAAAATGTTGATACACTATTAAAAGAAGACATAGATGTTGATGTTGATAGGGTAAAAGTACAAAGTTGTGTCACCTTTTAGGCTAACTTATTAGAATGACTAAATTTGAATATTTCTATCTAAAACTCAATTTTGTTCAAACATATGATCTTGATAAATTTATTCTAGATAAGTTATATATGGTCTTACACTTTTCCAATCGGAAATGTCTATTAAATATATGTTTATACTAGTTAGTATCCAATTACTAAAGAAGTACAATTATTTTAGAAAATTGATATTTCAATAACTCTTACTATTTTTAATGATGTTTTTTTAATAACATATAAACACCATTTTATAGAGCTCAAAGTCAAGAATATTAACATTTAGAGTTCATAGTGCTTTAATTAGATATAATATTTTGTAATTAAAATAAAAGTATCTATTTTAACACTCAGGAACATGTCCATTTTGAGAAAGAAAAAAATATTAAATCAAATCAATAAAAATTAAAAAATTATATTAAGTTCTAGAGGAGAGAGTTCTCTTTTAGAATGTATAGTTTTTCTTTTAGTTGGAATAGAATTATTTTGAAAAATGTGGTGTGAGATGAAAACCATTGATTTGAATAAGTTGAAGTTTGAATCATTATAAAAGAGAAAATATAGTTCTAAAGCCAAATTTTATTTTTGATTGTTTCAGCTACATATGTTATCTATAAAATGATATAAGATTAAAGGGAAATACATTTATTTCCATATAGTTTTGTGGTGGGAACTAGACCTCTGACTTCTAACAATTTTTAGCAGCTAAGAAGTTATCATTAAAAAATAGGAAAATGTATCATTTCTTATTCCAAATAATTATTAAAAATTATAATCCTAAACATCACCCATTTATACACATTTTATTATTTTACTTCATTTTCAAATTTCAAATAATAATACCAGTTTTATGTCATTGAATGTAATGCCCCGCCAAGGGATCTAAAGAATTATCCTAAAGTTACATTAAGTTTGGTAACATTTTTTATTTTTTAACATGAAAGTAAAACCATTCATAACATTCACGGAAGCAATAGTAACAATACAAATGAAAATAAACATAAACTTACATAACAAGTTACTTTCTTTAAGGATCCCTTAATGTTGAATCACATCTAACATAACTAATCTAACATCACATCCTTATGAAATAACAAGGATACATCCAACGTTCTTAAACAATATACAAGTGTCCTTTTAGTAATTACATTTTAGATTGCTCAATCATCCACTGTACATGTCACATAGTATAAAAAGGCTTAAAAGAATATACATCCATATAAATAAAGTACATCATCATCCAATATTAATCCATGATGCAATTAAAGTAAATGAAACCACATGTAATACACGATACATCATCATCATAAAGATATAAACATCCATCATAAAAGATAACCATATATCACAAAACATAACTAACTAAGTGCATAGTTCCTCCCAACCATAAATAGCATCATTAGACCATCATGGATCCTAGTTATCCCTCCGTGCATAACATTCCAAATCATCGAAGAGATCATCATTATTATCATAGTAGGAATGTCACACCTAAAAATATACTACATCATATGTAGAAAAGAAACATAAGATAACATCATGATCTAACATATGCAAATCATCAATGTGAGGATACATGTCCACCATAAAAAACAATGAAGATAGAAGCCAACAAAGAATGCATCAGCCATGGTGTCTCAGACAGGTCTCATATGGTAAGAGTGGAAAAACACTACCACCCAACTGTGTGGAACCTAAGTAGTCCACTCCCACCGTGCTAATGAGATAATCTCAAGTGCCAAATAGGATATCAAAACCACATAGCATAAATACTCTCTAAATCCAAGAATCCTAAAAGTATACTAACTAAAAGGTTCCTATCACAAAATTGACATCTAATTCCCAGAGGCACACAATGACATGTAGGAAACCTAATATGCAAGTGGGAAAGTTTCATCACATATATCATGTAGAAGTTATCCTGGCAGTTAGCTGAACTCCACGAGTCCCTACTGATCCTCATGTACCCACTAGTATCCTCTCATACTGACAAGGCATACTATGGAATGCAAGGTCGCAACCAAGCGTTCTCTCTACTCCCATCCTAGTCTGTACAAGTACTCAAGGCATGGGTGAGAACAAAACAATTATCTTTTTAGGTTCATTTAATCCCCATTTAGTGTCTAAATGTTATCACTTATTAACAAAACTTACAATGAGTTACCTTGGCAGCCACTTAGGGCCCCGACCCCCATTGCAAGCCACTTCTCGACACTACAAGTAGATAACCTACCCTAAGCTCATGGAATCATAAAATCACCCCAGTCCTATGCAAGAAATTGGAAAGAAATACCAAAAGATAATCCATAATAAGAATCATCAAATATCCAGAATAAAAGCATCAAATCTCCATGAGCATCTGAAAAGAATTCATAGAAAATTATGACCACAATAGTTCTCTATTGGCAATTGAAGGTATCACTGATAATCAAAAGTATCCATTGGGTCTCAATAACAAAAATATATCTCAAAATCATACTAATCGAAGACTCCAAAATGGTTGAGTCAAAACATGTCACAGCATGACATCATCAAAAAATAAATCAACATTTCAGTCCCATCATGGTGACTGGAAAGTAATCCAAGGATAACTGATCGATGACTCAAAAATGGTTAAGTCAAGTGTCTCAGATACATATAACTCAGCTTCACTCAAGAAGACTGATAAGCAATACAATCAGTAAATACAAGAATCTCATAGAGCATTCCATCACATAACCATGGTTGGGTTTAGAAAGATTGAGACCAAATAAGACCAACATGCCATCACATCTCATAACCTCTGAGCCTCTGGTAACAACCTAAGACTGGTCAATACTAGTCAACCCAAAAACCCAAAACAAGAAGCATATAGAATACACAATGCAAACACATGTTTTGGTTTACTAAAATCACATGGATGAGTTAAGTGTAGAGGTTTCCAGTTTTCTGTTTGCAAGTATACTATAAGATTTATCATTTGACTTACAAGTCAACCCATTTGTTCCCTTAATAACATTATTCTTCCATTATTTAAAATAATATTCTAAGAATAACTTAAGGATAAATATCTACTCATTAAACTAATCATCATTGACCTTTAATTAAATTGTTCTCTTTATTTAACTAAGATCCATATTCTAATTGATTAACTCTTTTTTAATGTTACTTCAACTTTCAACATAAATCAAGAATCATTATTCGTTATATTATAAGAGAGCCCATTATCAATCTTCGAATAAGAAGATTATAACTTTATTAAAATGATTAATTAAATCAATCAATTAACATAGGTTCACAATCCATGACCTTTATCATTTTAATAATACTTAATTAAAACTTAATTAAATATCACTACAACTTAAGTCTCTTGATTAAATCGCAATAATAATTAAATCATCACTAATAACCATTAAAATATCTAAAGTCTTTATTCAAGTCATTAGAATAAGACTTATCAACTTAAAAGTAAATACTTTACAACTTCGCTAGAGGAATCGATATTAGCATATCAATTAAGACTTTAATATATAACTTTATTATTAATTAAATTTAATTAATTTTATAATTAATTAATTTAATTAATAATCACATAACTGTTAGAATGATTCTTATCAAGCAAGGAGTCTCTCTATGATTTATTCCCAATTAAATTCTCGCTTGATTAAATTAATTGATGGAATATTTAAATCCCCATATACGACCCAAAATCAATTAATAATATCTTAATTGAAACTCTACTAATATTTTTTATAATTTAAACAACTCAATAAAATAAACATTATTTAAATGTATATTAATAATATCCCATTTTAATTTAATTTTCATTTTAAAGAATGATCCATCAATTCGAACATTTTTAAATATAATACACATTTATAATTAATAACATATATATACATATATAGTTATATATATATAATACATTAAATATGAAAATTGATATATTTAAAATTGATTTCATAACACATAAACATTTTTAGCAAAAACGTTTTAACATTTTAAAACATATTAAAATTGAAATGCAAAAATCATTTTTTGCAACATATCATATATATACATATAACTCCCGCGGTACGTAGGTCCTGCGATGTCAGTGGATACCAAGTACCCCTACCATCATAGTACCTGCGATGGCGGGTACACTGCTGTGATAGTGGGTATGTGGATGTGGGTTTCGTCTCCCCCCCCCCTCACTTTATATATATTTTAGAACAAAAACTTTCTTTCAAAACATATTACGAATTGCGAATTCAAATTTAATATTAATTTTCCCCAACAGTGATTTAAGAATGATTTATTATTTATATATATATATATATATATATATATATATATATATATGTATGTATGTATGTATGTATGTATGTATGCAAATTCTCATAATTTTTAAAAGAGAACAAATACATAATTTTAAAATAAAAAGGGCTTTCCAATACTATAAGTCTAAGAATTCTCATAAAATAGTTGTTCTCTAATTTATCCATTAAATAGAAGAGTTTTGTTCATATGCATCTAAAAACCCTTGTCTAATCAAATTCTTGTCTCTAATACAATTTGAACCCAAACCCAATTTAACACTAATTTCTTCTCCATGAATGGAAGCTAGGGTTTTCTAATTGAGTTATCTATTGATTTCTTCACACAAGGAGAGAATCAACATGCAAATCTGAATTAAACATTCATCACAAGAATTATCCAAGCGGTCATCTAGTAGACACAATGAAGATAGGAAGAGAAAGAGTGCAAATAGAATAAGCGAAAATAAGGAGTGCACCTGAACACTGATGCTAATTTTTCTTGCCTTAGAAGTCCATAGAAAAGTCCTTTCCTTCTCCAACATTCGCAATTCCTCCAAGATCCAAGACAATCGAAATTCCCACGTGACTAGAAGTGCTTGAAGAAGCATAGGAGCATGTAGAAACATATAAGCATGTAGAAGTATATGAGCTTCTCAAATGCATGTAAGATTTGAAGCTTGTTTAAACACACTAGGAGAGCCTCTATTTAAAGGCTTGTGTCTAGAAAGAACTAGGAGATAAGCATGACAACTAAGCATGAGTCTTCTCCAACCTTCTAGATGAGTCATAAGGTTGTAGACACCATGTGCTCAAATAATATGCTAACTCCTAAGTGTAGACAACTTGTGCAAACTTAGAGTGCAAACTCCTGTGTTGTCTACATGACAACTCTCGAGAATTTGCAAACTCCTATGTGAACAAATATTAAAATAATGCACATTAATTAATATAATATTTAATTTACTCTTTCCAATTTAATTAATTAATTTATTAAATCTCATGCACTAACTTTAATAATTCCACTTGTTTTTATCTTAATATATTTATATTTTAATCATATGAAATCTAGAATCTTTTAATAATTTTAATATCTTTTCCACTTTTACATACATTTTCAAAACTTGATTGCTAAAATATTCATTAACTTAAATAAATATTATCACATTCCAACTTTAATATTATAAATTTTATTTTCTAATTTAATTATTTAATTTAATTAATTTTGTAATTAATTAAATAAAATAAATATTAAAATATCATATTACTTTTCCATTAAATTAAACCATTAATTAAATCTTTTAATTATGCTTAATTAATAGAAAATACACTAAAGACTCACAAGGTAAAATACGAAAACCCATTATAGCCAAAATACATACAAAATCAAACCAAGGGTTAATATCATGGATTACTTTATCCAATGTATTTGGAGGGTACTCAACTCAGATACTTGTCCTAATTTCCAATTAGAACAAATGGCTTAAAGGGTTGGGATTTGGACTTGAGAATTTATCTCCCCTCTATTACCATTGAGATAATGTGATGGGGTACGCTCATCCTGGCAATTTAGGGAAGTTGATACCCAGTACCTAAAACATGCATGTACAAGCACAATATATACT
Organism: Cupressus sempervirens; assembly: GCA_028749045.1. Classification (NCBI taxonomy): domain Eukaryota; kingdom Viridiplantae; phylum Streptophyta; class Pinopsida; order Cupressales; family Cupressaceae; genus Cupressus; species Cupressus sempervirens. Next base: position 666,470,102 of record CM053785.1, read on the forward strand.
AAACTAAACAAGCAATGGCAGGAAGTGGTCCATCGTGTAGATCCTGACTAGCAGGTGACTATTGCTCCCTTCTTTAACCACATCAAACACGCCATACATAAGAACAAATACACACACCATACACATGCAAGTATGGGGTAAGTATCCATAAGAAATTACATATGATAATAAATCATCTTACTAATCATCATTAATAACTGCAAACACTGAAAATAATCATCATGCATAGATGAAATGTAAAGTCTAAGTGATCTCATCACATATCAACTGAATCCATAGCACAATATCTGATAGTCTCAAAACAATGCTGCTAACCATCAACATAATACTAGCCCTAAAAGAGTTCGACAATGATAACAAAAATGCAACCTAAGGGTAAACACTACATTGAGGGTGAGCAATTATGCTTTTGTTAGCCTTTTCCTTTGTAAAAGGGTGCCACAGGTTTGTGTTTTTACCTGTCAAGGCAAAACCATCTGGAAGATATAAAGAATCCAAAGAAAAAATTACAATGAACATCAAAATAGCCTCTAAGGAGAAGAAAATAAAGAAGATGATTGAAGACCTAGAAGCAAAGACGAGCACCCTAGGCAAGGGAAAAGAACAACTACTAATAACTCAAGGTCTTGGTGAAGATGAAGAAAAAGATAGTGGTGATGAGGAAGATGAAGAAGAAGAATCTTAGAAGGATAAATTCTAGGTTTTTCTCATGCCATCAAGCAAGAAGGCTCAAAGAACAAAGGAAAAGAAGGTAGTGATACCTCCGCCACCATATAAGCCAAGGACTAGGGTAGTTGCTATTGTCGAGTAGTTTGCAAAGCAGAATGTAGTAGAAACTACTAAGTTAAGTGACCCTCAAACAAGAAGAAGGAGATTGGTCAGAGGACCACCTATCAGGTAGGTCAAGACTATTGAAGAGGTATATGACAACTTGAGAAGATTTATAAATTTATCCAGTTTCAGATATGTAAGATATGATACACTAAATAAGGATGACAAAAGTAATCTTGAGAAAGCTCTAGTAGAAATGATGCAAATCAAAATATAGGTTCCAGTGCAATAGTGAAGAAGATACCCAAGGATCTATACGATAGATTAGAGAGGAAATAGTAGCAGACAAAGGAGGTAGAAAATCATATAAGAACTCACATAATGGCCAGAGTTATGCTTAATCTATCACTAGAATAACAAGACACATTTTTGAAATAACATAGAAGTAGATTTATTCCTAAATACATAATATTTTTGATACTATAAAATAAAGAGGAAGTTGTAAGATAGCAAAGCAAGTTGTTATGGAAGAACATTTTTGGGCTAACTACAAAAAAGGTAGAGACTATGAATGTTGATGATGAACATAATAGTGGAGAAAGATCAAGTGTACAACATGTGTACATAATTTTGTTAGATGTTCCAAGATTTATAGATAGTATTTAGGCACAAGTAGATAAGATGTAGGCTAAGATGAACACTTCCAAAACTTTTAACTCAGATTCAATAGGATCTATCACCGATCACTACACAATTCTACTGAATGCTCAAAGAACATTGGCTAAAATTTTTTAGGCTTCTAATAGCATCATGAGATCCAAATTGGTCTTAATTTAGGAAATGATAATACCTCATTTGGAGGTCATGTAGAGAGAACTAAAAATAGCCCAGGATTTGATCACAGAAGATCATAACCTATTAGTGGGTAATTTTTTTATTGATTTAGCTACAAAAATACAACTAATGAATCAAATTTTGGAGGTAGTACAAATCACATGGAATAATGCATTTTCCATGATTACTAGAGCTCACAAGGAATTCACTGAAACACATGGATTACTTCAACTCTTTCAACTACAACAACATTGACATGAAGTGTTCAAAAACAAGGGGGAAATATATACAAGAGAAAAATGTATATAGAGAGGGAATGTACTGCATAAGGAAAGTAGATATGTATATAGGTATAGTATAAAGGCTATAATTATTTCATTATTCATTATTCATAAGTCATCAAAATTAGCGAGAGAGCTCATTTTTGTATTGATATGACAAAGTGTTTTCTTCCACAAATGTCAAAAGGGGAGATTGTTGGTATCTCTAAACATTGTTATTTATTAGTATCAAACATTCTATTCATTTACAAGGCAGAGTCAGATGGTCATCACTATGACTAAGCTACACTATATAGGTTGAGTCATGTACATAAGGTAGTATGGACAAAGAAATTGTATAGAAACCAAGTAAGTGTATGATTGCGGAGTAACTCTCTATATGTATAGATCTTATCATGGACTAAACAAATCATCAATAACTGAGTGAAAGTTCCAAGTATATAAGGATTGTGTGATACAATATATGTCAAGCATCAAAAGGTTAACAAAGGCTGAGAAATAGCAATGTTGAGCATCATAATCAATAAAGTCCGAGGAATGCAAACTTGACATAAAAAGTCAAGAATGGAACAAAGTTTTAAGAAAAATGATTATCAGATAAACTTGGAAGGTTTGTTTGAGGTTTGAAGAGGTTTTTATAGAAAATTTATATGATGCGGATCACATATCCCTATGTGTATGTTCAACAATTAGGATGAAGAGGCAAAACATAGAACCATCTAGAAGACTCCTCATGAAATCTTTAAATAGTGATGATCTTAACCTAGATAATAACATGGTTAGAGTGAGAAGGAAGAAAGAGGATCATGTGGAATTGAAGAATATCAAAAGTCATTCAAGGATTCTATTGTCATCTAATAGAGAAAGTTACTTATTCATAAGTAGTGAATGTGAAAGGGAAAGACAAGTGTTATCATATCAGAGGAGAGGATCAGTTAGTAAGGAGAAGACTTAAAATTAGCTTGCAGAGTAAACTGAGAGTCAGGTACTAAGTCAGTTTTAATAGACTTGAATTAGGGTAAATATCTTAATAGAGTGGTCTTAACATATCTTTGTTTATCTTCTAACAAAGTCCTTAGTTGTAAGTGTCAAATCCTTTAACCAGCTAAAACCTAACAATTTCTTAACTCATTAACAAGACAAACTCCTCATAGTGTAGATCATATTTTATGGTCAAAGGTAAAAGTAAAAAGTTGTGTCACCTTTTAGTCTAACTTATCAAAACAACTGAAATTGAGTATTTCTATTGAAAAATCAATTTGTTCAAACATATGATCTTCATATGTTTATTCTAGCTAAGTTATATATTGTAATGCCTCGCCAAGGGATCCAAAGAATTTTACTAAGTTTGCCAAAAAAAATTTTTTTTTTTAAAAATGAAAGATAAAACCATTCATAACATTTGTGGAAGCAATAACAATAATTCAAATGAAAATAAACATAACATATATACATAACAGGCTACATTCTTTAAAGACCCTTCAACGTTGTATCACATCTAAATTAACTATTCATCCAACATCTCATCCTTATGAAATAACAATGATATATCCAATGTACTTAAACAATATACAAGTGTCCTTTTGTAATTATATTTTAGTTTAGCTCAATCATCCACTGTACATATCATAGGGTATGAAAAGCTTAAAAGAATAAACATTGAAGTAAATAAAGTACATCATCATCATCTAATATTAATCCATGATGCAATAACATAAATGAAACCACATATCATACATGATACATCATCACAAAAGATATAAACATCCATCACAAAAGATAACCATATATCACAAACATAAATAACTAAGTGCATGGTTCCTCCCAATTGTAAATAGCATCATTAGACCATCATAGATCCTAGTCATCCCTCTATGCGTAACATTCCAAAGCACCGAAGAGATCATCGGTATTAACATAGTAAGAATGTCACTCCTAAAATATCCTACTAATATGCAAAGTAAAGCATAGGATATCATCATCTAACATATGCAAATCATCAATATAGGAAATATACTAGAAAATACATCCATCATAAAGTATATCATCTATCATAATGCTCCAAGAACACAATGAAGATAAATACCAACCAAGAATGCTCCAGCCACGGTGTCTCAGACGGATCTCAAATGATAAGAGTGAAAATACACTACCACTCGACTGCGTCGAACCTAAGTGGTCCACTCCCACCATGCTGAGGAGATAATCTCAAGTCCCAAATAGGCTATCCATAAACATAGCAAAAATCTTTAGAAGTCCAAGAATCTTAAAAGTAGACTAACTCAAAGGTTCCAATCACACACAAAATTGACATCTAATTCCTAGAAGCACACAAAGAAATGTAGGAAACCTACTCTGCAAGCGAAAAAGTGTCATCGCAATTATCACGTACAAGTTATCCTGGCAGTTAGGTAAACTCCACGGGTCCATACTGATCTCATGCGACAACTAGTATCCTCTCATACTGACGAGGCATACTACGGAATGCATTGTCGCAACCATGCGTTCTCACTACTAACATCCTAGCCTGTACAAGCACTCAAGGCATGGGCGAGAATATCAAAACAATTATCTTTTGAGGTTCATTTAATCCTCATCTAGTGTGTAAATGTTATCACTTATTAACCAAATTTACAATGAGTTACCTTGGCAGCCACTAAGGGCCCCGGCCCCCATTGCAAGCCACTTCCCAACATTGCAAGTAGATTACCTACTCTAAGCTCATGGAATCATAAATCACCACAGTCCTGTACAAGCGACTGTAAAGAAAATCCAAAAGATAATCCATAAAAATAATCATCAAATAACCATGTTAAAAGCATAAAAAATCTATAATAAGAAAAATCATCAAATCTCCAAGATAAGAATCATCAAATCTCCTTGAGCATCTGAAAAAGCATCCATAGAAAATCATGACCACAACAATTCTCTATTGGCAACTGAAGGCATCACTGATAATCATAAGTATCCATTGGTTCTCAATAACCAAAATATATCTCAAGATAAATGGTTTTCAACAAGAAACCAAGAATATCTCAAAATCATACTGATCGAAGACACCAAAATGGTTGAGTCAAATATGTCACAACACGACATCATCAACATTTCAGTCCCATCATGGTGACTAGATAGTAATCCAAGGATAACTGATTGATGACTCAAAAATAATTAGCTCAAGTGTCTCATTCACATACATCTTAGCTTCACACATGAAGACCGATGAACAATAACAATCAGTAAAAATAAACATTTTATAGAGCATACGATCACATTACCATGGTTGGGCTTATAAAGATCGAGATCAAATAAGATCAACATGCCATCATATCTCATAACCCCCAAGCCTCGGGTAACAACTTAGGACTAGTCAACACTAGTCAACCCAAAACCCAAAACAAGAAGCATATAGAATACACGATGCAAACACATATTTTGGTTTTGCTAAAATCTCATAGTTGAATCAACTGTAGGGGTTTCTAGTTTTCTGTTTGCAAGTATATTTTCAAGAGTCTTAAGTTTCATCATTTGACCTACAAGCCAACCCATTTTTCCCGATACCATTATCCTTCCATTATTAAGAATTACATTCTAAGAATAACTTAATGGTAAATATTCACTAAACTGATCATCATTGACATTAATTAAATTGTCTTTTATATTTAACCATGATCCATATTCTAATTAATTAACCTTTCAACTTCTTATAGATCATTATTCGTTATATTATAAGAGGACCAATTATCATTCTTCGAATAAGAGATTATAACTTTATTAAAATGATCAACTATATCAATCAATTAACATAGGTCTAGATTCCAATAGTCCTCAATTAAATATTACTAAGTCTTCACCATTAAATATCTAAGGTCATCATGCAAGTTATAAGAATAAGACCTATCAACTTGATATCAATATTTTTACAATCTTATTAAAAGAATTATATCAATTAAATCTTCATTACTTAACTTAATTGTTAATTAAATCTAATTAACTCTCATTGATTGATTTAATTAATAATTACATAACCATAGCAACGTTCCAATTAATATCAATTGACTAATAACTAACTAGAATTTTATAAGATAAAAGTCAACTATAATTCAATACTCAAATGTTCATATTAATAATTCAATAATAATAACTTGTCAATATTTATTAGCAAGCTATATTGAGAATAAATCTATAATGACCTCGTTCATCCTTCTTTCAAAGAATACCAACATTCCCTTGACAAATTCATATTATCATTAATCTTTTCAAATAAGACTCTATCGCACAACTTAATTATTAATATCATAGTTATAATATCAACTCAATGAATATCAATTGATTAAAAAACAATTATACTTCAAATCCGAAAACTAATATCTTTACAAAAATTTAATCATTAAATAATCTTCACTAGATTGAATCTAATCGAACTATTTAAACCATTATTTATTAATAGTTTGCTAGTCCTTACAAACATTAATAAATAATAAACTCCTCAAACTATAAATACTCAATTTATAGAATCCTTCCATAAATTCATTAGTTAATATTTGGCTAACTCTTAACTCCACTAAGGTATTCAAACGTATTAACCAATAACATAATAATTTAGTCTTAATCTAATATCATTCAGAGTTTCTAAATTTAAATCAACATAATATAAATTATCATCTTACAATTATTTAATCAATATTGAAATAAACTATTAGATTCTATTTTTTAATTGTTTTAATAAAAGTTTGTCTATATAAAGATCCCTATCACAAACCAATAAGACTCATTGTAGATTTTAACATGAATAATCTCCAAATTCTTAACATTATCATCTTCATTAAACGACTCTAAAATTGTTTAATATATATTAAATAGTATTCAATATACATTATAAAAAGTCCACTATATAAAGCATATTAAAATCTCTTTTCTTTTAATTTTCTCTCATTTAAAAATTTATTTACTTAGATTGACTAATCATTAATTACACTTCTTTTACTATTAACTAATCTTAATTAAATTTGATTTAATTAGATTAGATAATAAACCATATAAAACTAATGCATTTTAATAAGATTCTAATAAAGAAAGATTTCAATAATATCTTTAATTCATTCCATGCTTTGATATATTATTTTGTGAAGTTTAAGCATAAAAAAATTTTGGTTATGAAAAATGGAGAAATATTTGTTTTTGAATAAAACAGTCTTAGTACGATGGCCATATCTCTCTAATAAACCGTTGGATTGGGCTAAAATTGAAATATGTTGGAGAGGGCCAAGTTGCACCAATTCTGACCGGAGCGATCGAATAAATTCGTTCTCGATATAAAGTTATGAATGACTGAGTTCGGGTCTATCCAAGAGGCAGCAAAAGGACAATTTGTGATGAATTAAGAATTTTCTCTTAAAATAAATTTTCTCTAAATTTAATCATAAAAGGGTTTGTCCATACGCATCTAAAAATATAACTAATAGAAAGATTACATTTAATCATTCAAATTTTCATCATAAAATTTCTATTTTAATTTCAAATCTTGTTTTTTTAATTTAATATAAATTCGAACCCAAACCCAATTAAAATCTAATTTCTTTCTCATTTGAAATTAGAATTTTAATATTGTTTTCTTCTCAACCAAATAAAATATTTAGATTCCAATTTCAAATAGTAGATTCAATCACAGAGAGTATTCAGACACATAAAACAAATATGATGAAGACAGGAAGAGAAAGACTGCAAAGGGAATAAGAGAATATCACAAGTGCACCTAGACACTGATGCTAATTTGTCATACCTCAAAAGTCCATAAAAAATCCCTTCTTTCTCCATCATTCACAATTCTTCCAAAAATCCAAGTAGATTGAATCCTCCAAGTGATTAGAAATGCTAGAAGGAGCATAGAAACAAGTAGAAAATATATGAGCATATGAATCTTCTCCCCATGCATGTAAGCTTTGAAGCTTCTATTTTAGCTTGTAGCTCGTGGCTTCCATTAAGCTCGTAGCTTCTATTAAGCTTTTCATTTAAACTTCTATGAATGCTTAAATATCAAGAGCTCTCAAGAAACTTTTGGAATGCTTCTTGAAGTCGCTGAAAGGTGTCACCAACTAAGCATGGATCTTTTCCAGTCATTTTTGATGAGTCATAGAATTGTAGACACCTTGTGCTTAATTGATGCACTAACCTCCGTGTTGTTGACACATGTTAATTCACATGCAAGCTTGTAACTCTAATTTACTTTACTCTTTTTAATTTAATTAATTTATTTATTAAGTCTCATGCACTAACTTTAATATCTCCATTTTTCAATCTTAATATATTTATATTTTAATCATATGAGATTTAGAATCTTTTAATAATTTAAAATATATTTTCCACTTTTTAAATTTCATTTTCCAAAACTTTATTACTAAAATATTTATTAGCTTTAATAATAATATTATTTAGTCATTTATTTAAAAATGAGCTCCAAATATATTATTAAAATAAATATTGTCACATTTCAAATTTAATATTATAACTTTTATCTTCCAATTTAATTATTTTATTTTCAAATTTAATTATTTTATTTAATTAATTTTCTAATTAATTAAATAAAATAAATATTAAAATATCATATTAATTTTTTTATTTAATTAAATCATTAATTAAATCTTTTGATTAGGCTTAATTAATAGAAAATACTCCAAAGACTCATAAAGGTAAAATACGAAAAATCCATCATAGCCAAAATACATACAAAATCAAACTAAGGGTTTAAATCACGAATTACGTCATCCAACGTATTCAGAGGGTACTCAACTTAGATACTTGTCCTAATTTTTCAATTAGAACAAATGGCTTAAAGGGTTGAGATTTGGACTTGAGAATTTATCTCTCCTCTCTTATCATTGAGATAATGTGATATAGTATGCTCATCTTGGCAATTCAGAGAAGTCGATACCTGGTACCTACAACTTGCATAAAAATTATGCATGTAAAAGCACAATATATATACTAAACTAATCAGGCAATGATAGGAAGTGGTGCATCGTGTAGATCCCAACTAGCAGGTGACTACGACTCCATTCCTTAACGACATCAAACATGCCATACAAAAGAAAACACGCACACCATACACATGCAAGTATGGGGTAAGTATCCATAAAAAAACACATATGATAATAAATCATCTTACTAATCATCATTAATAATTGCGAACACTAAAAATAATCATCATACATACATGAAATGTAGAGTCTAAGTAATCTCATCACATAATAAACTAAATCCATAACACAATATCTGATAATCTCAAAAGAATGCTGCTAACCAACAACATAAAACTAGTTCTAAAAGAGTTTAGCAATTATAACAAAATGTGAACCAGGGGCGGACACTACATCCATCCCCCCTGGGATTAGGCTTACTCCTGGAAGCCTACAGGAATGAAAAACTAAAATACTCACTATGTGGGTCTCATTGATCCCTTTTCTTCCCTATAGGAGGATATGATTCCACTAAAAATATTACAATACACTTAGAGCAATATGATTTTGGTTTAATGGTAAACCAAAAACCACATTGATCCAACATTTATTCTTTTAACATCTACTAAAATAGATCATCTAATTCATTCTAAACAAAAGCAACTTAATGATTGCAAAAATAAACAGAGGTTTACTACCTTACAACATAGATAAAAGATACATGTTTTGCAACTAGAATAACTTTCAATTTTCAGTTTTGCCTTCGTTTAGATTTTGAGTAAAATTTTTAGTTTTGAAAGTTAAGTGTTGAAATATAAAAAAATATGCAAGTAACAGTTTAAGTTTTGTTTCAATTCATCTAGTTTCAAGTTTTCAGTCTGAAAGAGATACACATGATAGTTCAAAGTTTTCATTTTATCCAACTAGTTAATAACTAGTAGCCTTCCAATATACCCAGAGCTCCTAATGTTGAAATTCGGGCTCTGATACCAAATGTAATGCCTCGCCAAAGGATCCAAATTTTTTTTCTAAATTTGCCAAACAATTTTTTTTTTTTTAAACATGAAAGATAAAATCATTCATAACATTTGCGGAAGCAATAGTAACAATTCAAATGAAAATAAACATAATATATACACATAATAGGCTACATTCTTTAAAGATCCCTTAATGTCGTATCACATCTAAATTAACTATTAATCTAACATCCCATCCCTATAAAATAACAATGATACATCCAATGTACTTAAACAATATACAAGTGTCCTTTTGTAATTATATTTTAGTTTAACTCAATCATCCACTGTACATATCACTGGGTATGAAAAGCTTAAAAGAATAAATATCCAAGTAAATAAAGTACATCATCATTATCTAATATTAATCCATGATGTAATAACATAAATGAAACCACATATCATACATGATACATCATCACAAAAGATATAAACATCTATCACAAAAGATAACCATATATCACAAACATAAATAACTAAGTGCATGGCTCCTCCCAACCGTAAATAACATCATTAGACCATCCTGGATCCTAGCCATCGCTCTGTGCGTAACATTCCAAAGCACCAAAGAGATAATCGATGTTAACATAGCAGGAATGTTACTCCTAAAACATCCTACTAACATGCAAAGTAAAGCATATGATACCATCATCTAACATATGTGAATCGTCAATATACGAAACATACCAGCAAATACATCCATCATAAGGTATGTCATCTATCATAATGCTCCAAGAGCATAATGAAGATAAATACCAACCAAGAATGCTCTAGCCACGATGTCTCGGATGGATCTCAAATGATAAGAATGAAAATACACTACCACCCGACCGCGTGGAACCTAACTGGTCCACTCCCACCGTGCTAAGGAGATAATCTCAAGTGCCAAACAGGCTATCCATAACACATGGCACAAATCTTTAGAAGTCTAGGAATCTTAAAAGTATACTAACTCAAAGGTTCCAATCACACACAAAATCGACATCTAATTCTTAGAGGCACACAAAGACTTGTAGGAAACCTACTCTGAAAGAGAAAAAGTGTCATCGCAATTATCATGTACAAGTTACCCTGGCAGTTAGCTAAACTCCACGGGTCCATACTGATCTCATGTGGCCACTAGTATCCTCTCATACTGACGAGGCATACTACGGAATGCACGGTCGCAACCATGCATTCTCACTAGTCCCATCCTAGCCTGTACAGGCACTCAAGGCATGGGTGAGAACATCAAAACAATTATCTTTTTAGGTTCATTTAATTCTCATTTAGTGTGTAAATGTTATCACTTATTAACCAAACTTACAATGAGTTACCCTGGTAGCCACTTAGGGCCCCGACCCCCATTGCAAGCCACTTCTCGACACTACAAGTAGATTACCTACCCTAAGCTCATGGAATCATAGATCACCACAGCCCTATACAAGCAACTGTAAAGAAAATCCATAAAAATAATCATCAAATAACCATGATAAAAGCATCAAAAATCCATAATAAGAAGAATCATCAAATCTCCATGAGCATCTAAAAAAGCATCCATAAAAAATCATGACCACAACAGTTCTCTATTGGCAACTGAAGGCATCACTGATAATCATAAGTATCCATTGGTTCTCAATAACTAAAATATATCTCAAGATAAATGGTTCTCAACAAGCAACCAAGAATATCTCAAAATCATACTGATCGAAGACTCCAAAATGGTTGAGTCAAACATGTCACAACATGACATCATCAACATTTCAGTCTCATCATGGTGACTAGATAGTAATCCAAGGATAACTGATCGATGACTCAAAAATGATTAGCTCAAGTGTCTCATTCACATACATCTCAGCTTCACACATGAAGACTGATGAATAATAACAATCAGTAAATACAAATATTTCACAGAGCATACGATCACATTTCCATGGTTGGGCTTATAAAGATCGAGACCAAATAAGATCAACATGCTATCATATCTCATAACTCCCTAGCCTCTGGTAACAAGCTAAGACTGGTCAACGCTAGTCAACCCAAAACCCAAAACAAGAAGTATATAGAATACATGATGCAAACACATGTTTTGATTTTGCTAAAATCTCATAGTTGAATCAAGTGTAGGGGTTTTCAGTTTTTTTTTTGCAAGTATATTTTCAAGAATCTTAAGTTTCATCATTTGACCTACAAGTCAACCCATTTTTCCTGATAGCATTATCCTTCTATTATTAAGAATTACATTCTAAGAATAACTTAAGGGTAAATATTCACTAAACTGATCATCATTGACCTTAATTAAATTGTCTTTTATATTTAACCATGATCCATATTTTAATTGATTAACCTTTCAACTTCTTAAGAATCATTATTCATTATATTATAAGAGGACCAATTATCATTCTTTTAATAAGAGATTATAACTTTATTAAAATGATCAATTACATCAATCAATTAACATAGGTCCATATTCTAATAGTGCTCAATTAAATATTACTAAGTCTTCACCATTAAATATCTAAAGTCATCATTCAAGTCATAAGAATAAGACCTATCAACTTGATATCAATATTTCTACAATCTTATTAAAAGAATTATATCAATTAAATCTTCATTACTTAACTTAATTGTTAATTAAATCTAATTAACTCTCATTGATTGATTTAATTAATAATTGCATAACCATAGCAACGTTCCAATTAATATCAGCTGACTAATAACTAACTAGAATTCAGTAAGATAAAAGTCAACTATAATTCAATACTCAAATGTTCATATTAATAATTCAATAATAATAACTCGTCAATATTTATTAGCAAGCTATATTGAGAATAAATCTATAATGACCTCGTTCGTCTTCTTTCAAAGAATACCAACATTCCCTTGACAAATTCGTATTATCATTAATCTTTTCAAATAAGACTCTATCGCACAACTTAATTATTAATATCATAGTTATAATATCAACTCAATGAATATCAATTGATTAAAAATCAATTATACTTCAAATCTGAAAACTAATATCTTTACAAAATTTTAATCATTAAATAATCTTCACTAGATTGAATCTAATCGAACTATTTAAACCATTATTTATTAATAGTTTGCTAGTCCTTACAAACATTAATAAATAATAAACTCCTCAAACTATAAATACCCAATCTATAGAATCCTTCCATAAACTCATTAGTTAATATTTGGCTAACTTTTAACTCCATTAAGGTATTCAAACGTATTAACCAATAACATAATAATTTAGTCTTAATCAAATATCATTCAGAGTTTCTAAATTTAAATCAACATAATATAAATTATCATCTTACAATTATTTAATCAATATTAAAATAAACCATTAGACTCTATTTTTTAATTATTCTAATAATATTTTGTCTATATAAAGATGGACCCTATCACAAACCAATAAGACTCATTGTAGATTTTAATATGAATAATCTTCAAATTCTTAACATTATAATCTTCATTAAATGACTCTAAAATTGTTTAATATATATTAAATAGTATTAAATATACATTATAAAAAGTTCACTATATAAACCATATTAAAATCTCTTTTCTTTTAATTTTCTCTCATTTAAAAAATTCATTTATTTAGATTGACTAATAATTAATTACACATCTTCTACTATTAACTAATCTTAATTAAATTTGATTTAATTAGATTAGATAATAAACCATATAAAAATAATAAATTTTAATAAGATTCTAATAAAGAAAGATTTCAATAATATCTTTAATTCATTCCATCCTTTGATATATTATTTTGTGAAGTTTAAGCATAAAGAATTCTTGGTTATGAAAAATGGAGAAATATTTGTTCTTGAATAAAATAGTCTTAGTATGATGGCCATATCTCCCTAATGAACCATTGGATCGGACTGAAATTAAAATATGTTGGAGAGGGCCAAGTTGCGCTAATTCTGATTGGAGCGATCAAATGAATTCGATCTCAATAAAAAGTTATGAATGACTGAGTTCGGGTCTATCCAAGGGGCTGCGACAGGACAATTTGTGATGAATTAAGAATTTCTCTTAAAATAATTTTTCTCTAAATTTAACCATAAAAGGGTTTGTCCATATAGAAAGATTACATCTAATCATTCGAATTTTCACCATAAAATTTTTATTTTAATTCCAAATCTTGTCTTTCTAATTTAATATAAATTCGAACCCAAACCTAATTAAAATCTAATTTCTTTCTCATTTGAAACTAGGGTTTTTCTATTATTTTTTTTTCAACAAAAAAAAATATCTAGATTCCAATTTCAAATAGTAGATTCAATCACAGAGAGTATTCAGATACATAAAACAGATATGATGAAGACAAGAAGAGAAAGAGTGCAAAAGAAATAAGAGAATACCATGAATGCACCTGGACACTGATGCTAATTTTCCATGCCTCAAAAGTCTATAGAAAATCTCTTCTTTCTCTATCATTCGCAATTCTTTCAGGAATCCAAGCCGATCGAATCCTCCAAGTGATTAGAAATGCTAGAAAGAGCATAGAAGCAAGTAGAAAATATATGAGCATATAAATCTTCTCTCCATGCATGTAAGCTTTGAAGCTTCTATTTTAGCTTGTAGCTCGTGGCTTCCATTAAGCTTGTAGCTTCCATTAAGTTTTTCATTTAAGCTTCTATGAATGCCTGAATATCAAGAGCTCTCAAGAAACTTTTGGAATGCTTCTTGAAACCGCTAAAATGTGTCACCAACTAAGCATGGGTCTTTTCCAATCTTTTTTGATGAGTCATAGAATTGTAAACACCTTGTGCTTAATTGATGCACTAACCCCTGTGTTGTTGACACATGTTAATTCTCATGCAAATTTGTAACTCCAATTTACTTTACTCTTTTTAATTTTATTTATTTATTTATTAAGTCTCATGCACTAACTTTAATTCTCCACTTTTCAATCTTAATATATTTATATTTTAATCATATGAGATTTAGAATCTTTTAATAATTTAAAATATATTTTTCACTTTTTAAATTTTATTTTCCAAAACTTTATTGCTAAAATATTTATTAGCTTTAATAATAATATTATTTAGTCATTTATTTAAAAATGAGCTCCAAATATATTATTATTAAAATAAATATTGTCACATTCCAAATTTAATATTATAACTTTTATCTTCCAATTTAATTATTTTATTTTCAAATTTAATTATTTTATTTAATTAATTTTTTAATTAATTAAATAAAATAAATATTAAAATATCATATTAATTTTTTTTATTTAATTAAACCATTAATTAAATCTTTTGATTAGGCTTATTTAATAGAAAATACTCCAAAGACTCACAAAGGTAAAAATATGAAAAATTCATCATAGCCAAAATACATACAAAATCAAACTAAGGGTTTAAATCATGAATTATGTTATCTAACGTCTTTAGAGGGTACTCAACTCAAATACTTGTCCTAATTTTTTAATTAGATCAAATGGCTTAAAGGGTTGGGATTTGGACTTGAGAATTTATCTCCCCCCTCTTATCATTGAGATAATGTGATAGGGTACGCTCATCTTGGCAATTCAAAAAAGTTGATATCCGGTACCTACACCCTGCATAAAAATCATGTATGTACAAGCACAATATATATACTAAACTAACCAGGCAATGGCAGGAAGTGGTGCATTGTGTAAATCTCGACTAGCAGGTGACTATGACTCCCTTCCTTAAACACATCAGACACGCCATATAAAAGCAAACATGCAAAGCAAAGACGCACACCGTACACATGCAAGTATGGGGTAAGTATCCATAAGAAAACACATATGATAATAAATCATCTTACTAATCATCATTAATAATTGTGAACACTAAAAATAATTATCATACATACATGAAATGTAGAGTCTAAGTAATCTCATCACATAATAAACTAAATTCATAGCACAATATCTGATAATCTCAAAAGAATGTTGCTGACCAACAACATAAAACTAGTTCTAAAAGAGTTCAGCAGCAATAACAAAATGTGAACCAAGGGCATGCACTACATATATGGTCTCACACTTTTGCAATTGTAAAGGTCTATTAAATGCATGCTTTATACTAGTTTGTATCTAATCACCAAAAAAAAAAAATTATTTAAGAAAACGAACATTTCAATAAATTATACTATTTTTTATGATTTTTTTAATAACATGTAAACACCATTTTATAGAGTTCAATGTTAAGAATATTCTCATTTAGAATTTATAATATTTAAATTAGACATAGTATATTGTAATTAAAAAAATCTACAAGTACGTATTTTAACACTTGAGAAGATGCCAATTTCAAGAAAGAGAGAAATATTAAATCACATCAAAAAAATTTACAATTTATATACCATTTTTGAGAAAGAGTCCACTTGTAGAATATATAAATTTTTTTTGGGTTAGAATAGATTTATATTTTAAAATGTGGTGGCAGATGAAAACTATCAATTTCAAGTGAGTTGAAATCTGAACTGCTATAAAAATGAAAATATAGGTCTAAAGTCAATTTTTATTTTTTATGATTCTAGCTGTATATGATATCTATAAAATAAGCTGAGATTAAAGGGAAATGAGTTTATTTCTATATAGTTTTGTGGTGGGAACTAGATCCCTAATTTTTAGCAACTAAAAAGTTGTTTTTAAATATTAGGAAAATATATCAGTTCTAATTCAAAATAATTATTAAAAATTATAATCCTAAACTTCATATATTTCTACACATTTCATTAGCTTGCTTCATTTTCAAATTCTAAATAATAATACTTGTTTTATGTCATTGAAGATGAACACTTATATTTTTGTTATCCTTTTCCTTTATGAAATGGTGACAAAGGTTTGTGCTTTTAGTTCAAACATTGTAAACCTTAATTAGTTAACTCTATTACTGTAGTAGTGAAGATTTGTGTGTGTCATCCCCACCTCTATTTTACCTTCACTTTGGAGGGTTTTTGAGTAACAAATATTATGTCATGTGTTATTACTTTCATGCATGTGAATGAATTGTTTTACATGTTACAACAAAGTTTATATTTATAGTTTTACATGTACAAGTTATTATTGGATATGGATGAATTTGAGAAAAGTATGAAATATTGTAGATTTTGAGGGAGACTCAAGTTGTTAAAGCTCTTAAAAAGTGCTTAGGTTTGGGTTCTCTTTTTTTTTACTATTGTGTCTTTTTTTTTCTTTTCTTTTTTGTTTTTGTACTAGTTGTGGATGTTGGATGTTATGAAACATTTTAAGGTATTCTAGCATACTTCTTATTTTAAACAATAATGTCTATACTTTATAATTTGATACTTATGGGTTTTGGGTCCCTATAAAACCTATTTTTCACTTAGTCTAAAATATAAGTTTTCCTTTGTTATACCATGTCATCATTAATGAAATTTTTAGTATCCTTTATTTCATTTTATTATTGATCAAAATTGGTTAAGTCATGGATTTTGAATTGTTAATTTGGTATAGATATCATTGTAGGGATGGCAATGAAATTGCTGATTTTATTGGTAGGAAACTAAGTTCAAATGTTATGAATTTGTAGCAATGGTTGTGAAGGAAGAGTTATAGTAATTTTTAGAAAAGGATATATGAGATAATGGATAGAGGCATGTAGTAAAAAGAAACTTATGCTTCTTCCACAAAATATTTAAGCTTCACATCAATATAATTAAAGAACCACCAAATAAATACACTTCATCCATCAATGGGAGATTTGTGCTATAGATATTTGTGTAATTGAGAAATATTTTTTGGGTATAAGGGCTAAAAAAAGGGTATTGAAATGAGGTATCATCAATTTTCTCTACCTTGAGCTAGTACAATGAAGAAATAGAGAAGAAGAACACTAACCCAAACAATCAGCTAGTCTTGCTAATCATCAATGTTGATCAAATACATGCATAAGTTCAGAGTAAAGTTTATAGTCATGTCCCAAACTACAAAACTAAAACTACTTAAGCACATTAAAGCTTTCCATTGTAGCCATTGTTTGGGCACAAACTTTCAATAAAGGTACTGAAGTTGTTTCTCAATATAAATATACGAAAGAAAATACTATCTACAAAAAACACAAAACATAAAGCACTAATCATAGCATCTAAAACAAAATTCTAAACTAAACTAATAAGACATAAACCATTAGGCCTTTTTGATATTTTCCCAATCATTAAGTAGGATTTTGTGATCCTCTAGCTATTTTGTAACATTCTTAGGTATCTTCTCTTCTTTTTTCTTGTCCTCCATGTGTAGATGAACCTTATTCAACCTTTTTCTTCTCATGATGGTGGCAAAGACCACCTTTCTCATCATCCCATTTTGTACCCCAAAAATAGTTGAAATTACAACCCCAAGCTCAATACAAGTAATGGATTCAGAAAACTCTTTATCAAGGATGTCTAACTTATATTGAAGATCCTCAATTTGGCTCAAGAAATTCCTCTCCATTTGATCCATTAGGCTTGACACATTGACCAAAGGATCCTATAATTATTTATTTTCTTCCTTCACCTATTTTGCAATGATCAAGATATCATCTTGAAGCCCCAAGCTAGCCACAATTTGAGCTTCCTAAGTGTCATCCTCCTCTTTTTTGTATCCTCCACCTCCTCAACTTCATAGTCTTCATGCTGAGTAGCATTATCCTCAATCTTTTATGAGTTTCCTCAACTTCTATCTCATAGATCATTTCTTCATTGTGGGTTTCTTGGGAGTCCTTTGTGCTTTCTTCCTTGTAATTCTTACTTTTTATATTCCTAAGTTTGGTATAACTTCTCTCTCTTGACCTACAATCAGTTCTATTGTTCAAAACCAAAGTTTCTGCACTATCTTCTTCACATTTACAATTTCCTTCTCAATCTTTCTTATTGTAATGCCTACCCCTAGCTACTTTTTCTTCTTATATTGTCATATTCTTTTAGGCTACTATTATGATTGTATTTTATGATTATCAATACTTGGTTGCCAAGTTCGATTAGATGTATTTCATATTTAGTTGATATACATATGTTGAGTTATTTAGTTATTTCAATTATTTCAAGATTACTTCAATGATGATATATGCATGTTTAGTTAGTGATTTTAGTTATCTCATGATGATTAGTAGATGGATTATTTATATACAATTCTATGGTTACTCTATTATTTCATGCGTATGGTGTACTTTTCTACTTTAATTTGTGTATGATATTTTCAATGTGGTTGAGGAAGGAGTTGTAGCCACCTTCTAGTCAGGATCTACACAATGTACCACTTCCTACCATTGTCTATTAAGTTTAGAATATATGTGTTTGTATATGCATGAATTTTATGTAGATTGCAGGTACTGTGTATCAACATCCATAAATTGTTAGGATGAGTGAAATGTCCCTTTACTAGTTTTATATGATATTTCCAACCTTTAATCAGATCTTTAAGATCAAACAACTAATATCACAAAGATCCACCAAATTTCTCAAGAAAACCCAAATCGGGTATGCTAAAAATAGTGCCAAAAGCTTCACAACTTCACAAATTATTAATAAATCTGAAAATGGATATTTTTTCAGAAATTTTAGCAGCATAACAGCCTAAAAAATGAAATTTCCAGATCTGTATAGCCTTTACACAACAATTCACAAATGTAGGACAAAAACTATGCTCATCAGGCTCCTAAAATTAACACAAAAATTCTCGAAAACACCACAAAAACACTAATAATCTATATTAGAGTTTAATCACATCCCAATACATATATTCAGCTCTATTTTAACACCTTAAAGTCTGAAATACAGCAGCAACCCAAACTAATATGAAATACTCGACTATAAACACTAAACTCATACAAAAAAACACACCTAAAAACCCACAAATATGCACTGTTCAGCACAAAGGAAAACTCTGTATGAGCATGCACATGGAATGGCTTCAAACTCCAATCCTTAGCCTTCTTGAAAACCTACAAACTCCTGTTCTTGGGTCTCCTTCTCCACATGTTTGGCAGCCTCTGAAGAATAACAAAGAATGAGCAAAAATCAAGTTCTGGAATCAGCCCAAAATGCCTCCAAACTCCTTAAAGAGGGCATAACCGTAACTCACGTCCAAGAGAGGTTAATGAAACATATTTTAATAATAATTTTCATTTATTAGTCCAACGATTTCCAAAGATTAACCCCCTTTCTCCGAAACTTCACTTTCTTGGGCCTGCCTGCCTTAGCAAAGATTATTATTTTTTTATTATTTGAAAAGGGGACATGACAAGTCCTCCCCTCCCAAAAATTTCTTGTCCTCAAGCAATGGCTGAACAATAAACCAATCAATCCACTTGGATCCCAAATGTAGTCATGAACTATACTACTACTAATTAACACAGGCTCCTGCAATATCCTCTGCAATATGACCAAGAGGAATCCATAATCAAACTGACAATTATAGCTCAACCAAACTCCAAAATCACCATTACCACAGTCAAAAACCCATGAGACACAAATTCTTAAAACATCAGAACCCAAGTAAAGTGGACAAATCAAACTATCAACACAGTAAATACCATCAATGCATCCCACTGGCCTATACGGAATGTACAATCCAACTCTAAAACAATGGTGAACACTCTTGAATGAAACTGTACCAAGTATGGAGAATTCACACACTATACAACTCCTACAGTCAACACAACTCTACAAATCATCGGCCACTATCTCATAACCATAACTCCCATGCACTGCTGATGGTGAAAAGACATTACAAGATAAAGAGTAAGAAATGGAATCCAAACCAAATTTTCCTGCCATCAACTCCTCAAAACAAGGATCAAATGCTAACTGATGTACATACCCTACAATATAATGTTGATTAAAAAAACCAACCTCAGTCAATAGCTCACCATGAAAAAGTGATACAACCCACTATGACTTATCACTAGCTAAGTCAGGAGATGTCATAGCCAAAGGAGTAGAATCAATAACAACACCCACTGAAGCATCACTCCCAAACTCCTGCTCTAAGTCACATATTATCAAGCTTTCAACTACAAAACCTATCACCATGTCATGCCCATCACAACTCTCATCTTGAGGCATCAAACTATCCCATAACTGATGATAAGCACTAGGAACCAAAGTACATCTCTGTATCATCATCTCATCAACATGGTCATCAAAGGTAATTTGATCAGCATACCTCATTGTGTAATGCCGATAGAATTTGCCAATCTTAGTCAGTGGCTCAGACTATAATCTAGATGAAACTAACTGCAATTGATCATTAACCATGTTGGAACTGACTACTACCTCTGAAGATATCACCAAGGGAGTAGTATTACTAGCAGGAACCATGCCAACTGCCGACTCACCAACATCACACATGATCTTGATACATCTCTAGTCTTCGGGCCATCAGTACTAGAGGCCACCACCATGTCAGGCATACAAAAATCTGCTACAACGCCCAACTCAACTGAACCTGGCTCTAGTGGGAATGAACCTGATATGCCAATGTTAGTATCAAGAATGGATGCATCCCCATCTCCACTGTCTCTGACAATCTTGGCCATGGACATCCTTGGATCACCAAACACCATAGCTTGTGATTGTATAGAATCAGGTAAAGACTGTAGTCACTCTAACTCCATGGTCACCTTAGCAAAATGAAACTATGACTCCTTGAAAGCCAACTGTGTACTCTCAAGAATCTCAGAAGTCTCCTCAAGCTGCTCAGTAAGCTCACTCACCTCATCTTTCTTGGCCAAAAATGCATCATATGTTGTACTACCCCACTCCATAAGATAATCTCTGTCAGCTACCAACTACATATAATCATGTCTCAGAATCTAGATAGCCTCCCATAAAGAGTGGAACTCTATCAAGGAAAGATAACTGCCTCCCTGCTCATCACTAGTAGGAGAGCCCCATCCATAAACTGCTAACAACTGATGAGTAGCATCGAAATGCTGGCAAGTGATAGCAATGTCTCGATCACTAACTCTCAACTGATTAGACACATGATGGCACTGGCTTAACTGTCTCCTACAAACCTCCTCTGATGCATTGTCTAAAGGAGTATCCTCAAAGTTACTAGTCTCTAGAGTATTACCATCCATATCGTGTGAATCAAATCTAAAGCTCATATCAACATACAGAGTATCAAAAACATTAGCATTGCTGTCCAACTCCTCTATACCCAAGGAAACGAAGTCTTCAAAACTACCCATTGCATCCTCCTGGATGTCATCAATGCCAATATGATCCTGGGACTCATCTATACACACTGCCAAATATGAAATATCATCAACACATTCTAGCAAGTATGGTCGATTGGATATATGAACAAAGCCCAAAATCAGTGTATAAAAACTAATAGCAACATCAGACAAGATACTGGCACAAGGAAAGACAACACCGTGTAATCTGCTAATCAAATCCATGATAGCACCCAAATAAACACTGCTACCAAAAAGTGTTAAAGATCTCCAGTCAACTGAGTCCCAAATGCCAATATAACAATCTTGAGTCCATATCCGTAAACTAGAATCAACTGGTAACTCAAACAAACTCCTCACCTGAGTAATATGACCAATACCAACTAACTCCACATACCTATCATGATGAGCTAATGAAGTCACAATACTATCTTTGTTCACCTTCAGCTGGCTAGACAAATCATGTGAAGTACTACCAACCTCAACCTCATGTGATGAAGCATCTAACTATGCCTGGTACTCTTTCTCAGCAAAGTCATGAATGCTCAATGTCTGCTCATCTCTACCAGGTATCTCACCATCCTGCACAACAACATCCTCATAATCATCATCTGAACCCACTACATTGTAGTCACTGCCTATTGTAACTATACCTTCCTGAATACCTATGGCATCACCCTTTGATGACCTATAAACAATTATCTCAATTTGAGTATCAAGTTGACCGTTACTATCAATCTGTGTAATATCCTTTCCCACCACCTCCTATGGAAGAGTAGAATCTGAGACCTCTACCTGGCTATCAGCTAGTTTCTCAAACTCCTCATGCAAGTTCTTGGGAATTGTGTCATCTGTCCTGTGTGAAAATCTGCCAAATAAAAATCTAGTCAACTTATCCACTTTAGCTGGGTCGGACAACATGTCATTCATTATACGGTGCTGCTCAACCAACTATTTAGACATTTCATAGCTTATTTTCATAATTTTATCTCGAATGTCTAAATAACCATCCTTTCTACTGTTTTGACTCTAGATATCAATTGTCCAAGATCATGTCCTCTGAGACTCTGTACTATACCTGTCCATTCTGGATAAAGTAGAGTGTAACCCCAATAGGATATAACTTTTTCAAACACCAAGAACTAACATGCAAATGATTAGAAGTAGCATGCAACCATAAATTTTGACATGTAGCTGATTAGAAGCAACATGCAATCATAAATTATGACATGCAAGATATGGGTAGTTGTCAAAACTGACATACAAACTTCTACAACCACCAAATTCACCAAGAACTAACATGAAAATGATTAGAAGTATCATGCAACCATAAATTTTGACATGCAACTGATTAGAAGCAACATGGAACCATAAATTATGACATGCAAGATTTGGGTAGTTCTCAAAACTGATATGCAAACTTCTACAAACCCTTAGGCTGGCAAGATCATAGCTCTGATACCACTGAAATGTACCTTTACTAGTTTTATATGATATTGCCAATCTCTAATTAGATCTTTAAGATCAAACAACTAATATCACAAAGATCCACCAAATTTCTCAAGAAACCCCAAATTGGGTATGCTGAAAATACTGCCAAAAGCTTCACAACTTCACAAATTATTAATAAATCTGAAAATGGACATTTTTATAGAAATTTCAGCAGCATAACAACCTACAAAATGACATTTCTAGATCTGTATAGCCTTTACACAACATTTCACAAATGTAGGACAAAAACTATGCTCATCAGGCTCCCAAAATTAATACAAAAATGTCCGAAAACACCACAAAAATACTAATAATCTATCTCAAAAGTTTAATCACATCCCAATACATATATTCAGCTCTATTTTAACACCTTAAAGTTTGAAATACAGAAGCAACCCAAACTGATATAAATACTCAACTGTAAACACCAAACTCATACAAAAATCACACTTGAAAACTCACAAATCTGCATTGTTCAGCACAAAGGCAAACTCTGTATGAGCATGCACATGGAATGGCTTCAAACTCCCATCCTTAGCCTTCTTGGAAACCTACAAAATCTCATTCTTGGGTCTCCCTGGAAACCTGCAAACTCCCGTTCTTGGGTCTCCTTCTCCACAGGTTTGGTAGCCTCTGAAGAATTACAAAGAATGAGCAAAAATCAAGTTCTGGAATCAGCCCAAAATGCCTCCAACCCCCTTAAAAGAGGGCATAACTGTAACTCACATCCAAGAGAGGTTAATGAAACATATTTTAATAATAATTTTCATTTATTAGTCCAATGATTTCCAAATATTAACCCCCTTTTTCTGAAACTTCACTTTCTTGGGCCTGCCTGCCTTAGCAAAGATTATTATTTTTTTATTATTTTAAAAGGGGACATGACAATGAGCGTACCCTATTGCAATATCTCAATGGTATAAGTGGGGAGATACTTGAGTCTAAATTGTAACCTAAGCTAATTATCCTAGAAAATAGGACTAGTATTTGAGTTAGTTTCACCTTTCCGAATTTGTCAAGTGACATGAATTCATGATTTTTAGCCTAGAGTTTGTCTTGGTATTCTGTACTTTATGATGAGATTTCATATGCCATTTTGTGGATTTATGATTATTTTATATTATAATTAAATCAAATTGAAAAATAAATTAATGATTTAATTTAATAGAATTTTATAAAGATAATTCAATATATAATTAGATTTAATTAATTAAGAAATTAATTAAATTAAAGAATTAAAGTTATAATTTTGAAATTTTATATTTATTTTATTTTATAATAATTTATTTAGGAGTTTTATTTTAATAATAAAATTTCAATAATATTATTAGTCAAATTAATAAATATAATATTCAAAATGTCTCACAAATTAATAAGAGACAGTAAGCAGTAATCTAATAAAGTTTATTTTAATTAAATTGCATAAATCTTATGCATAAAATTAAAATATAATAAATTAGTTAAAGAAAGAAAGAAAATTAATAGAATAAAGATATTTTAAATTTCTAGAAATTGTGCAAGATATTAAAAGATATAATTAAATATAATAAAAGATATTGATCAGTGAGTTTCCTCGCATGATTGTATGATTAGAGCCCCAAATTAGGGGAGAACTCTTTATTAGAGATCTGGAGCTCATTTTGCAAGAATTGGAGATTTGGAGAAGTGATTTTGAGATAAGGAAGTTTTCAGAAGAAAGGGGTTTTCTCACATTCTTTGTGCAATTGTGTGTTTGTGTGTTAGCATCAAATTTAAGTAGAATCGTGTGATTAGTTTATGCAATAAGATTTCCATTTTCCAATCTCCTATATGCTATTGGAAATAATTGATTAATTATATAGTATCTTTGATGTTACAAAAAAAATCATATCATTGCCAGTCAATGTATTTTGAACTCACTGGGGCATTGCAAACAGTTTTCTATATCTACCAAGCATTCTAGAGTTTGCCTAGTTCAGAAGATAGTGTCTACCAAGTTCAGTTGGTTGATAAAGAAAAAGTTCGCAAAATTTGACTGTTAATTGAGCTATCCCAATCAATGAATAACCAAGCTCACTTGGTTACCAAAGAAACTTTGTGAATATGCAATGTTAATCAAGTTCACTTGGTTAATATATGCAAATCACATTGAGATAGTATCTATTGAGTAGGCTCAGCTAATGAAGGATTTTCTTGTTTTGGAATATTAAGTTTAATTGAATTGTTTGTTGGTCCCAGCCAACTAAGAAGATGAATATTACTTATTCTAAGTTTTATTCAAGCCAACTTGACAATGTATAAGACATAAATATAAGGTCAAGTTAAGAATTGAATGTGTGAAATAGAATTGAAGATTTTCTGATGCTTAGAAGAAGTGAATTAGAAGGAGAAGAAAAATATCCATGTTGAGATGCAAAGATACATTGATCAGGAAGGATCAAGTATACAAGCTAGAATTGAGATCTATAATCAGCAATTCAATTGCATCAACAATCACATCATCTCATTATTACTCTCTAACCATTCTAGTAGTGATCTAAATTTCTTAAGAAATTTGGTTGAATAGCTATTTGTAAATCCTCTAACAAGGTGGCATTTCTATTGAATTGTCTAAAGACCTCTAACAAGGCCACTCATAGTAGGGTGATTAAATCCTCTAATAGGGTCACACCTAACAATGTGTTTTGTAACTTTTAACAGGGTTGGATCCTAATAGGGATCACTTTAGAAGAGTGAAAATTAGTAACAAGTTGCAATTGGTGGATTTTCTCAAATTGGGTTTCCACGTTAAATCTTGGTATCAATTGTATTCATGCTATTTCTCTTATGTGTAGGAAACTTATTTAAGTATGATAAACCATAGATAATTTCTTAAATATTTTCATGTTAAAACATTTTCTGATCTATTTCAGTGTTGACTAAGTTAAAACATTTTTCTTGTGAATTTATTGAATTACAACAAAGTTTAGTTTTGATTTGTATTGCCATTTAGGGGATCTAGGATTTATTTTAGTGGAAAATGACTCACCCCTACCCTCTTAATTACTCCTCTTATATTTCTAAAAATTGGTATCAAAGCTTTTGGTTCTTGCAAAGCTAAAGATCAAGATGTCTTATAGAAGAGAGATTCCCAAATTAAAATTAGACAACTTTGTAGCATGGAAAGGACTTATGAGGTTACATTTGGAAACTATTAGTGATTTAGGTTGAAAATATCTTGATAGTGAATACAAGAATCCTATTGGAACATTATTAGTTGAAGATATTGTTGAGAAGAAAAATCATGACATCATGATGATTGACATTTCTTTTGCTCTTAATTATGTTGAATCTGATGAAGTCAAAAGTTGCACTACAAATTATGAGATGTGGATCAAACTAAAAGTCATCTATGGAGGAGATGATAATGTTAGAAGAGCTAAAGCCAAAAGTCTTAGAGGACAATTTGATTAGATGATGATGGGAGAAGATGAAAACATTGCAAAATATGTTAAGAGAATTAAATCAAGTGTAAGTGCAATGAAAGCATCTAGAGGAGACATTGATGACAAAATATTTGTAATCAAGGTAATTAAAACTCTTCTTCCTACTTATACAATTATAGTGTCTGCTATTCAGGAAATGAGATGTGATCCAAATAGAAAAATAACTTTGGATGCTCTAGTTGGAAGACTGACAACTTTTGAGTTGGATAACTTTGATAACTATGTCCCTAGATCCAAAGGTATTGAGTCTATATTTAAAGCCAAGCTTTGACTCACAAAAAAATGATAAGAAATCAAAATCCAAACAATCAAAAAGTGAAGAAGAAGAAAGCTCAAATAGTGATCTTGAAGTTGTTGAATCCATACTTGCAAAGAAATATTCCAAAGGAAGAGGACAGTTCAAAGGTAAGAAGGAATTCAAAAACTACAAGGACTACAAGGACAAAGGTAAGAAATATTGTTTAATGGCTAAATATTATGATAATAGTGAAGATGAAATGGTATATATCATTGTAAAAGATGAATCTGAAGCTTTTTGAAAATTTAAGTGGCATTTGGCAAGAGTAAAAAAGGAAACTACAAACTAGCTGAAATGCTTGAGATCAAATAGAGGTAGTGAATTCATTTCGAATGAGTTCAATGAATTCTACACTGAAAAAGGAATCTGAGATAGGCATCAATCCCTACTTCACCTCATGAAGAATGGAATAGTTGAAAGAAGGAATAGATCCATCATGGATTGTGTAAGAACATTGATGATAGAAAAGAATGTTGTAATCAAATACTAGACAGAAGTAATCAGTACTACAGTGCATAACTTAAACAAAGTATAGCTGAAGAAAGACTCAAATCAAGCTCCTTATGAACTATGGTATCACTACAAACCTAACTTAAGTTACTTGAAAGTATTTGGTAGCAAATGTTATATCTTGAAAGAATATAGGAAAGGAAAATTTTATGTCAAAAGTGATGAAGGCATATTCCTAGGATACTCCTATAGAAGTAAATCATACAAATGTTTGAATTTCTCTACTTATGAAATCATAGAAAGTGCACATGTGAGAATCGATGAGTTTGTAGAAAAGAGTGAAGAAGAAAGAAACAAAGAACCTGAGGATTACATAAGATTTATTTATTATGAACATGATACTTTGTAAATTTATCTATAAATTAGGAGGCCTCGCCTCCTAAGTCCCCAAAATCTCCAAAAGCTACTAAGTTACAATTAGTGAAACCCAAGTCATAGTCTAAAGGACCCAAGTTGTAGCCAGAAGCTACCCACATCTTGCTAAAGAAAACTAAGATTGATGGACCTAATTCATAGACAATGGGAACTAAGCTTAATACAAAGGATCATGAAGAAATCAGTGAAACAAACTCCAAATCTAAAGTACCTAATTAGCAAGTAGGTTAGAAGGCATCATGCATAGGTAATCAAATTATTTGAGACAAGTCAACTAGAAAAGTGGCAATTTTTTTTGAAAGGTACATGTTTTATTGCTGAATTTGAACCTAGAAATGTTAAGGATGCTTTGAATAACAAAAGCTAGATTGAAGCAATGAATAAGAAAATAGAATAGATAGAGAAGAACAAAATATGGACTCTTGTTCCTAGACCCAAGGACAAAAATATAATTGACACAAAGTGGGTATTTATAAATAAGCTAAATGAAGATGGAGAAGTTTCTAGAAATAAAGCAAGATTAGTATGTAAAGGTTATTCTCAAGAAGAAGTTATTGATTAAGGTGAAACTTTTTCTCCGTAAGATTAGAAGGTGTTAGAACTTTACTACAATATATAGGTCACAAAGGATTTAAATTTTATCAAATAGATGTAAAATCTGCATTCTTGAATGGAATTCTTGATGAGGAAGTCTACATAGAATAACCAAAAGGTTTTGTAAATCCTAGCAAAAGAGATATGGTCTACAAATTACACAAAGCATTATATGGTCTCAAGCAAGATGCCAAAGTTTGGTATGAAAGACTTCATAACCACTTCATATAGATCGGTTTTTAAAGAACCAATGATAATAGTAGTTTGTATATCAAAGAAGGACAAGACAAGAAGATTGTGTTGATAGAAATATTCATGGACGACACTTTCTTTGCAGGAAACAATCACTTGAGCAAGGAATTTTTGTAAGAGATGATTAAATATTTTGAGATGTCTATGTTTGGAGAGATTAAATTCTTTGTTGGATTGCAAATCCAACAAAAGAAATATGGTATCGACATTACACTCTCTAAATATATCAAGGAGATACTAAAGAAATTTGGAATGGAAGAGTCAAGATCAGTTGGAACACCTATGTATATTGGACATAAGCTTTCAAAAAATGATAATTCTAAGGAGGTAGGTTAGACTACATACAGATTACTTTGACTCAAAAATTGTAGTATGTAGTGCATATAAGGCTTAATATTGCATTAGTAGTCACTATGGCCGCAAGATTCTTAGCAAATTACAAAGAAAATCACATGATCACAATCAAAAGAATCATGAGATATCTAAAAAGTACGGAAGAATATGGTTTATGGTACAAAAAAGGAGGCAATTTAGATTTAAAATTATTTATAGATGCTGATTGGGTAGGAAGTATTGATGACAAAAAAAACACCAGTGGTGGAGTATTCTTTCTTGATAAAAGACTAGTGTCTTTGACAAGCAGGAAACATAATTATTTTTCTCAATCCATAATAAAGGTACAATATGTGGTAGAAGCAGTTAATTGTTTTGATATTCTTTGGTTAAAACAACTATTGGAAAGTAAGAAGATAGAGATCAAAATCTAGTGGTTATATACTATGATAGCACTAGTGCAATTAATATATCAAAGAATCTAGTGATGCATACCAAAACAAAACACATTACTATAAATATCATTTTTTGACAGAATTGGTATAAGATAAAGAGGTAAGATTGGAATATGTTAATACTAAAGAAAAAATTGAAAAAATTTTCACTAAGCCATTACGTAAGGATGCATTTCTATATCTAAGAAGTAAGCTAGGGGTCATTCCCCTATCCAAAACTCACTAAAAGAAGTTTAGTGATGCATCAACTAGAGCATGTTGAAGATCAATAAATTGATGTAGTCTTGACAAAGTCACATTGCAAATGAATTAGTACATGAGGTAAATTGATATATACTAAATATTGTCTTTGACATGAGATGTCAAAGAGAGAGAACTTTTCTATCATATCTCACAAAAATTTTATCACTTCAAGAGATGACAAAGAGGGAGATATCAAAGGAAGAAGTTTAGTGATAGAGGGAGAAACTTAAGGCAAATGGAGTTCACATTGATACAGGGAGTTCTCATGGATGAGAATCAGAATGAAACTAAGGATATGTTCCATAATGGCAGGGGGGGGGGGGGGGGTGAATATTAGATTTATTACATTAATTATATTAGTTTATGTGTTTAGATTAGATAAATAAATTAGTTCAATATATAGTTGTTAGGAAGTTATTCTCATAAGTAGTTGTTGTAAGGGAAAATGAAGCTATATAAAGTTGTTCACATATCAATGTGAAAAATTAAGTATCAAGTAAGTATCAATTGAGTATCAATTTTGTATGTATCTAAATGTAACCAAAAAATTTGAATCAATAAAATTAGCATTTTATATTTTAGCTCTTTCAATTAGTATCAGAGTGGGTTGATCAATGGGGAGAAGAGTTCTTTTAATGGATTTTGGATGACTAGTACCTAACTTATTGAAGATAGGAGGCTAGAGGCAATGGAGGTTGGAGGATTTTTATCACCTCGAGGTAGCTTCTCTCTTATAGATGATTACTACATGAGAAACAACTATTTGTGTCCCTATAAAGTTAGGGCTTGGAAAACTCATCCCTGAAGACAAGAGGGGACTTGATAGATTTGTGTCCCTAAAGAAAAGAGGGGGATTGACTATGTGTATGTCCTTCTATCGAGTGAAGTGGGGTAGGATTTGAAGAATGACATTAGATACACTTAGAGGAGATGTCAACTTTAGAAGGAAAGACATCAATGCGCAGACATATTAGTGGCAATTATTTCTACAACACTTGAAAAGGCATTAGACACACTTAGAGGAGATGTGGACTTTCAGAGGAAAGGTGTCTCATGTGTAGCACCAAAGGAGGCATTAGGCACACTCCATGGAGATTTGAAATTTTGGAGAAAATATGTCTCATTGTATAAGGGAGGTGGAAACAATGTTATTATGAGGACAACTTCAAGATTTGTAGTCTGGAGTTGGGATATGAGGGAAACTTTAGGATTAGGATTTACAATATGAAGTTGCAGAGAGAAAATCTACTTTCAAAGATTGGTGAAGGAGCTTCATCAAAGTTTTCAGAGGAATAATATTGGTGAAGGCTTTCACTTGTATTGGATAAATGTAATAAGGGGGGAATGTTGGACTTGTTACATAAATTAGGTTAGTTTCTAATAAGGGGAAATGTTAGATCTATTAGATTAATGCAATAAGAGGGAAATGTTAGACTTATTACATTAATTAGGTTAGTTTATGTGTTTATATTAGATAAATAAATTAGTTCAATTTATATTTTTTGGGAAGTTATTCCCATAAGTAGTTATTGTAAGGGAAAATGAAGCTATATAAAGTTGTTCAAATATCGCTGTGAAAAATTAAGTATCAAGTAAGTATCAATTTAGTATCAATTTTTTATGTATCTAAATTTATCTAGAAAATTTGAATCAATACAATTAGCATTTTATATTTTAGCTCTTTCAAGAAAGCCTTGTAATCATTGTCAAGGTACTCTCTAGTTCACTATTGGGTGGTAGTTGATACACTCCTTGTAATTATTTTCTTAAACTATATAAATCTATGTATATATTAGGGATGATGCTGAGTTTTCTTCATTGATTCTTTTCGAGTTGACCTCATTGAATTAGACTTAATAAAATATTATAGTGGCTTGCCACTTTTGCCTAAGAAAAATAAAATGAAAGCCTTGCAACAACCCAGTTATGGCAACACAAAAGAGCTCCACTCTATCTTGAAAATGTTGGAGGGTTTTCTTGCTTTGGTTTTTTTAGGGGAGGCTAGGAAATTGGAGGACATGCTATGAGAAGTAGCACTCGAAAATGCCTTCCTTTTGTAGGGAGGTGATAGCGCTGAAAGTTTAAGGAATTCAATGCAAACAACATCAAAGATACTTTCAGGGTTCTTCTGCAAATGGTTGTGGTTCTCATGTTTGGAATACAAATTCCTATCATCAAGGTATTCCTTGGTAACAGTTTGATTTTTTTCATATACCAAGTTATTCGTTGAATTGCATGTTGCATCAATAGACATATGCTTTGATGTTTCATATCAATGGTGCTATGATGGGTGCTTGTGTTTTATTATTTTTAAATGTGTAAGTGGGCTTACTATACATTGAAGAAGGGTTTGGAGAAGTGATTGTATATATTGTAAGTCACTACTTTGGTTGGTGTATAAGAGGACCCCTTGTGTGCATCCTTTTTCATATTTTTGGTACAAATTGATCATATATATTGTACATCATAATCAATAAGGGCATATGTGTAAAATCTATGGCTCACCTATTGATGATGCTATGAATTATGTGGATAGTAGAGATTTTATGGAGCTATGAATTATGTTTTTGCTATAGGCTCTACAAACGCACACATGCACATGAACTTCTCAATTCTTACAATCATGTTGGTGATGTTGGGCATATTTAATAATGATTTGAATTCAATGGGTTTATTGAAAGCTATCTATATGCTACATAAACATTTTACTTATATTTGTTCCAATATATGAAATCAATTTTTTTTTTAATGTCATTTCTTACCAAAATTATAACAAAAACATATTTATCTTCGGTGTCATTATTGTAGCCTTAGGTGTATTCAGTAGTTATTATGTTTATGTAATGGGGATTTTATTTCAAGTGCTGAAATTTTGTAGTATTGCACTAGTTAAATGCATGATAATTTAAATGGTAAAATTATTGTAAGTAAATTTTAATTGATGATTTTTTTTTTTTTTTTTATGGGATAAGAATATGAGGTTAAAATATATCTATTTTATTTTAATAAAGTTGGTCAGATTTTATTGGTTATTTATCTATTTATATACACTAATAATTATATAATTATATATTTTAATGAATAAATTCTTTTTATTTATCACAACTATTAATATTCTAATTATCTACAAGAAAATTATTTTCAAAAGATGATGCTAATAACTTATTATAAAAAAATGTTTCCCATTTCAAAATTTAAAAAATTGGATTTAGAGTCGAACTCTAATTATTTTGTCAAAATTATACTAATGTATAGAATAATTTGATGCTCTATGCAACTTTTTAATGAAATGCATTGTATTCAATCTAAAAGTTACAAAAATAGCAATGCAAATTATGCTTACATTGAATGAACAATTAATATGTGATACATTCCAATTTTGTGCAATTTAAGACAATAAGGAAATTATATCTAAGGGATCTACCTCTTATGATGTAAAAATAATCCCTTAAGGTATTTTAAAATATCTTCAACCCTTAAATATTAAAGGATGGTAAACTAAATACTTTTAATATTATTTATCAAATGATAGAATTAAATTAAATTTTGAGTAACTTATGACAACTACTTTCATATAAGTAAAAGTTTTAAACTATCAAATCCCATCTTAATTTTCTCTAGGAACCTCTTTGTGTAACCATGAGAAGTGACAACTACTTTCATATGACAACTACTTTCATATGACAACTACTTTCATATAAGTAAAAGTTTTAAACTATCAAAGGTCATGAAAGAGGTTCTAGAGAAATTCCCTAAGGCCGATGAAAAAATGAAACAATTGGTTAAGGTGGGTAATTACATAATTTAAAAATAAGAAGACTAAATATATTTAGAGCCATGTTATATGTTGTGTTAGGAATTAATTTACTTTAGATGGTATGAAGAAGAGAGTCCATAGTTCCAATTGTTTCTTCCTCAACCACTTTTTGTATGGGGACACAATTCACTTTTTCTATTATATTATTAAAATATTTGAGTTTAACTATTAATAAAAAATAAGGTTGAATCCTCTTGTCACATCCTCCATTAAGGTCTTATCCTCTTATTTTTTAAGTTTTGCAAGACAATAATCCTCAAGGCTAGCCCAAAAATCGAAAAGGAAGGGAACACTAATAATTAGAGAAAATCATTGGGGTTGGTAAAGAAAAAAAGAAGTGTAGAAAGTCAAGACTTTGGTGTTGACACAAGGTAGGAGGATGATGAAAAGTTGTTCGAATCCTAGGATGATAAGGAATTAGAGGACGTATGTGAAGATAATGTTGATGGGATGGAAGTAGAGGATGATGTCAAGCAAATTTCTACTTTATAAGAAGTAAAAACATAATCTGGCCACTACCAAGATCAGTAAGAATATAGCCCCCTTGTTGGTTAAAAAAGATAAAAAGAGTAAGAAGAAAAATAAAAAGAATAATGATAACAATAAAGAGTATTTCAGCTTGGTTGCATACTCTATTTTTAACTCCAAGGATGTGTATACTATGAAATACATGAAGAGCTCTAAGGACCAAGATATCATCTTTTTTTCCAATCACATGGATATGCTCTCTAGAAAAAGGATAAAGTAGATCTCACTTTGACCTTTTATAGCTGGATGTTTTGGTTCTCAAATTTTTTGGTTGAATTCCTTCCAGCCTTGCATGTTGGATGTTAGGAATCTTAACATAACCTTGGCCAACAAAGATTACTAAACTATAACTTATTCAATCTCCATGCTTTAGGCTCTACAAAACCTAGGTGGTTGTACCTATTTTAATATTACTTAAAAGGAAATCTTAAAGATTAATAATGTGGGCTTTATAATTGATGCTCTTGAAATAACAAGTAATTTTCAAGGATAAATCAAACATATGTCTTAAATATATTTAAATGATGGGTTGAACTAGTGTATGTATGTCGATGGATAAGATAAAGAATATAACCTTCCACAAAATAATACTTTTCCTTAGAAGGAACTAAACACTAGACCTTTTCCATTGGGAGAATTGGGTCAATTAAAATATTTATTGAAAATGTTAAACTATTTGGAGATAGGTATGCTACCATAAATTTCTAGATGGAGAACTTGGAGTCATGAAACCTAAACTAATTGAATTTAACTTCAAAGGATGAAGAAAAAAACTAAAAATCATAGACATGCATATGAGTTTCACTTTATTATGGCTTGCCCCAATTCTAATCTATCAACAATAATATAAACCAAAAAGGAAAATATAAAGATAGCAATGTTGATGATCAATTCTGAAGCATTCAAGTAGAAAATAGGATGCTTTTATTGATTCCAAAAATAAGTTTAGTTAGCTTATGACTATTTGTAATGTCTATCCCATGTTGCATATACTATTTAGCTATATTTTATTTTATATATATATTTATTTATTTTTCTACAAATTCTTAGATATCTATTCTAAGGTCTTGGTATCCTTTTCTATAGAAAATGAAAGGGTGCAAAAAGCTTCAAACCTTTTCAAAAGAAACTATCTAATAACTCATTGCAATCATTCATTTAGAATTATAATGAAGTTTAGGAAAAATCAAAGAAAGTCTATAACTCTTGCATCATGTTGAGAATTTCATCAAAATGTCAATTTCACTAAAGATCCTAGACATTTGGAAGAATGGCCCAAACTTCATCCCTGTCTTCCTCAAGCTCCAACTCATAGGTGTCAGTAGCATAGCTTTAATAACTAGTTCTTAATTCCCAAGTAGCCACATACATGCTATTAAAAACATCCAACTAGTCTTCCACAACCATAGTTAAATCTAGTTATGTAATTGGTTTTTAGTCATCCTCTACATTGTAAGCTTGAATTGACAATCCCATGGTGAAATATCTTAAAAACCTACACACAAAAGATACAAAAAATTGTACTACAAGAATGTTGCTGGTGAATGATCTCATAAGTTCCTTGTAATTATGGTTAGGAGATACATCAAATTTCACCAACTATTTACATGCACCAATATAAAGAAATTGTCACATCTAATTTAGTATGAATTTGGGACAAATGAAATATACTTATCTATTTTGCATGATTATCTAGTCATGAGACATTATAAATAATTTGATATTTTCCTTTCAAGATCAATTGTCACGTTTATGACTCTAAAAAATTCTTCCTTGAGGGAAGTCATGAAATTGAGATAATATTACTTTGTGATTCAAGAAATTTTGAGATTGGACTATCAACAAAATTATGGGTTGTGAAATCACACAATCAGACCAATGAGATTATGCTCAACATAGGATTGTGAAGTTGGAAAGTTGATATTTGATACTTGTCAAAGTTGTGAAATTAAAAAAGAGAGATTACTTCGGTTCCAAAATTGCAAAATTGGAACCTCCATTTTACCACTTATCTGATATTCTAAATTTTGGATCTTCACCATCCTACAAACTCCTCTTATCTGAAACATTGAAAAATTTCTAAATTGTAACTCTTTCTATTTCAAAGCTAAATGGCTTATTTCGAAGAACAAATTTTTTAAGTTGCATCACCAACACTGTCTAGAGAAGCATATTTCATCAATCTATGAAAAGAGTCCAACTATCTCTAGGAAAACAAATAAGAAATGAGGAAACCAAATAAAATAAACCCTATTATAATAATATATAAGAAATAACATGTCATATTTAAAGATAAAAGGTTTAATATATTGGGCATGAACATATAACTATTGTGTTTTTTCATTGATATCTTGTAAAAAGAGTGAATACATGCCTTCCTTCTAAAATATTGCGAAAGGTACTAGCCATAAAGCATCAATTTTTCATTTTTTTCCTTTTTCTTGATCCTTAACATTCAATTTTTATCACCAAAATGCCAATATTAAATGTTCTATCAATTGAATGTTGTATCATTAAGATACTTAACCATTTTTTGCCTTTCAATATTATGCACCAATGTTGTTCTCTAGATCTCATCTAATTTTGTGAATTAGTTAATCCTTTCATCCAAATAGTCTATGTCCTTAGTTTTTCTTTCTTGATTAGCCTATAAATTGGTAATAAATTGTTTTCAGGGAGCCTAGCTTCTTTCCCATATACAAGTTTAAATGGTGAAAACCATGTGCCCTTTTTCCTTAAAATTTTGTCTTGCCCATACTACAAGATGTAGCTTGGAATCCCAAGCATTTTTATTTTTACCCAACATCCTCTTGATGATTATAAGTATACTTTTATTATTTGATTCAACTTGACCATTTCCTTATGGATGATAGGGAGAAAAATAAGAGACAAAAATACCATATTTTCCACAAAACTTCAAAAGTTCTTCTCATAAGAAACACATTCCATTACCAATAATAATTTTTTGATGAACTCCAAATTTCATAATTATGTTGTTCATTTTTTATTTTTGTAAAAACCATGCTAGTAGAGCATATAATTGGTATAGCTTCTATCCACTTCATTGTTGTGATGTGGAGCTTAATTAGACTTAGAGGTTTATTTTTCGTGGTTTCCCTCTAGGTTATTTCTATGGGGGTTTGTGGGCATCACCCCTTATGGGGTCTTCGGATAGTGCCCTAGGTGAACTTCCTATCATAGTATAGGGTGGTGTAGAGGGGAAACACCCCCATAGGTTTTCTTGGGGGCAGGTTCCCCAAAAGAAAAAATGACCTTCTATTGTAAAGGGTGTTTTTGTTATTTTTCTATTTGATGACTTATTCTAACCCTAATTTTGTAAGTGGTAAAGGCTTTTTAAAATTGTCTTAAGGTTAGGAATTTCAAAAAGTATGATGAGATTGTAGTTTCTTGTGGCAGTATTGAGTTGTATGGGACTTTAGATTATAATCATTGGATAATAATAATATTGGACTAGCTATTGGTTGATGTAGCTCAGGGATTGGGTGAACCACATTAGGTCCTTGTGTCTTGTATTCTCTTTTGCATGATTTATTATTTTCAGATATTGGTTGTATTCACATGTAACTATTATTTATGTATGTGGTTGATCCTAACAAGTGGTATCAGAGCAAGTTTTTTGGCATTTTTTTTTAGCTCAAATTATCATCATTTTTCTTGGCCATCCTATGAACAAAGGTGTCACAGTTGAGTCAGAGTCTCACGGTTGAGTGGGAATGATGACAAACAAGATTAAGTTGAAGGTTGAGAAGTTTAATGGGAAGAAATCTCAGCTACAAAAAATGAAAATAGAGGAATATCTTTATCAAAATGATTTATGAAAGCCATTGGACGGAAAAGCCAAGAATCTAGGGACTATGACTAATGAGGACTAGGAGATTTTAGCTAGAAAGGCACTTGGAAGTATTTGATTATCCTTGGCACCATCAGTACATTTAACATTACAAAAGAGAGCACAAAAAAATAGTAGATGCAAACCCTAACAAAACTTTATAAAAATCCCTTCACTTCAAACAAGGTATTTTTCATGAATTATTTATTTAATATGAAGATTTTAGAAGGTGGATCTTTTGCAAATCATTTAAATGAGTTTAATGCAGTTACTGTTAAGTTATCTTCTTTGAATGCCAATTTTGATTAAAATATGAGGTATCTCTTAATTTTCTATTCTTTGCTTGAAAGATGGAATGGCTTGGTAATGCATGTGAGAAATTTTATTTTTGGATCTAATACTCTTAAATTTGATAATGTGATTGGTGTTATTTAAGTGAGAAAAATCATAGGAAAACCTCAGGTGGATCTATATCAAGAAGTTCTTTGAATGCACATAGTACAGGCAAAATGACTTAGACATGAAACAATTCTTGAAATCATGGGAAATCAAGAGAAAAATCAAAGGGGAAGAGGTCTCAATATAAATGACTAAGAGATTGGTGGTATTGTTGAAAACTAGGGCATAAGAAGAAATATTGTTGTGTTCAAAAGAATAATGAAAGAGATAAAGCAGAAGGGAACAAGGATGCAAATTTGGTAAGTAAGAAATCTGAAGAGAATGTTTTGCTTCTTTCTTTAGAAAGTATTCATAATTCTTAATTTTTAGATTCTAGGACTTCATTTCATGCTACACACCATAGAATTTATTTTATTGATTATGTCCAAGGGGATTTTTGGATTTTTTATTTGTGGGATAATGAACCCTGTTAGATTATTGAGAAAGAAAAAGTTAAGATTAAGCTACAAAATGGGAATCATTGGATACTACATGAGGTAAGACATTTTCCAAGGTTGAGTAGAAATTTAATTTCAGCACATCTTAGAGATAAGGGTTATGTAGTTACTTTTAATGATAAAAATTGGAAGGTTTCAAAAGGTTCCCTTGTAGTAGAAAAAGGTGTGAAAGTTGTGACTTATATCTTTGTACAAGTCATATTGTTCCTTCTACTTTAATTATTTTAGAGAAAAATAAATGTTCAGGAATAATTGTTGTAGTTGAGAACAAAGAATAAATAGTTGATGTAGATTTTGATATAGTTTTATAGAACAATAGACTTGGGTGCATGAGTGGGAAAGATATGAAATTACTTCATTCAAAGAAAGTTTTATCAAGTTTGAAATGTGTCAATATGGATTTCTGTGAAAGTTGTGTGTATGGAAAACAAAAGAAAGTTAGTTTTGTAAAGAGTGGGAAGGACAATAAAAATGAGAAATTAGAACTTGTGTATACAGTTGTATGGGGACTAGCTTAGGTATCTTTACTTGCTGGCTCTCGTTATTATGTTACATTTATTGATGATACAACTAGAAAATTATGGGTTTATTTCCTTAGACAAAATCCAAATATATTTGTAACTTTTTAGAAATGAAAATGTTTGGTTGAGAATGAGATTGTTAAAAAGATAAAATATCTTAGATCTGATAATGGTGGTGAGTATTGAAGAAATGAATTAGAATACTATTATTCCTATAATGGTACTCATAGACATAAAACTATTTCAAGGACTCAAAAGAAAGTTGTGTGGCTGAATGCATGAACAAGATAATAATAGAGCATTCAAGGAGCATGAGGTTGCATGATGGGATAACCTTAAACAAGTGGGTAGATACTATCAATACTACCATATATTTGATCAATAGAGGCCCCTCTACTCTTTTGAGCTATGGTATTCTAGAGAAAGCATAGATTGGTAAGAAGGCAAGTTATTCTTTTCTCAAAACCTTTGGCTGTGATGCATCTTATCATATTAATTCTAAAAATAGAACCAAGTTGGGAGCTATGTCAAATAAATATGTATTTTTTAGGATATGGCATTGATGAATTTGGTTATAGGCTTTGGGATCTTTAAAATCATAAAATTGTAAGAACTAGGGATGCCATATTCAATGATAAAGTGTTGCACAAAGAGATTTGTTGCAACAACACAAGAAGAAATAAAATAATTATGTAGTGCTAGATGATACTCAAAATAAATATGTTCTGCTAGTCCCTCATACTCTACAACAATTGTGGAAACAAATGCCTAATACCCTAGTAAATGTTAGATGGTCAAGAAGGCTAAGGAGACCTCCAAAAATATGTTCTCCTTATTTTTACTCTATTTTACGAATTGATGCTAGTAAACTTGAATGTTATCATGAAGCTATGTAGGTAGATACTAAGATTTAGTTGGGGTCTACAATGAAAGAAGAAATTGAGTCCTTGATGAAAATCAAACATGAGAACTATTGGAGTTACCCATAGGTAAAAGGGATTTATAGAGTAAATGAGTTTACAAGTTGAAAAAATAGGATGGAGATAAGAGAATATTTAAATCAAGGTTAGTTATAAATGGATTTGAATAGAAAAAGGGCATTGATTTTGATGAGATTTTTTCATGTTGTTAAAATGACTTCTATTCGCACTGTTTTAAGTATTGTGGCTACTGAAGATTTTCATTTTGGACTTTGTTAATGTTAAAACAACCTTTCTTCATGGTCATATATATATATATATATATATATATATATATATATATATATACACAAGTTTCGGAGGTTAAAGGTAAGGAGAACTTAGTATGCAACTTGAAGAAAATTTGATAGTTTAATGCATGAGCATGGCTACACTTAGTGTCAGTCTCATCATTATGTTTATTTTAAGAGTTTAGATGATGATAACTACATTATTTTATGTTTATATGTTGATGATTTATGCTTGTTTTGGGTTTAACATGGATCACATTAATGTGTTAAAGTAACAATCAGCATAATCATTTTCTCTGAAGGATTTTGGGGCAGCAAAATAATTCCTTGGTATGAAATTTTTTAGAGATAAGAAGAATATAAAATTGACATTATCTCAGGTTGATTATATTTAGAAGGTGTTGTGAAATTTCTCTATGAAGAATGCTAAAGTTATCAGCACACCTTTACCTGGTCATTTGAAGTTGACTAAGGAGATGTGTCCAAAGAAACCAAAAGAGGAGGACAAGATATCTAAACCATGTTATGCTTCAGTTGTAGGGTGAGGGATTTCAAAATCTATGATGAGATTGTAGCTTCTTGTGGTGATATTGAGTTCTAAGGGATTACAAATTGTAATGTAGTTAAATGGATTCTTAGATATTTAAGAGGAACATCCAGTAAGTGTTTACATTTTGGGGGCTCTACTATTGATTTGCATGGCTATTTTGACACATATTTGGTAGGGGATATTGGTGCTAGGGGGAGTACTACAGGTAATGTATTTATTGTGGGTGGGGTAGAAGTGAGCTAGGTTTCTTTGTTATAGAAGGTGAATGCTTTATCCACTATAGAGGAAGAGTATGTTGTTGCTAGATAGGAAACCAAGGAGATTATTGTTAAGGTGAGGTTTTTGTTGCACCAAAAGATCGATATTTAAGTGCCCAATACAATAACTCAAGTTATAGTACATAGCACATGGTTAAGCCCTTGTAATGAATCCCGAGGAGAGCATTGAGTAAATTTCTAAAAATCTCCCCCTCATCAATATCCAAGGGTCTGAGGTTTTGAAACTATGACCAAGCTTTGATACCAATTGTTAGAATGGGGTTTTTGCTGCATGAAAAGATCAATCTGTCAATACTTGATACTATAGGAACTATGTATTTATTGTTGGTGGGGTAGAAGTGAGCTAGGTTTCTTGGTTAAAAAAGGTGAATGCTTTTTCCACTATAGAGGAGGAGTATGTTTCTACAAGAGAGGAAACCAAGGAGATTATTATTAGAGTGGGGTTATCATTGCACCAAAAGATTGATATTTCAATGCCTAATACAACAACTCAACTTATAGTACATAGCATGTGGTTAATCCCTTGTGATGAATCCTAAGGAGAGCACTGAATAAATTTCTAACAATCCCCCACTCATCCTTACCTGAGGGTCTAAAGTTTTGAACCTCCAACCAAGCTTGGATACCACCTATTAGAGTGAGGTTTTCATTACATGAAAAGACTAATTTGTCAATGCTTGATACAACCGCTTAACTTATAGTGCACATGAGGTGGTTAAGCCCTTCTTACAAATCCTAAGGGGAGTGGTGAATAAATTTATAACAACTATATGGATTCAATTCTTCATGGAAGAATTGTGACACCCATAGAGGGATACTTATCTATTCATAGATAGCTAGAGTGTCATTCATCTTGCAAATAATTATGCTCTACATTCAAAGATAAAACAAAAATAATTTTGGTACCATTTTAATCATTTATTTTTGGATGATGGACAATTAAAGATGGAGAAGATACATATAGATGATAATCTAGTAGACATGTTTACCAAGGTAGTAACAAGGGAGAACTTGAACTCCTCTTTAGCTTTGGTTTTTCTTATAGACTAAATAGAATAAAAGAACATTAGAGCCTAGGGTGGTTTGATATTCTAGTGGGAGCTATAGGTTTAATAGTTTTATGACCAATCTCCAAGTGGGAGGTTATTTTTGTGGAGTCCAATCAGTCTCCAAGTAGGAGATTCTTTTGGATGTGCAACCTAATCAAACTCAAAGTTTTATTCGACATCATTTCCCCCCGAATTATTTCTACATGTTTTAGGGGTGAAGAGTCCAAGATGGGTCAAGGGGAAACGCTCCTTGTAGTATCCTAAGGTAGTGCATTAGGTGTGATCCCTTTCAATTTATAGGGATAGGTAGAGGGACAACACCCCTATGAGGGTTTTCAGGGGCAACCCCTTAGAAGCCAAAAATGACCTACTATTGTAAAGGGCATCATTTGCTATTTTCTATTGGATGAGTTATTCTATTTTATAAGTGGCAAAAGCTTCTATAAAATGGCTTAGGGTTAGGGATTTCAAAATATATGATAAGATTGTAGCTTCTTATGAAGGTATTAAGTTGTAATGGATCACAGATTATAATCACTAGATAATAATAATATTGTACTTTCTATTGGTGGATACAACTTAGAGATTAGGGGAACCACATATAAATCCTTGTGTCTTATATTCCATTCTGTGTAATTATTTTTTTCTGATATTGGTTATATTTTCATGTAACTACTATTTTTTTCCATGGTTGATCCTAACATTAGTGAAGTAATATGTGGCCATCAGAATCTAGCTATGCCTACTAGTTTATTTATTTATGATCTCACCTATAAAATCAATTCCTCACATTTAAAATAGATCTTCTACTTGTAAAGTCTTAACAGGAAAAGCTCCATTATATTTAAATTTTCTTGAAATTTTTTGACACGCTTCACACTTTCTAATACAATCGCAACAATTCTTATAAATATGGGGCCAAAAGTATCCTCCCCATAAAATCTTAGGAGCAGTCATGTTTGTAGAAAAATATCCTCCATAGACTCCTTCATGCATCTCTTTAAGAATTACAGGTGCTTGACCCATACCTAGGAAAACATATAAAAGTCCATCTCTATTCTATTAGTAAAGTTCTCCTTGAGTAAGAGAATACCTTAATGCCTGTAACTTTATGGTTCCTATCTGATTTTCACTCAAACCCTCATGAGATTTCATGCATCTTAAGTAATACACAATGATTAAATACCAAGGACATATTTCTATACTTACTTGATATTTTTCTTCTTCTACTTGATTTTAAGTTTTATTTCTTCCAATTTATAATCATCCATAAGTTTCTATAATCCTAGACCTCTTACTAACTTAAATATCTAAATATTAATACCTAATTCCTAAATTTGATTAATCTATCAACACCTTCTTCTTGTAGTCTTCATGTGTTTGAAGATTTCTTTAAATGAAACATCAGGAACATATGCTATGATATTAACACCAAATAAACATGGTCTAAAATCTTTAACTACTTTTTCCAAAGCATATACTTTCTTCCCATTGATTTCATAAATCAATTTAGAGGACTATGAATTCTTGCTAAAGAAATAAATTAGTTGTTCATATCCTTCTTCATTCTTTTGAAGCACGACTCCAACAATTGTATGATATGAAGCAAAATAAAATATTTGAAAAGCTTTCTTTAAATCTAGTACTTTAAGGATTGAAACCTCTTTTATTGTTTTCTTTAAATATTTTCAAATGCTTGTAGAACTTCATCATCCCAAGTCAAATGCACCCCATTTTTTAACATCTTGGAGATGGGTTTAATAATTTCTACAAAGTTAGGTACAAACCTTCTTACAAAATTAATTTTTTTAAAAAATAATTCAATATCTTTAATGATTTTAGGGACC
Source organism: Cupressus sempervirens (assembly GCA_028749045.1). Lineage (NCBI taxonomy): Eukaryota > Viridiplantae > Streptophyta > Pinopsida > Cupressales > Cupressaceae > Cupressus > Cupressus sempervirens. The sequence continues at coordinate 666,514,679 of CM053785.1, forward strand.
TTTATATTATCAATGGAAGCCACTCTTTTAGGGTCTATTCTTACACCTTCTTTAGACGTAATGTGCCCCAATAATTTTCCTTCTCTGACTCCAAACTAATACTTTTTAGGGTTTAGTGATATCTTGTATTCAAAAGCCTTGTTAAATATTTTCTGAATATGGTTATAGTAGTCCTCATCCTTCTTTGAGTAAGTAGTAAGGTCATCCTAGTAGACCACCAAGATATATAATTAATAGGTACCTCAAAAGTAACATTCATTGCTCTTGAAAAGTTGCTCCATAACTTATCAGACCAAATGATAAGCTAGCATAAACATATGTTTCGAATGTGGTTGTAAATGTTGCTTTAAATTTTTGTTTCTCTTCGACTTTCGCTTGGTTATAACCAAAAAACCTCGTCATCATCGATAAGATTTCATTTGTTATAACCTTTTGCAATAAAACCTTGATATTTAGAAAATCATGACTATCCTTTAGTGATGATATATTCAAATTTCTAAAATAAAAAATACTCTTATGTCTCTATTCTTCTTTCTAAAAAACACCAAAATAGAAACCCATATAGAATATCTAATGGATATGATTATGAAAACATCTCTTAGTTATGTGAATTAGTTTCTAGATTAGATTGTGTGGAGATTTTTACCATCAACATTTTGAATCACACTATGTGATCCATCATCACTTTGTTTGACATCTCTTGCTCTCTCATCTTGATGATGGTAAAAATCTCCACACAATCTAATCCAGAAACTGATTTACATAACTATGATGGATTATGGAAATCTGATCGCATTAATATTAAAACATCTCTTATTTTAACCAATTCATCTTTCATTTTGGGAGCTAACATGGGCTTTGTTGGTCTTTACTTTTATTTGAAAGGCTTAACATCTTGTTTCAAAAGTATTTCCTCTTGGAACAAGTCTTCTCTATATGCTTTTTGTTAGTGTAGTTTTTTATTTTTCCTATTTTGCTATGTTTTTCCTACACTTTTAATAATCTTGCTTAGGTTAATAAAGCATGTCTTATTAGGTGAATGGTTGTGAGGTGTCACCTTCCTACATGTGAGCATCCATTAGCTATCTTGGGAAGATACTTTGCTATCTTTAGTCTGATAGATGGTTGCTCCTCATTGGTTGGTGTTGCCACCTCCTCCCTTTTTCTAGCCTATATAAGCATGCTACCTAGCTTGTATTTGCATCTCTTGTTTTTGCATCCTCTTAATGCTATTTTGCTTCCAGCATTTGCATTACTCTCTTGGAGACTAACTCTGTGATGCTATTTTGATTTTGTATCATTTGCATTCATAGTTTAGATATTTATTCTTCACACTAGTTTTTTGGGTTATTAATCTTTTCAGAATCTAACATGGTATCAGAGCTTTTCTATGTGCAAGAGTAGATTTTAGTTTCCTTATTTGAGAGATTCGGGGGGGGCTAATAAACTCTTTTGTAGTTTTTTGAAAAATGAAGTATGCTCTTCTCTTGCATCTTTGGATGATCCTGAGAATTAGAAATTTTTAGACAAAAATGGTTTTTCTCTAGGGTTTCAATCTCAAATCTGACAACCAACTTGCATATTTGGGGTTTTCAATTAGTATTGCAGGTTCTAGCATGCCATTGGTGGACTTAGGAAGCTGATCAAGCATTTTCATGTCATATTTTGGTTGCTGGGGTCATTTTTTTATTTTTGGAGCCATTTTTTACTGTTAAAGGCATTTGATTTACACTACAACAACATCTTCTGTACATCAGCAAGAAAAATGCTTGCTGGGTTTTGTTCGCAACCCCAAAAAACCATCTAGGTATCTTTTAGATTTTGCATGCAAGCTGTATATTTTTTAGAATTGAGCATGGAAGGCTACAACCATACCCCTGTCCATTAATAGTCACAGATTTGAACACAGTTTTCAAATGTCTCATTCTTTCTCATATGAACTCCGATTTTGATGATTCTTGTTATGAACTTGGCTATTTTTTTGTGCTCTATCCACTAGTGGAGTTGTTTTTTGATTTTCATGCATGAATTCTTTAGAAATTGTAGATTCTCAGTGGTGACTGTGCACAGTTCTCATTTTGAAAACTTCAGAGGATCATAACTTTCTCATACTACCTTGTATCGAGGCTATTCTTTTTTTGAAAGTGCATGATTTTTTGAGTAGATCGCAGTGGTGCTATTTGTTTCCTTGATTATTGTACCCAAGTTTCACTTTTAGCATATGCTCTTCATGAGGAGGCCCTATTGGTTTTTCTTTCATAACTTGAGCATATGGAAATATTTTTTTGATCCAAAAAATGCGTCAAAAAGATGGTTCTGAGACGGAGATGATTGTATAGGTTTTTTTGATTTTTTCTATAGTTTGATTGCCTATTTTGGTAGTCAAAGCCAGATGTTCTATTTTGCCTTTCGAGAGCCATATCTCGCTCATTTAGACTCTTTTCTGGGCTCACCAGATATCGTTGGAAAGCTGGTTCTATGAGTTATTCAATTGTAGAGGTCATTTATCCAGATTTTGCTCCAAGCTTTTTCTCCTTTGAGTTTTGCACTTTCACACTCTGGGAGATTACTTGGATTCTACAGGTCCTGGAATCTCTTCTTCTGTTCTTTTGGCTCACTCTTCTTTCTGACTTCTGAGCATTGTATGCTTCTATTCTATTGTACTCCTTTTTCTATAAATGTACTGAGATAAAGTGCCTACTTTTTCATATCTGGGATCTTGTACACCTTGTGTTTATTTGTACTCGCACTCAGTTATAAAGTGCCATGGGGGGTAATGATGTTTTGCCATTTTGTGTTCATCCACCTTTGTCAAGTGAATTTTTCTTCCACGACATTAGCCCATGCAGTGTGTCGGTGACACTGCCCTTTATCCTATGCTTGTACTTCTATTGCACTATTGGTGTTCCTAATTCTTCTTCTTGCAGATGTTTTTGGCATTGCATTTTAGTGTTCTTGTCACCCCTCTCCCTATTCAACATTATGGGGGGGTTCACCTGTTGGCTCTATTACTTCTTTGGTTCAATTGAGTGATCTACGTAGTCAGTTTTTGTTCCTATGTACTAGGTGGATGTAGTGGCTAGGCACCTATGCATTTCAGTGTGATGGTTCATCTACTATACAGACACTCATTCATTCCTACCTTTGGAGGTCACCTCTTTGATTGATCATCTATTCAAACTTTGTCTTCTCTACTTGGTCATGCACTATTTCAATGGGGGTTCTAGCAGTTTCTTCTAACAGTGTTTGCAGCTTCATGCTTCAGATATTCTTCATGCTCTTTTTTTGTTCCTCTATTTGGGACATTTCCTAGATTGGAGGCTTAGTTTCCTTCATCTAGTTATTTTTCTTGTATTGGGTACCTGTTCAGGCCTTGTTGCCAGGACCCATTTTCTTTCTTTCATAGCTTTGCTAGGTTAGCATCCACCTAAGCTTCGCTTATGGGGGGTGTTAGTGTAGTTTTTTATTTTTCCTGTTTTGCTAAGTTTTTCCTACGCTTTTAATAATCTCACTTAGGTTAATAAAGCATGTCTTATTAGGTGAATGGTTGTGAGGTGTCACCTTCCTACATGTGAGCATCCATTAGCTATCTTGGGAAGATACTTTGCTATCTTTAGTCCGATAGATGGTTGCTCCTCATTGGTTGGTGTTGCCACCTCCTCCCTCTTCCTAGCCTATATAAGCATGCTACCTGGCTTGTATTTGCATCTCTTATTTTTGCATCTTCTTAATGCTATTTTGCTTCTAGCATTTTCATTACTCTCTTGGAGACTAACTCTATGATGCTATTTTGATTTTGTATCATTTGCATTCATAGTTTAGATATTTATTCTTCGCACTAGTTTTTTGGGTTATTAATCTTATCAGATTCTAACACTTTTAAGTCATCATATGACCACACAAAGACATGCTTATATTTCCTTAATAAATAAATTAATTATGATCTTATTTTCTCTAATAAATTCTTTTGAATAAAAATCTCTCTAGGAGAATGCATATTCCCAAGATTAATTTTCTCAATCTTCTCTTTCATATCAATAGGTGTATGCTTCTTGAGATTTTCATGTTTGTCCAAGACGTGCTCCAAAGATACTAATGTTTTTGGTATCTTATTGGACTTAAATTGCACAATTTCTTCTCCAAAAATAGTCTCCTTTTCATCTTGGGTCTCAACAAGACCATTCCAATCAAGACCAATATCTTGATAGCCTCCTCCATATGTCAAAAGTTGCAATAGATCTTTGTCATCTCTGAAAAATATTCCATTTATGAACATTATCAAGGTCAAACATTTTTTTTTCATCTCAATCTGAACCATTTCTTACAATAGAATGTCAATGTATTTAATGGCTAAATTAGCCATTATATTTGTTCAAAATGGGAATTCTAAAGGGGGGCTGAATTAGTAATCTAGAAAATTTAGTTTCCAAATGGATATTATTTTTTACTTTAAACATACATAACAAAGTAAAAAATTAATGCTAAATAGTAACATCAACCATGCACAAAGATAACTCATAACACCATTATTTTTTTACAAGGGAAACCATGGCCAAGGGAAAATCCTAGTGGGGATGATACCCACTAGATAATATATTGATATATAAGTTTCTTGTTAGAGGATGGACCTTGTTAGGAGTCAATGAGAAAATTCAGTATAGAGAGTCCTTGTTGGAAAATTCAAACCTTGTTATGTGTTGTAATACAGTAGATGCAAGATGAGCCCATTGCCCAAACATGCACTCCCAATTACAAGAAGAGCTCACTACCCAAACAACTAATCAGACTTCTAGAATATAGGTATTGTAACTTCTTTCTTGACTAATATCTAATCTTCAGCTTGATCTTGGATCACAAAATAGTTTTTACAAAACTGTGCATGTATCGCTTTCACAAAAGTTTGAATACAATTGCTCAACACACCAACTACATCACTTGCACACTTAATTCAAAAGATGTCCTTTGCATAAATACCATGCCTTTACAAAAATTTATTCTATGTGAACTAAGACCATAATACACTTTTCCAACTTAGAGTAAACATCTAGGATGTCGACCCTAATTAGATAAGTAGTTATTTTGTAAACAAAATAATTCCTTTCCTTTAATTTTGTTGTCCTATTTCACTAGTAAAATAGAAAAATATCTTTTCCATTTAGTCTATATTGACTTCTGAGGTTATATATGTCATCATCTACATGTATACTATCTCCATCTAACTTTGTTGGTCATAATATGAGATTAACAACAAGTAACAAAAAAAATAAAACACTAAGGTTTTTGAGGTTTCATGTAAGCATGTACATCATGTGTTTCCATAAATGCAAACAATTACATATCTTCATTATCCAATTGTCAACAATCTCCCCCTTTGGCATTGTTGGCAACAAAATAGGAAAAATTGGCTAAGTATCAAAAACTTACAATAAACAACACATTCACATTAAATCTATTACTATTTGTCCATCTTATATATGCTCCCCCTTATAGTATACTTAAAAATATTATTTTCTCCTCTTTACCTAGTTATGTACAATTTTATCTTGTATCTTATCCCACATTGACATCAATGACAAAGGTTAAGATGTCAAAAACTATCCAACAAATGTCAAAACATCTTCCTTAATATGATAGTATCTTCATGCAATCATCAAAATTTTCCTTTAGACTGCTCATACCTTTTTTCCATGTATCTTTGGTTGATTCAATAGAGGTGAGAATTACACATAAGGCATCTGATGCAATCTCAACTGCATTAAGATTAGAGTATAAAAAGGTAGAATAAGTGTCCTTAGCCTTGACACATTCCTCCAACTATTTCTCAATAATAGATATTTTTTAGAGCAATAGACTCTTTGAAATCTGATACTTTGTTCAAAATTTGTTGCTTCTAAAGTTCCAATTTCCTAATATCATTTTGAATACTGGCCACTTGTCCTTCAAAATCATCAATCTAACTAGTAGGATGTTGTATCTAGCTAGAGAGAGCTTCCATCTCACTCATCTTTCCTTCGATCTGACTATCAATGTCTTTAGTCAACTTGTGAGATAGAGTACACTTAATGTACAATATCTTTCCATCCTGTTGAAACTTTTGAATTTCTTTGATACAAGTATCAAGACTTACCAAATCATTCTTAATATTCTGACAAATGGTGCTAAACAAATTAACATCATGTGAGATTTATGCCTTAGTCTCTACAACATTCAATAAGTTTGTGAGTTCTTAATCAAAATATTTTAGCACTACCTATGTCCTCTATTCTAGATCTACCTCTATAGTACTATGTAATCTGTCAGTAACATCCATCAAGGTAGATGAACTAGAAGATTTAGTATCATCCTCCCTTTGCTTCTTCTCAGTTGCCTCTTTGACTCTTCTTTCTTCTTCCTCTTTCTTTTTTCTTTCCTTTCTTTTTTTTTTTTCATTCTTATCTTTCTCCTCTAATCTCTTCTTATTATATTCCTTTTTCTTTCTTTTCATCTCATCTTCAATAAATTTCTACTTGGCCTCTTCTATTTTCATTTTCTCTTCCTCTAGTAGCATTTTCTCCTCTTCAGTTTGACTCAATTGTTCTTGAATATCCTTAGTGTGAGGTTCATTCTATTCAGAACTCTCAAATGAGTTTGTATCATCAATGTTAATGGTAACATTGGTTTGATCTATCTGCATTGTATCACCAATCACTGACACTTCCAAGGTTTTGAGTGCTGGTCAAGATGACACTTTGGACTCTATCAACATCTAACTAATGGATGCCATAGTTTAACTTCTTATCTTATCTTTCTCACCTAGCATAAATAGAAATGGTCTTACTTTGTTTCTCAAGTAAGGTACAAGATTGTTTAGCAATATCTTGATTTCTTCTTCATGACCAGTCTTGCATATTGTCCTTAACATAAAATTTCAAAGTTCTATGTCCTCTTCTCTAGTTGGTTATCATAGACCTTTTGGTTTACTATTCCTTCAATATCCTTTAGTTTCAGATTGTTAGCTATAATGTATCTGAAAATAGAGATATCAATCTAATCTTTCTCAAAGTTGATATACAAATCATAAAATTTGTTCATCTAAATAAAGTTTCCTTTATTAGCAATAGCTAAATTTATTTTCTCTATATTCAGTGTCTATGGTTGTCAAGATTTTCTTGCTAACTTCTTAGAAGTGATTACCTTCTCTACCTATTTGATTTCTTCTTCTTCTTCTTCTTCTTCACTAGACTCAACAATTGTTAACAATGTCTTTTGTCTCTTTCCTAGTCCTGTGGCTTGTCGCTTGACTCTTTTAGTCTTTGTGGTCACAGATTTCACTAATCTCTTAGATTTTCTCTTTGGCTCACTTGTCTGAATAGCTAATACTAATACATACAAAATGCTCTATTCCAAAGATGTCTCTACAATAGATATTGATAAAGGTTACACATTCAATATACATTACTTCATAGTTTTCCTAACTGTTCGACTCACTCTCAATCATACCAGCGTCTGATAAAGCTTTATTCATTATAGTTTCTATTTTCTTATGAGATGCCTTCTCCAAGGATGCCTGATGAGTTGATTGGGTAATCTCATCATAAGTTCCAAACCTATATTCATCTTTGTCCTCTAATTTCAACAATAAATCAATGTATCCAACTTTTATTTCATCACTCAATTCATAACCTAAGGGATAAGAAATGTGTCTTAAGGTTCTACTATTTAAATAAATGTAAAATTTGTATCAACCATAACACAAAGATCTTCGTTAAATATATCTATAGTTACATGTGTAATTCTGAATCTTTGCCTCATTTCATTCTCAAATGTTTTCACTATCAAGTTTCCACTATCAGATATCTTATCTGATGGATGTCTTCTACATACATCTATGATTTTCTCCATTGTATACCTCTCACTACTCTTAATCTTTGTGACTAACAAATATAGAAATCTCTTAAGCACATAAAAAAATAAGTTATTGATTAGTGACTAAATTCTAAACGCACCATTCTTGGTTCATTTGATCTTCTATAGGTTCTCAAGAAGTTGCATTCTTAGAATTTTAGTAAAATTAACTTGTTCCTTCTCAAAACATATCTTGTAGGCTACATAGATGAATCTAGCTGACAATTCATCAATCTTTGAACTCACACATATATAGAGTGGGCAAAGATTCTACTCAAGAATCTTACATCATCTTGTTTAATGGTGTTGATCACCATGACCTTTCCATTGTAGACTACTTTTGTGTAGCTCTCAGCTTTCTTCTTAACCATCAGTTGAAATATTAACTATACTATCTTCCATCCATTGTTTTCCATCATGTATTCTAATTAGTATGATCTATTTCCACTAATCTATGTCCAATTCTTGGTAAAAATGATATTTGAATAGGTTTAGTTCCTTCAAGTGTTCAAATCTAGATTTGAAAAACATATCATGATTAAAGACTAATTCCATATCTTTGTTCCTATACTCACTCCCAATAGATTCAAACTTACTAGTAAGATAACTTCCTATAGGTTCCAAATAAACTACATTGTTTAGAGTAATGGATAATGCTAAGTTAAGGTTTCCTTCTATAGGTTTCATGAAAACAACCTTCAATTTCATTCTCTCCTCATTCTCAACATTGTGAACTACTGACATATCCATGATTCTATCAACTATGACCTTTTTATTGAAATAAATTTTTTACAAAATGATAAAATACCTCTTTCCAAAAATATGGTTTTCTTCAAAATCACCTTGTCAAGTCACTTCTGAGTGCTCTATTTTTCTGATGCATTCACAATGAAGTGGTAATCAAGTCTATACTCCATTTATTCCTTCAACTTGAACTTGCATGAAGTGTATACTTTTCAAACATCAAAAAGCTATTAATTACATTTTGAAATCAAATAACTACTCAAGATCTTCTATCTGATCTTTAGATGCTACTTGATGTTTATCATAGCCTCCTTTCATCATGATAGTGCTCCACAAAATTCTTAGTAAGAACATAGTTTTCATATTCTACTATAGAATTGACTTTTTCTATAATAGTATTAACTCTTAATTCTTTCATAACTAGTTTAGATAAGCTCCAAATTATAAGCAACCTTAGATACCATCTAAACTTATCTTGATACACCTTTTTCCAACTTTGCTACCTCTAATTCAATCACTAGATTTAAAATTTGGGTGTTGTAAACAAGCTTAATTCAACTTAATTGAATCAAACTCAATAACTAGCTTTCATCTTCTTGTCTCATCTTCTTCTAGCTTTTCTTTTGAGATGTCTAATCCTTTTACAAATACCTCATTGAGTTCTTCTAGAAGTTTACTAACTAGATTTCTTTGTTCCTCATTATCTTTGTTAGATCCAAAGTTCCTCTCATGGCTCCTTCTATGATTTCTGACATTTCTTCCATCATTCCTTCTATTTTTGAAGTTTCTTCCATTTCCCCTTCTACCTCTAAAATTTTTGTCCATTTTCCAATACTTTTTTGTATGTCCGAAGTTGTTGCATAACTAACATACTGGTGTTCTGCTTCTAGGATTCTGCTAATCATTAGGTGTATGACAATTCTAAGTAATGTGTAAAATGTTGTTACACTTAGAATACATGATCTATTTTATGTCTTCATAAGGTCTTCCTTCTCTTAATGTCCTTTCATTAAATCTTCTATCTATAAGGTTAGAATTTCTAGAAATTCTACTATTCCTTCTATCATTATCATATTTAGGTTTCCTACAATCAATTGCTTTATGACCCATCCCATGACAATTATGACAATAAAAATCCTTAACATGATTAAATGACTTATTTGTACAATCTCTTTTCATATGACCTATTTTATTACATGAAAAAAACATAACTCTAAATTCATACTTGGTTTCCTTAGGAGATTCTACTTGCTTTGGTTCATCCAAAATCTCAACTTTGTTGTTTTTTCCAAATTCTTTAAGTTTATCATAAGATTGACTGGATTCAATCTTATCATTAGATTTATCTTTTTCTTTTGGATCTAATATGATCTTAGGTTTCTTTGTAGAAATGTTAATTAGATAACCAAGAACAGTCTTATCATAAGTAGGTCTTTGTATTGACATTGAATCATCAATATTTTCTCTGCTAGAATAAATCTTTTCAAGTTGTTTCTTGCATTGAGTTAATTCACCTTTCACAATAGTATTGTAATTATAAAGTTCTTCATGATCTTCTTTCAATGTTTCATTCATATTTTTCAAATTAGATTCAACTTTGCGAGGATCATTCCTCAAAGTCAACTTTAGATTTTTAATCTTCAATTCATGTTTTAAGAACTTGTACTCTATCTTTATCTTTAAATAATCATCATCACTATTTTCAGATTTAGTAGATTCGGGCTTCGATTTGAGATGTTCAATCTTTTCTTTCAATTGTCCAATGTATACTTTGGAGTCTTCATAAATGTCCTTCAACTTATCTCTTTCTTTAGTAATGAGATCAATTTGTTCAAGTACCTCTTCAAGGTTCTTCATCAACCATTTCATATCCATAGGGATCTTAGTCAAGTTGTTAAGCCCCTTCTGAGTAACTATGCTCTGATACCAATTGTTAGAAATAGGAATTACTGAGACGGGGTTGAATCAATAATATACAAACTTTAATTCTTCAACTAGATATTATTTATTAGCTTAAACCATACATAACAAAGTAATAAAGTAATACTAAACAATAATAGTAACCATGCACAAAGATAACTCATAACACCATATTTTGTTAACTAGGGAAACCCCAATCGTGGAAAAATTGCAATGGGGATGATACCCACTAGAAAATACACTAATATATAAGTTCCTTGTTAGAGGATGTGTTATAATTCTTTAGAATAACAACAAGATCCAAATGCCATAATAAAACTTTTTCTATTTTCTCTACAAATTCTTAATGGTGCATGATTGAACTTATCATGCATGCAATTTAAATATTGAAACAACTAAGAAAAGTAAACATGCATCACACCATAACACTAAGAATTTGATAACTTAGAAACCCTCTAGGAATAAGAAGGTAAAATTGAGGTGGGGATGATACCCACAAAATAACTGCACAATTGATTTTAACCACTTTTGATGGTTTGCCCTGTGCCTGCTCTATTAAAGGCTAAAATACATTGTTAAATGTGACCTTGTTAGAGGATTTCACCAAACTGTTAGGAATGGGCTTGGTTAAAGGACTTTGGAACATTCACTTGGAATGTCACCCTATTAAAGGATTTACAACATGGTTATTAAACCAACCTAAGTCCATAGGTTTTATCTTAACTATTACAATTGCAAGAAAGTAACAACAATGGCTTTGATCTGATTCAACTTACAACATATCTTGTAGATTATAGATCACACTTCAATTCAATCATTTGCTTGGCTTTTAATCACTTCAGTTCTGTTAGCTTGTCTTCCTCTCAAGCTTTGTTTCCTTGAGTCTTCTTTACTCATCAAACCAATGCAATCATATCTGTGGTCATCCAGTGAAACAGAGTATTCTTTTTTTTCTCTTACTCCTCAACACTTTTCTTCACCTGCTCATGATTTTATACTTTTCTCACCACCACACTTCTACTTCATGACCTTATGACTTCTTAAATAGAAATCTAAAATATCTTTCCCGCTCAATTCTCCCTCTTCAATTTTAGGGTTTCAATGGATTAGGTAGGATACAATGTATCTACCCCATATTTGTTCTTCATCTAAAAACCTTGTCTAGCATCCAATTGTATTTGCTAAAAACCTTTTTACATGGTGTTCTGTGCCACCAGCTCATTACTCTTATCTTTTATCTAGTCTACAAACTTCTAGGTAACAACCTTTTCAGCTCAGATCTAGCAAATCTTTCATTTCAAAATAATGTAGCAACTCGGCATTATTGGTTTACTGATACTTAGCTTGTTCTTTGTTACTCAACACTTGTATCCTGCTTAGCATCTATCTTTACTCGACACCTATTTCATGCTCAACACTTGATGTTTACTTGGCACTTGTTTTTTGCTCGACATCTATATCTTTACTTGGCACCTATTTCATGCTTGGAACTTGATGTTTACTTGGCACACTCTAAAAGTGAACTTGCTCAGCTTCAACTAAGAATCTGCTCAGCCCTTGCTTGCTCAGCTCTCTCTCTCTAATGAACTTAGTTATACTTTACAAATGACTTAGCTAAAACCTTAAATCTTTGATATGTTTCAATGTACCCATTCTTTGTGTCTTAGAGTATGTCAGCAATACACTTTTTCATCAATGGCTTAGTTGATCCTTGTATTTCATTACAACATCATAACTTCAACCTTTCTCTAGGTACTCTAGACATCTTATTGATTGCCTCCTCCTTGTCAATCATCCAATTGATAGTATTTGGATCACTAAAGCAATTGTCATTCCTGCAAGTAGCAAGTTTGACATCAATGACAAAACAATGATTGAGAACATTCTTTTATCAGTTCCATTACTTTTTATGTATAATCTCTTCAGTTATTTCCAAAAATCTCCCTCATGATCTTTTTTCAATCATTTCCAACAATCTCCCTCTTTGGCATTGATGGCAAACCAAACTGATCATTTGATCAACTTAGTTACCATCAAAATTACATACGTTTACCTACCACTTTCTATTTCTCCCTCTTTTTCTATAGTTTTACTACTGATCATATATCTTTACTTTTTAGTTTCTCATAAGTTTCCCTCTTTCATATATATCTCCCTCATGAGTATCTTTCTCTTATTGATCAGTTTCTTCATATCTCCCTCTTTGACATAAATGCCAAAGATGTAGCATCTTTAACATGTGAAATATAGGCTTTGCATCTCATGTTTTCTCCCTCTATCACCATGCTTGTGACTGATTTGGAGTTTATGCTCCTGTTGTCATCCTCTGCATCATTCTTCTGATATTTCAATGGTTTATTCCTGTTGATGCACGACAGCTTCCTTTTTATTTTTTTTATACTACTTTAGTTAGGGGTATTACCCCTAACTTTCCTCTAAGATATTCATAAGCATCCTTGGGAAATGGTTTGGTGAAGATATCTACAGTTTGTTCCTTTGTGTGAATAAACTCCATCTTCACTTGTTTGTCTTCTACCAATTCTCTAACATAGTGATACTTGATTGCAATATGCTTGGTTTTTGCATGCATTACTGGATTCTTGGATATGTTTATAGCACTTGTGTTATCACAATACAATATCATAGGTTTGGTTACCTCTTCTTTCATTCCTTTCAATAAATGTGTGAGCCACACAATGTTTGTGCAATTGATTGTTGCTGCCATGTATTCTGATTCTGCAATGGACTGAGATGTGCATGTTTGCTTCTTGCTGGTCTAAGTAACTAATCTTTTTCCTAAAAAAAGTTCTTCTCCACTTACGCTTTTTCTATCATCAATGTTACATCCCCAATCTGCATCTATATATGCATTGAGCTCAAACTTTTCATTCTTTTTATAATATAGACCAAAGTTATCAGTTCCTTTGAGATACCTCATTATTCTTTTTACTGCTATGAGATAATTTTCTTTGGGATTAGCAAAGAATCTAGCAACTATTCCAACTACTAATGCTATGTTTGGTCTGCTATGTACAACATATTGTAGTTTTCCAATCATGGATTTATACATTTTTTGATTAACTTAAGCTAATACATCATTTTTGGATAGCTTATGTCCTGTTGCCATTGGTGTGCTGACAGGTTTGGAATCTTCTAATCCAAATGTTTTAAGTATCTCTTTGATGTACTTTGATTGTGTCATAAATATACCATGTTTTAGTTGATGTACTTGCAATCCAAAAAAGAATTTGATTTCTCCAAACATAGAAATTTCAAATTCATGTTTTATTTTGTTAGCAAAACTTTTGCAAAGTACTTCCTTCCCTCCAAACACTATGTCATCTACAAAGATTTTAAATACAATAATGTCCTTGCCTTCTTCTGATTTGATATACATGTTGATGTTGTCATCAGTTCTTTCAAATCCAATTTGCACTAGATACTTGTGAAGTCTCTCATACCATGCTCTAGGTGCTTGTTTCAGACCATAGAGTGCTTTATGTAGTTTACAAACTATATCTTTGTTGTTTTCATCAAAAAAACCATCTAGTTGTTCAATATAGACTTCCTCTTCCAATATACCATTTAGAAAAGCTGACTTTACATCCATCTGATAGACTTTAAAACCTTTATATGTAGCATATGCAAATAAAGTTCTTGCTCCTTCTATTCTTGCAGCAGGGGCAAATGTTTCCCCATAGTCTAATCCTTCTTCTTGAGCATAACCTTTACATACTAATCTGGGTTTATTTCTGATAATTTCTCCATTCTCATCTAGCTTGTTTCTAAATACCCATTTGGTACCAATCACATTTTTGTCAATTGGTCTGGGAACTAAATTCCAAGTTTTATTTTTCTTAATTTGATCAATTTCTTCTTCCATAGCTTTATACTAGTCACCATCTTGTAATGCATCATACACTGTCTTAGGTTCAATTTTTCTTAGTAGACATGATTCATTTCTTAGTCTATTCCTTGTCATTGGTCTTGCATCTTTGTCACCAATTATCTATTCAGCAGGGTGATGCTTTTTCACATATTTGGACAATCTTGGTTCTGTCTGTGTGTCCATATTTGATCTTTTAGATTTAGGATCACTATGCACTTCATTGTCAGGCAGCTCTACATCTTTTTCATGTGTACTGACTTCAGAGTCAGAATGAGCATTTTCTTTATTTTGCAACTCGGCTTCTGAATGCAACTCAGCTTCTGAATGCAACTCAGCATTCACTGGTTGTGAGTTGGCTGACATTGAAACTTGGTGTTGAATCCTATTTTAATTGATGGTATCTTTGTCAATGGGCATTCCTTCATAAGAATACATGAAGGTTCTATAGTCATCCAGTTTCTTGGGTTTTTCAACTTGGGCATCTGCATGCTCATAAAAGTTTACATTTACACTTTCCACAATTTTGTCACTGTTAGTATTTAAACACTTGTATGCTTTACTTCTAGTGGAGTAACCAAAGAATACGCCTTCATCACTTTTTGCATCAAATTTTTCATTTCTAGCATCTTTAAGGATAAAACATTTCCATCCAAATATTTTGAAATGCTTTACATTGGGTGAATGACCATACCATAATTCAAAAGGTGTTGCATTTGTACCTTTCTTTACTTGTACTTGGTTCAGTGTATGAACAGCCACACTTATAGCTTCTCTCCAATATTTTAGAGCAACATTCTTTTCCACATTAATGTTCTGGCATAGTCAATCATAGATCTATTTCTTCTTTCAACAATTCCATTTTGTGGGGGAGTTCTTGCGGCTGATGTTTGTCTCTTGATTCCTTTGTCATTGTAGAATATCTCGAATTCATTTGATGTAAATTCACCACCTCTGTCCGATCCCAGGCATTTCAAACTTTTTCTTGTTTCCTTTTCAACTCTAGCCACATACCACTTAAACATTTGAAAAGCATCAGATTTTTGCTTTAAAAATACAACAGTCATCATCCTAGAATAATCATCAACAAACAACATTATATATTTGTCTCCTTTGTAGCTTTGTACTTCCATTGGACACATAAGTCAGTATGGACTAACTCAAGTACTTCTTTAGATGTATAGTTTTTACTTTTAAAACTTTACTTGGTCATCTTTCCTAGTTGATATTGTTTGCACATGATATTGTCAGGTTTCTTCAGTTTAGGTAAACCTTTGACTTTCTTCATTTTACTGACATTGACCAAATTATCAAAGTTGACATGACATAACTTTCTATGCCATAACCACACATCATCAAATTTTGTAATGAGACAAGAGGTATTTTCCAAATCAAGATAAAATAGATTACTTCTTGTTTGACCTCCTTTTCCTATCAGTCTATCATCACTATCATAGATTTTTGCAATTTTATTTCCAAATTCTACTTTGTAACCTACATTGCCTAACTGTGAGACACTTAGAAAATTGTAGTTTAGTCCTTCAACATAGTATGCATTATCACATGAAATTTGTTTTGTAATCTTAATCGTACCTTTTCCTTTGACTTGACATGGAGCATCATTACCAAATCTAACACAATTTCCATCATACTAAGTAAAGTTAACAAACTTACTTTTGTCTCCTGTCATGTGATGTGAGCATCCGCTATCTATGATCCATTTATCATTATTGTTCATACATGTTACCAGTGTTTTTGGCTCTTCCTCATTAGATTGGTCCTTCATGGCCACATAAACAACTTCATCATCATTATCATCAGAATCCTCTTCAGCAATATAGCACTTCTTGCCTTTGTCTTTGTAATCTCTCTTATCATCTTCTCTTCTATTTTTGTACTTGTTTCCTTCCTTGTATTCATTTTTCTATGTACACTTTGCAGCAATATGTCCTACTTCATTGCAATTAAAACAAATGATAGGCATTTTACCTTTGAATCTTCGTTTGCCTTTGTGAAATCTTCTAGCTAGTAGTGCTTCCAATTGTTCCACATCTTCCTCATCAGTGCTACTATCACTGGATACATATTTCATCTTTCTTCTTTCTTTCTTTGATTTCACCTGATCAACATGTTTTAATGATAGCTTGTCTTTGAAAGCAGATTCAACATTCTCAGGTCTATAGTTATCAAAGTTAGATAACTCAAATGCAGTGAGTCTACCTAATATGCCTTCAAAACTTAGATTGTTTCCTAGCACACATTTTAGCTCTTGTATAGCTGATACTCTAATAGCGTAAATAGGGAGCAAGGTTCTTAAAAACTTACTATTAATAGTATCATCATCTAATTTACCATTCAAACACCTTATTGCACATACCACTTCCTTTATTCTAGCAGCATACTGAACATCATTCTCACCTTCTTCCATTTTATATCATCACACTTTCCTTTGAGACTTTCTCTTTTTTCTCTTTGGACATTCTAATCTCCTCCATAAATGTCAGACAGGGATTTCCACATTTTGAATGTAGTGTCACATCCTTTGATGTCATCAAATTTAGCATAGTTGAGTGCAGAAGCAATTTCCAGAATTGTTTGATTGTGTTCCTGTTTGTTTTTTAAATCTTCTGCAGTAGGAGCACCAGTTGGATCAACATATTTAGTATCAATTGAGTTTTGGGCATAATCTCCTATGGATCCAAGATGTAGCTTCATCAAGCTTTGCCAAGCAACAAAATTGTCTTTGTTGAGCTTAGGAGCTTCTCTCTTAGGCATTTTGATCTTTTCTGCTTCTGGTCTTTTAAACTAAATCAATAGTCGATGCTCTGATACCAACTATTTTAATACTTTAGAATAACTGAGGGTGGGGGGGGGAGGGGTGAATCAGTTATTCAAGGTCTAAATGCCATAATAAAACTTTTTCTATTTTCTCTACAAATCCTTAATGGTGCATAACTAAACTTATCATGCATGCAATTTAAATATTAAAACAACTAAGAAAATTAAACATGCATCACACCATAACAGTAAGAATTTGATAACCAAGAAACCCTCCAGGAATAAGAAGGTAAAAATGGGGTGGGGATGATACCCACAAAATAACTACGCAATTTATTTTAACCACTTTTGATGGTCTGCCCTGTGAAAAGCCTGCCCTATTAAAGGCTACAACACATTGTTAAATGTGACCTTGTTAGAGGATTTCAGCAAATTGTTAGGAATGGGCCTGGTTAAAGGACTTTGGAACATTCACTTGGAATGTCACCCTATTAAAGGATTTACAACATGGTTATTAAACCAACCTAAGTCCATAGGTTTTATCTTAACTATTACAATTGCAAGAAAGCAACAACAATGGCTTTGATCTAATTCAACTTACAACATATCTTGTAGATTACAGATCACACTTTAGTTCAGTCCTTTTCTTGGCTTTTAATCACTTCAATTCTGTTAGCTTGTCTTCCTCTCAAGCTTTGTTTCCATGAGTCTTCTTTACTCATCAAACCAATGCAATCATATTTGTGGTCATCCAGCAAAATAGAGTATTCTTTTTTTTCTCTTACTCCTCAACACTTTTCTTCAGCAGCTCATGATTTTATACTTTTCTCACCACCACACTTCTACTTCATGACCTTATGACTTCTTAAATAGAAATCTGAAATATCCTTCCGTCTCAATTCTCCCTCTCCAATTTTAAGGTTTCAATGGATTAGGTAGGATATAATGTATCTACCCCATATTTCTTCTTCATCTAAAAACCTTTTCTAGCATGTAGTTGTATTAGCTAAAAACCTTTTTACATGGTGTTCTGTGCCACCAGTACATCACTCTTATCTTCTATCCGGTCTACAAACTTCTAGGTAACAACTTTGTCAGCTCAAATCTAGCGAATCTTCAATTTCAAAATAATGCAGCAACTTGGCATTATTGGTTTACTAATACCTGGCTTGTTCTATGTTACTCGGCACTTGTATCCTGCTTGGCATCTATCTTTACTCGGCACCTATTTCATGCTCAACATTTGATGTTTACTCGGCACTTGTTTTCTGCTTGGCATCTATATCTTTACTCAGCACTTGTTTCATGCTTAGCACTTGATGTTTACTCGACACACTCTAAAAGTAAACTTGATCAGCTTCAACTAAGAATCTACTTGACACTTGCTTGCTCAGCTCTCTCTCTCTCTCTAATGAACTTAGTTAGACTTTAAAAATGACTTAGCTAAAACCTTACATCTTTGATATGTTTCAATGTGCCCATTCTCTGTGTCTTAGAGTATGTCATCAATACATTTTTTCATCAATGGCTTAGCTGATCCTTGTATTTAATTACAACATCATAACTTCAACCTTTCTTTAGGTACTCTAGACATCTTATTGATGACCTCCTCCTTTTCAATCATCCAATTGATAGTATTTGGATCACTAAAGCAATTGTCATTCCTGCAAGTAGCAAGTTTGACATCAATGACAAAAAAATGATTGAGAACATTCTTTTATCAGTTCCATTACTTTTTATGTATAATATCTTTAGTTATTTCCATAAATCTCCCTCATGATCTTTTTCAATCATTTCCAATAGGATGGACTTTGTTAGGAGTCAATGAGAAAATATAGTATAGAGAGTCCCTATTAGGATATTTTGAATCCCTGTTAGGAGATTCCAACCTCATTAGGAGTTGTAGTACAATAGATGCAAGATGAGCCCACTACCCAAACATGCACTTCTAACTACAAGAAGAGCTCAATACCCAAATAAGTAATTAGACTTTTGGAATATAGGTACTATAACTTATTTCTCAATTAATCTCTAATATTTAGCTCAATCTTAGATCACAAAATAGCTTTTACAAAACTTTTCATATATCACTTTCACAAAGTTTGCATACAATCACTCAACACAACAACTACATCACTTGAACACTTAATTTGTAAGATTTCCTTTACATAAATGCCATGCGTTTACACAAATTGTTTCTAGGTGGACTAAGACCATCATATACTTTTCCAACTTAGAGTAAACATCTAGGATGCCAGTCCTAACTAGAAAAGTAATCATTTTGTAAAAAAAATAATTCCTTTCCTTTAATTATGTTGTCCTATTTCATTGGTAAAACATGAATATCTCTTTCTGTATAGTTTGTACTAATTTTTGAGGTTATACACATCATCATCAACATGTATACTATCTCTATCTTACTTCACTAGTCATAATATGACATCAACAACAAGGTATAAATAAAACAATATATTGTTGTATACCAAATTCATACTTTGACAATTTTTGAGTACCAAAAGTTAAGTATCTTTATTTATGAAATTTCCTATAAGCATTTACATCATGTGTTGCCATAAATGAAAACAATTACATATCTTCATTCGTCAATTGTCAACAATATTAGCCAAATGTTATTTGAATTATCAATCCAATTAATTGAAAACACATCAAGGAACTTTAGTAAATCCCACACATAATTTGTGTACCTTTTCAACCTTAAGTTTTTTGTCAAGAACTTATATCTAATATGATATATTATGGAAACTTCCATGGTGAGATCCCTCTCCCTGGCCATGGTCATGTTGGTTTTCCTCAACACAAGGTTCCAATCGAGCTATAATCTCTTGCAGAAAAGGCATCAATGCCCCAATTCCACCTAGATTATTTTCCTCTCCTTCCTTTTCTTCTTGAAATTCCTCCTCATGGTGTGCCTATTGTAGTGGGGCTTGATTCAGTGGAATTAATTGACTAGGCATCAAAATTGTTCTTGTAGTGTATATTGGTATTATTGTAGTTGCTTGGGTTGGAACCATCAATTCTCCTACATTAGGATTGGCTTGCTTTGTAATGGTAATTTCTTCCTCAAAGACCTTTTCTAAAGTGGAAATGTTTGTAGCAAGGAGTCTTCATAGATAGATAGTCATCAAGTGGTCCATAGCATTAAGATAAATCTAAATTGCATCGTTAACTTGTATAGTTTAGGGTGTTTCCAACTTGTGGAAAGCCATATGAAAGAGATGGTTGAAATCTGAAATAGTCTCCACTGCATCCCTTTTGATTGATATGATCTGATGATGTATCATAGCCTAGTTGACAAATTTCGTGAATTGTTCAAGGAAAATTTTTTTGAAGGTGACCAAATTTTGGATACATCCTAGTGGAAAATTCAAGTACTAGTTAAATGAAACTTCTCCCAATTAGTATAGGAATAAATAGAGGACTATATTCTCTTGTTGAAATTTATTTCGATTGCATATTTCTTTAAAAAAATTGGCATGGTCCTTGGTTGTTCATGTTTCTACATAGATGAACCCTGGGCAGAATTTCTAAGGATTCTTGGGAGGTCATTAGGTGTACTTTTAAAGTTAATTAGTGAATCAACCATGATTTCAAAGAAGGCCATTGGTGGAGGATTTGGTGGAACAATGAGTGGAGGTTGGTTCGGAGGTGGAACTTAATATGATAGAATTTAGAATGGAAATGGTAGAATTATGGAAGATCCTTTGTCACAATGAGGCTTAAAAAAATGACTGAGTTTTAAGAAATATGGCTCACTATCTGAAGATCTTAAAACTCCCTAAAATGGATATGTTGGATTAAAATCCTCTAGCTTGCATTATATCTTGAAAAAGTGCACCTCTATAGAAGCACACTTTCTCAAGAATAGTGCACCTTGCACACCTACACACCTTCTAACAATTTTGGATGGAAAAATTTTAGAACTTCCAAAAACTCCAAAAATTTAAAATAACATGTTTTTTTTCAGTTCTAGATGGTACGAGGCCCTCCTTCTAGTGCTACTTCTATTAAGTTGTCACTTTTCATGATGCTTAATGGTCAGAATCCTTTTAGACTCCTATCTTGAAAAGCTAACTAGGATCAACTCCAAGGTTTCGTGCAATCTTGTGACCTATTGGAATCCGATCAATTGAAGATAAATGTCTTTCTCCATATTGAGGCCTTTGTTGGTTACAAGAAATTTGGATAAGATTTTTTGATCTACTTTTTTGAAAAGTAACCACCAAAGAGATATATTTTTTGGATATTTTCTATTTTATGATAAATGTAATTTATCAATGCAACGATATGAATTTCTAATTTAATCAAGTATTAACAAAGAAAATAGCAAAAATAAGGTAATAAGAGATGAAAGAAAATAATTTTAAAGGGAAATTCATAATAAACATAAACCATGGTAACAATATGTATGTGAGTTAAATCACTCAAATGATTATGTAGAAAACCAATGAAAATAGGAACAACACTTCCTCAATTCCACTGATGCAACTGACAATGGGAGATTAGTCATAACCAAAATATGTTTAATTTCTCATCAAATTGCAAGTCCACAAAAAGTGTGCACACTCATGTGAGACAAGAAGCTATGTAGGAACAATGGGCAATCTTTCCTCCAACTTGATACATCAGAAAAATTTATTAACATGAGGCAAACACCAAAACTAAAAGATCACACAATCAAATCAAAAAAAAATAACCATTGGTTCCATTATTATTCATGAACATGCAATCATAGAAATAACACACTCTAGCAAGAATAATTACATTAAGAATGAGAACACTAATAGCATATATTATTTAATCAAAATAATGGCCTAGAGTACATATTACATCCATATATTTATAATAAATCATCTCCTCTTTTTGTGTTGAGAGCTAGAACTCTTAGAATGAAAATATATGTTTAAAACTACTAAAAAATATCTAATTAAAAAAAAATATAACTCTCTAAAAGGTGCTAAGTAGGTTTCCAACCTTGTTTATATCAATTAATGGGTGTATGAGGCTTTACATGACTTAAAGAAAAGAAAGAAGAAGTAGATAAGAAGAAGAAAGCTTCAAGAGGATATGAGAGTCACTAGAAGCTTTAAAAATGGAAGCTTCACCTTCTCTTGGCATTTCTAGGGGTTGAACTACCATCAAAATACATTTTCAGTGCATGAAAAACACCAAATTTGGAACACGAAATTAGTTGTTAGTGCATTATTACTTCTTCAAAATTTTCAGCACACCTCTATGAATAGTGCACCTTCGCACCTTGTGCACCTACACACCTTGATGGCAAGTTGCAAAAAATCCAAAAAAATTCCAAAGTGTCAAAATTGAATTTCTTGCATATATTTTTTTCCTTCCTTATCCCAAAGTGATGTCTAGATGTTTGCTCATGAATTTCACTATAATCTCTACTACTTTGGAAGTTTCTACAAAATCCAAAGATGCATATTTATCTTTAACTATTAGTTTATAGTCACTAACCTCCATATGGATTTCTATAAAATCTTCTAGTTTAGTGTCCAATTCCAACAATTCTTCTTTAGTCTTAAACACTTGCCTAATATCTTCATCAGAAGAAGAATCCTTGAAAGTTCTTTGCAATTGTTGGACAACTAATTTCACTAACTTAAGCTTTATTTTTTACTCATCTTCAAAAATTTCAAGGGTAGTAGTGTCGTAATACTTTTCTATTTCCAAAATGTGCTCTTGAGTTTGGTCTCTTAACATTTGAATATCTTCATGAAGTCCTTTGATGACCTTATTTCCAAAAGTTATCTTCTCAATACAATCCTCAAGGTTATCAAGCTCTTCCACTCTATATCAGTGTACGATACATTCAACTTTTGACTAATGTCAAAATTTGTAGCTCTTTTACCTAGGTATATACCTCATCCATTAATCCAAAATTGTAGTTTAGTATGGACACTAGTTTATCCACATTTTACTAAATGTAATTCAATAGGTTCAAATTACATTATATTATTTGAATGTCGTTCTCCTCAAAACTATCATGCCATTGCTATCATGCTAACAAAAACGAATCCACCTAAATCATCCCCTTCTCCTTCCTCTCTAATGCCACAACAAGAGTGATCTCTAGATGATCCAAGTCTATTGGGCCCACTATTCAATGTATATAGCCTCTCATAAACTCCTTTTATTTCCACAACATTAGCAATTCTAGCTAATTTCTATCCATATTCTTGAACATCTCTTTCATGGTGATAGTAATCAATACCTTGGAAGTGTCTATTGTGGGCCTTCCTAATAGGACCTTCTTAATTTGGTAATCATTAGGAGTCAAATCCTTAGTCTTAGCATGTGGAGTAGGAATTGCTATGTGTACAACTAAGTCTTCATCTTGGTTCTTTATAATGATGGTCAGTGGTCATGCATCACCCATAGGTGGCTGAGACTTCTTGATGGATTTTACTAGCTCATCCATTTCCTCCTCAATAGTTACATTCAACTAACTCTTCTATCAAACCATGACCTCCCTCTTCATCCCAATGGGTTTACTACCCATTGGAGACATATGTTTGGCTAAAGAGGGGGTTTTCACTGTAGGTCCCTTTCCTTTATGAGACTTCTCTAGAGTCTTTTCTAATTGAGTGAGATTGCCAGTTGTAGTCTCTATTTCTACTTGGGTTAAGGTCCTATCCTTAGTAACATGAGGAGTTTTTTGAGGTTCCTTCTATATTTTTCCCTCCTCTAATACATCATTGGCTTGCATTTTCTAGGTCTCTTCTTCCTCTACTGTATGTTTTTTAGAGTCTATGAAAGGAGGAAGTGGTGTTGTCAAACCCTTGTCCAAGAGTGAAAAAACCTAAAATAGTAGTAGGGGTAGGCCCAAAGGTTCTTTAGGTAGAGGTGGTAATTGGTTCTAGTCCTCTCTTACATATTAACTCATTGGAGTATCTATTATCTTTTCCCCAACCATCTTAGTTTTGATAGCCATGAAATGAAAATCTATGATGTCAAAGACATATGTCTCTTGACTCTCCATATCTACAATCTCCTACTATTTCTCATCCTATGAAGTAGTAACTTGAATAGGTTCTTTTAGAATGGATGGTGGAATTACAATGGAGATTCTTCTTCATTCCTCTTCTACATTCCTAGCCAAGTGAGTTCTCTAACTCAAGGGGACATGTTCAAATTTTTCCCCTTCTTCTTTTGCTTTGGCTTTTAGAATGGTTTTGGGCACATGTGGGGGAGGATCATTCTTTTTATTCAAATGTCTCCTACATGACCCTCCCATAGTGGAATCAACCCTTTCCTTCTTGGGAATAGAGGGGGAGGCTTCTTCCTCTTGACCTGCTAGTGATACCCTCTATTCTTCATCTTCCTACTCCCTATTCCTCTCTTATTGGAGGTACTTTCTCAATCTTTTCAACTTGAGCTTCTAGGTTAGCTTGGAGCTTTAGAGCTTTAGGTTCATCTTTCTTAGATTTTCCTTTTGTTCCTTCCCTTATCCACCTTAAAGTACTCAACCTCCCTCTCATGTTGATGTACTATTTCTATCCTCACTAGGGATTGAGTAGGGAAGGTTGGTATTGTGACTTTTGTACCCTTACCCCTAGATGGACAGGTTGTGGCTTGAAGAGAAATAGTCTATGGAATTGGATCAAGTTTGACGGGTTTCTTGATCCATTCCCTTCTTAGTTGGAGTATGTGCTTAGCTCGATTATTAATGTTTGCATTCTCATCTCTGCTAATATCTACATTCATTATCAGTTTGTCATAACTTTTATCACAGTTATATAGTGGATCTAAGACATGTTTTCTGTCTTTCTTGATAGCCTTTAATGGGATCTTCATTTTCATGACCTTTTTCTACTAGATATGGATTCATTCTACAATAATCCCTTTTTTAGATATCATAGTCGTCTATCACGTTCATCTAGTGGTCTTCTAGTGCATCCTCATATATAAACTACTTCCCTACCAGAAGCTGCACCATCCCAATATTATCAAAGTATGGACCAAGGGAGTTGTAATCCAAGGGATACTGATCCCATTTTGAATCAAAGGTCATAATTTTTTCAACCTCTAATTGACCTCAAAAGCACCTATGGTGATTAGCCACACCCATATCTTCTTGTGTTGTTTCCTCACTTTGTCATGTGTAAATGTGAGCTGCCTATCAATCTCCAAAAAAATGACCCTATCTAAAGGATATCTTAAGAGCCTCATTGGGTTCACCTATGTGCCTACTACCCTTGAGTATGTGATTATTTTGAACTAGATGTAATAGGCACTGATCTCTATGATTATGGCTATTGTCACTACTGACATTTATTTAGCATAATCACCCTTTATGAATCATATGATTTCAAATATAAAACTGCCATTTACTATTCTATATTCTTTTGTCTAATCTAAAAGCTTCTTCTTCCCCAACTAAGGGTATACCACATAAGGCCATGTGTTAGCATATTTCATGATACTTCTTTTGTAAATTTTTGGATAGTCAGTTGTTTGAGTCATTAATAAGTACACCATGTATGATGTCATATAAAATCTTGGATCTTCTTTTACCTCTATCAACTAATAATGTAGATTATCATTGAGGATATAAGAAGTCCTATCTATTGGCATTTTTTCTCTCATGACAGTCTCTATGAAGTGCACCATGAAAGTGTGAAGGTGTCCCTCTATAGGGAGTGCCATAACTCTATTCAAAAGTACAATTTCTTAGCCATTCTCATCCTTGATTTACGTTTGTGTCATATCTACTTTACTAAATTTGTGACCTACTAGTGTTCTATCTATTACAAAGGAAGATTGAATTATTTCTTTGGCTTCCTTTCGATTCTCCCCAAACCATCTTTTTTCCCATCCATCGATCATCTTTACTTATTGATCAACCCTTGGGAGATAAAACACCTTCTCAATATTCATTGCTCTGAGGTCATGGAATATCTCACCTATGACACTCTTAACAACCTTTTATTCAGGCACATAATATTCTGCCAAGGTCTTAATCAACTAAGAGGATTGTATAGAAGTTGGATGCAATGTTACATTTACCATCCCTGATCTAATTATAGCTAATATTATTGTGGATGTCTCTTTAGGCTTGTTGCAAATATTGAGGAATGCATTCCAGTCAATATATTTGAGCTTGGTGTCTTTGATTTCTAGATGTCCATCCTAAAAGAGGGATTTCTTTATTATACCTTGGTATTTGAAGAAAAAAGGCTTAACAATAATATTTTCTACCTTTAAGGATGATAATGATGCCATTTTATCTACACAAAAGAATAGACATTAGTCTAGAGGTCTAAAAATCTAAACTAAACAAATCCTAACTAGAAAAAAACTATCCCAAATGCTCCAAAATAGTGAAAAACTAGTTCCATCCTCCTTTTACCCCTAAAATTCAAAATAGAACTCCTTGTGCACCCTTAAAGGTGTTCTTGGCATGCAAAATAGTCATTCTAAGAACAATACTGGCATAGTTACACAACTATGCATGTGTGCACCCCGGTGAGTTGCACACTTGTACATGTGCACAACTGTACACCTGTACTTGGTAGTATAGTTAGAGGACTTAGGTTCTTTTAGGTTTCTTCATTATGAAAAAAAGGTTGCGCATATGCACACCTTGATGGGGTGTGTATGTGTTCACCCTTGTGTTTTCTTTAAGGTTTCTTTGGAGAAAGGTGTGCATGTGCACACCTTGTGGAGGTGCACGCATACACACCTTTCCTTAGGCTTTCTTACCTTTTAGTTTAGGATTCAAAAGTGTGCACATATGAACCTTTGATAGGTGTACATGTGCACACCTTCAAGGGTTTGTGTGTGAACAAAAGTGTACACATGTACACCTTGAGAAGTTTCATAGGTGCACACCTTTGATGTTCTAAAACTTATGTATTTTGTGTTGTGTATAATTTGAGAATGCACATTTGTTGGTGCAGAGGTGTGGGAGAAGAGGAGGGCATGATAGCAAGGGAAGAAGGGTGGAGGGCTCCCAAGTTTATATAGGCCCTAGCCTAGTGTATGCATCCTTTTGAGGTGTACAACTACACATGTGCATGGGTGTGCATCTCCAAAGGGGAAAGAGTGCACACTTGTGCATTTAGCACACATGTGCACCTAGGGTAGGTGTGCATGTGCACAAAGTGTGCTAGTGTGCTTTTATTAATAGAAACACTCTTTGTTCATAATTTTCCTAGTTCTAACACCAACGGGCTTCCTAGTTAGAGACAAAGGATAGACCTAGACTCTAGGAGGTGTTCTAAAATAACCCAAGCCCTAGACTAGGGGTTTGAGAGACAAAAAATTACTAGGGGGTCCCCACTTCTAGGAGAAATGGGGCTTGCATTATGAAACCACAACAATTATGTTCCTCACCATGGTTTTTATATCATGTATTCCTCTGACCAACTGGCCTACATGTAGGAGGCATTAATTAAGAGATAACAAGAGAAGAATTAGATAATAACAAAGCATACAAGAATATCAAATTGAAAACCATTAAGTATGATATAAACACATAATTAATTAAATATCCACTGTCATACTGGGAGCATAATAGAGAGATCCCAATGTTGTAACATGGGCTCTGATACCAAATGTAATATGTTGCCCAGAGATCCTTGGAACAAGGATAAATAAAATCCAAGATATATATATATATATAGATATATAAGTATTGATGCACGAAACAATCAACATACAAGGATCACCAAGATCATAATGGAAGACTAAATAAACATCCAATCACCAATGAATCTCCAAGTACCACTACTAACAAAAAATGCTAAAGTTATGAAGGTCATAAAAAACATTTGAATCCAAAATATATATCCCAGATTTGAAAGGTTGAACACAAGGGTTTAAGAACTCCATAGAGGTTATCCCAATAACCTCTTGAAACCTTTCAATCAAGCCAAAAAGTGCCTTCTATTTGGCCAAGCATGTTTTCTCACAAACCCAGGCGATATTTCCAAATAGCTTAAGTGGTACTTCACTGGTATCATATGACATTTCTCACATTGTCATGTGATACTTTTAGGATCTGGGTGATAGATTTGACTATGGTCATGCAATACTCTTCTAGAATTATATAATAGAACTCCAAGGGGCATACGATACTTTTAAGTATCATACGATACAATTCCCTAAGTCATATAGTACTTTCTAGTATCATATGATAGATATCCTTTGGGTGTCCAATACTTCACCAATATCATCCAATGTTGAAGCACTATCACCCTTGAATGTAAGAAAGATTCTGATGAACATTTAGAAAGAAGGAATAAAGATAGAACCTCCACACTAGGGAGTACTAGATCCACAAATCAAGGCTTGGATACTCAAACACAAGAGTAGCAAGGTGAAAACACAACTAACCATCTAAACTATAGCAGTATATGAAAATATATAATAAGAAACATCACAATGTATAGAAAGTACTAAACACTTATGTAGTTCCTCCCAATAATAATAGCATCATGAGACCTTGAAGACCCTAGCCATCTCCTGCGCATGACACCCCAAACTACCAACTAGATAGTCATAGTTGTCTTATGAGGGTGGACCACTACTACAATGTAATAACATCATAAGAACATGAAGATCTAACATGCTAATCTAATAAATAAATATATACTCCAACTAAGTGAATCACATCATCTAACCATATGCTAACAATATAATAAAGAAATGCATCCAATAAACTAACATCATCTCAAAATGATATCCAATAATTCTAATCAAAGCATAAATCATAGGGAAACATTCTCCAAAAACCAAAAATACCAAGTGAAACATCATGCATTAGTTGAATTGGAATAATAAACCATCTCTGTATAGGGTATGTGCAGGATCATGGTCAACCAAACTCTGCCCTTAAGTGGCAATAAAAAATCAAAAAATTAAGGTTATGTCAACTTGATGTGCAATTTTCTCCTTGTTATTAACTTCATATCAAAAAGTTGAGAGAAAAGAATCTCTAACAAATTGAATCTAGTTTCTAAACTACTAGGACTTATCTCAAAATAATAAAAATTAATTGGTCAAAATTTTGAATTTTAATGCAATATTACAAAAAATTTAGAACAAAAATAAGTAGACATATGTCTGACCACCTTAATCAAAATCAAATGATAATATTTTTAAATAATATTCTAGATATAATTAGTAGACTCATGCCATGATGTGACACATATTTTTGGTTATTTTTATTCTAAATAAATAATAAATAAATAATTTTTGACTATAGTATTTTTGAAATAAAAAAACTCTTATGTCTGACCACCTTAAATAATTCATAACTCTATAAAATTCAATTTTTCATTTTTTTTCCTTATAGTAGAAGAAACATAGAATTTGATGAATCTTTTGGATTTAAAAAATTTTGTACCATTTGAAAGTTATAGTTGTTTTTCAAGTAGTGTGTTAGTAAACACTTTATTCATAACTCAATTAGAAAATAAGTAATAATTAGTTACTAAACTCATAATTTGACAAACCTTACATTTATGGAAAGATAAGAACATTCTTAAGAAATCATTTTCATTTCATCAAATTTTGGTGAAAAAAAAGTCGTCAGCTACATGTTCAAAGTAAAAATCATATAAAAATAGGCCAAAAGCACATTTTTAGGATGTTTTTAAAGTTGACCATATAAGTTTGGTATCAAAAAAATATAGTAGACCTTATAAAGATATTAGTTGTTTTCATTTAGTATCAGGGTGGGAGGGAAAAAAATTGGAATAGATTTTGAAATGGTTTGAGATATTTTAGAACTACAGATATTTCATATCACCACTTTTTGGCACACCATGATCCTATACATACCCTACACTAGTACCTAGTAGTGGTATAGGTAGCTATGCCTCTCAACCATGTGAAACTCATAGGTGCGCTCCTATCATGCTGATGGAGATAATGATCCAACCACAAACACATAAAGAAAATCTCCATGGCTAACACTCATGCCAGATAGTAAAGAAGACTAAAACAAATTTCATGAGACAATGCAAGTACAGTAGATCCTGGTTAGACATTCTATGGGTCAACTATGTAGGGACTCTAGTGGAGTGTAATTCACTTGGCATTGAAAATCCCAAGCTAAAATCGACATGGAATAAATATCTCAAGAAACTATCACACTGACATGGAATGAATCCCTTAGGAAACCATCCTGCCATACCTTCAGAGACATCGTTTAGGAATTTACTTACTTGAGTTAAGATTTATTACCCATTTATTAATTTAGTTATCACTTGTTAGAAATTCCTCACATTATCTTGTTGGCAAAAAACTAGGGTAATGACAGAAACCACTCCACATGCCTACCCTACATACCCATGCACATATCACAGTGAGTACCTAGAGGCAATGCAAGTTCCCAACCCAACCCCAAAAATAATAATTCCTCAACTAGCTTATATCCAAGAGTATGGGTCTCACAAGATCCTATCAAAAACATGTGCACATTCTCGTGCGTGGGCACAACCAACTTCATGACATAATCAAGACTAACAAGGGTTGGATGAGAAACGAAAGATAGAAGTAAGCAATTCATTTAACTAAATACAAGCTCAGGACTACAGATATGGAATGTATCCCAATGCAATACTAGTTAGATTAACATCTCACAAATAATCTACAACCACCACTAATCTCATGCCAAGAAAAACCAATAAAACTAGGTGGCAGACAAATTGAGGCAAAAACCTCAAAAAACCAATGTTGACAAAAATCAACAAAAATAAAACCCATTCAACCCAAGGATGAGTGAGCCACATAAAACTAATACAAATCTAGTTTGGACAATGTATGCAAAAACAACCAGCATAATGGTGCAAAACCCCAAACCCACATCCTAAAAATTATGGAAATGTTCATACCCAAGCAACCAAATAGAACCAACAATTAGAAACAAAGGAGAACACTAGTTATCTAGCTCCTAACATATAGCTACCAGAAATAGAAGCGAAAATGGAGATAAAATATAAAAAATGGGAGAGTCCTTCCTATTAGCGAAAAGGGAAAAAATGGAAATTTGAATAGTAAAATAGAACTCCTAGAGTAACTACCAAAAATCACAACAATCCAAGCTCTCCACAAGGTGGACCTAATGAGACCAATCTCGCACTGATCCCATTCCCATAGCTCCTATAAAGAACATAATAGTATATAAAATTGAAATGGATTTCGAATTTTCTCTCAAATTTCTTATTTCAAAAAGTGAGAAGTGAGGAATGAAATTTCTTTTTTGATACTTATTCACTTTTCTAGTGACTAAATGATTAGAGAAAATAACCAAGTCACCTAGTTAAACCCTAATTTAATCCAAATAAAAAATATTATTCCAAGTAATTGGAATTCATCTATGACAAAGCTAGGCTAGGAATTAAATTAAATTAAATTAAGCCCAAAATTCCCTTAAACCAAAATTACATAATTTCTTAATAACTTTCATAATAAATGTAAACCTCTAAATGCATAGACATGCTCATGGGTCTAATCACATAATGTAAATGAGTCTAGGTTTGTTAAATCATTGGATGCTTTAATTTAAACATTTAAATAAGATACATCAACCATACAGGGACAACATTGGTTAAATATGAATAGTTCAATCACTAGCTCCATGTGCCACTTTTAGGGACATAAATCCTACACACTAGACCACATGATCAAGTGCACATACATTTAATAAAATAGAAAAAGTAATAAATTTATTAAATGACCAAATTTAACCATTTATTTAATTATACTAAAAGAATTTGTTTACATCACCCATTTTCATATAAAGCATCATAAAGAAAGAATGAAGTAAATAACCATAGCATCAAATCCAAGATATAAATATAATTAGAGGATAAGTCCAAATAATCAATAGCTTAATATCATCATGAAACATACTATCATCTCAAAAAGGCATCATCATGCAGATATGATGAATTGAACAACATAGTAATCTAATATCTATGATACTAGAAATCAAAATATAACATTAGACCATCTAGTCATCTCGAAAGTAAAATAACATGAGTATCAAATTATCTTGGAAACCAAAATAGATCAAGCTACAAAATTCAAACATAAGAGGAATTGCATAGAACCCCAAAAATGTAAAGTCTTACTAGATGTTCCTCTCAAATATCTAAGAATCTATTTAACTACATTCCAATGCTCAATCCCTAGATGACTCATATACCTGCTGACAACTCCCACTACATGTGCAATATCTGGCCTTGTACATACCATAGCATACATCAAGCTTCCTATAGCTAAAGCATAAGGTACCTTAGAAATCTTAGCCACATCTTCTTGTGTCTTTGGAGACATCTCCTTAGTTAATTTCAAATGACCAGGTAAAGGTGTGCTGACAACTTTAGCATTCTCCGTAGAGAAAAAATGCAACACCTTTGCAATTTAATCAACTTGAAATATTTTCAATTTTCAATTTTTCCTATTTCTCCAAATTTTCATTCCAAGTATTTTCTTTGCTACCCCCAAATCCTTCATAGTAAATGAATGTGCTAAATTTTCTTTTAATCTCTTAATGTGATCCATGTTAGTCCCAATGATGAGAATATCATCAACATATAAACATAAAATAATGTAGTTGTCATCATCTAACCTCTTAAATTAAACACAATGATTTGAATGACACCTACTATATCCATGCTCCAGCTTGAATTTTAGATATCATTAATGAGGTACTTGCATCAAGCCATATAAACTTTTCTTTAGGCTACACACTATATTCTCCTTACTTTTGACCTAAAATCCCTATGGATTCAACATATATATGTCATCATCTCAATCATCATGAAAAAAGGTCATTTTAACATCAATCTTCTCGCAATACAAATATTTTGTAGCCACAATACTTAAAATAGTATGAATAGAAGTCCTTTAACAACAAGAGAAAATATCTCTTTAAAATCAATGCCCTTTTTGTGTGAAAATATTTATATGACTTACCTAGATTCAAATATTTTCTTACCTTTATCCTCTTTTTTCAACCTATAAACCCATTTATTTAGTAAATCCTATTTACCTACAAGAAACTTTTGTAAGTCTCATATCTTATTTTTCAGCAAAGAGTCCATTTTCTTCTTTCATTGCAGACTCCCATAGAATCTTTGTATCCACTTGTTTAGCTCCCTCATAACCTTTAGGTTCACTAGTATTAGTAAGTAAAATAGAATACGAAGAAGGAAAAAATCTTTGTAAAGATCTACATAGCCTTGTTGGCCATCTAAAATTCATATTGGTGTGTGGTATTTATTGTTCTAGTTGGTGCAAATCATGAGGAACTACTGGAACATCATCTTTTGGAGTATTATCTAGCACTACATAATCATTTTCTTTCTTCTCATTCTACTACAACAAACCTTTGTACAACAATTTCTCATTCAATATGACATCCCTTCTTCTTATAATTTTACAATTTTCAAAATCCCAAAGCCCTATAACCAACTTCATGAATGCCATATCCAACACATACACATTTCTTTGACTTAGCTTCTAGCTTGGTTCTATTTTCAGAATCTCTATATGCAAATGCTTCACAACAAAAGGTTTTGAGAAAAGAACAACTCACCTTCTTACTAGAAAATGCTTCCTCTAGAATACCATAGCCCAAAGGAGTAGAGGGACTTCTATTAATCAAATGTACATTACTTTTGATAGCCACCAACATACATTTAAGATAGAATCAACATGCAATGTCATGCTCCTTAAAAACTCTGTTATTGTCCTATTCATGCACTCAAAAACTCCATTTTTCTATTGAGTCCTTGGAATACTTTTTTATCTATGACTATCATTAGTGGAGCAATAATATTCAAATTCTTGACTACAATACTCACCACCATTATCAAATCTAAGATATTTTAGATTTTTACCAGTCTCATTCTCAACCAAGAATTTCCATTTCTTAAAAGTTTTAAATATATAAGATTTTTTTCTAAGGATATAAACCCATACTTTTCTAGTTTCATCATCAATAAATGTAACATAATAATGAGAGCCACCAAAGGAAGATACTTGAGTTGGTCTTCATACATCTGTAAGCACAAACTCTAATTTCTCATTTTTATTTTTGTTTCCACTCTTCACAAAGCTCACTCTCTTTTCTTTTCCATATACAGAACTTCCACAAAAATCCATATTAACACATTTCAGAATTGATAAAAAATTCTTTGAATGAAGTAATTCCATACATTTCTCACTCATGTGCCCAAGTGTGTCATGTCATAGTGTTGTATCAAAATCTACAACATTTTTTTCTCCTTGGTCAACTACATCAATCATTTCTGAACAATAATTTTTTGCTAAAATAATTAAATTAAAAGGAACAATATGACCTATATAAAGATATAAACTGACTAATTTCACATCTTTTTCTACCATAAGGGAACCTTTTGAAACCTTCCAATTTTTATCATTAATAGCAACTACGTAACTGTCATCATTGAGTTACCCTACTAAAATAAAATTCCTACTTAGTCTTGGAACATGTCTTACCTCATGTAGTAGATAATGATTCTCATTCTACAAATTAATCTTAACTTTTCCCTTTCTAACAATCTAATAAGGTTCATTATCCCCAAATAAAAAAATCCCAAAATCCCCTTCGACATAATCAATAAAATAACCTCTATGGGGTGTAGCATGAAATGAAGTCCCAGTATTTAAAACTCAAGAATCATCAACAATTTCTAAATAAAGAAGCAAATAATCCTCTTCAGAATTGTTACTTACCACATATACCTCCATGTTCCCTTTTTCTTTATCAACTTCATTTTTCTTTTGATTCCAACAATCTTTCTTCTTATGCCCTAATTTTCTACAGTACCAACAATCTCTTGGTCCTCTAAATTGAGACCTCTTCCCCTTTGACTTTCCTGTTGATTTCCCATGATTTCCAGAATTATTTTCTCTCTTAGTCATTTTGCCTCTACCTTGGGCATTTAAAGCTCTTCCCAATTTAGATCCACCAGAGGTTTTTCAATAAGTTTTCTTACTTAGAATAACACAAATCACATTATCAAATTTTAGGGTATTAGATCCAAAAATAGAATTACTCACAACCATTATAGCTTTTGGAAAAAAACACAAAATCAAGAGAGCCCTAATTTCTTCATCAAATTTGAAATTCATAGAAGATAACTAACTAGTAATAGTATTAAACTAATTTAAATGATCTGCAATAGATCCACCTTCTTCCATCTTCATATTATATAAATGCTTCATAAGAAATACCTTGTTTGAAAAAGAGGGCCCTTCATATAGTTTTTCTTGGGTTTGCATCAACTCTTTCATTGTCTTTACATTTGTAAGGTTAAATTTCATTGATGGTGCCAAGTGTAATTGAATACTTCCAATTACCTTTCTATCTAAAATCTCCTAGTCCTCTTCTATCATAGTTCTATGTCTCTTGGTTTTTCATTCCAATGGCTTCCATAATTCCTTCTAATAAAGACAGTCCTCCATTTTCATTTTCGACAACAAAAAGTTTTTCTCATTAAACTTCTCAACCTTCAGTTGACCCTCATCTTCCATCTCTCACACCCAACCATTAAACTCTCACTCAATCGTGATACCTTCTTGTATATGATTACTAAAAAAAATTACCATGATCTGGCTAAAAAACCAAAAATGAAGATAGTCTAGCTTTGATGCCACTTATAATGATTAACCTCTAACACAAATAATAGTTACATCCAAATATAGCCAATATCTGATAATAATAGATCACAGAGAAGAAAAAACAAGACATAAAGATTTAGTGTGGTTCATCCAATCCTTAGGCTACATCAAATATTATTTTTACCTAATTCTTACAATATTCAATTTGTTATAACTCAATACTACCACAAGAAGCTACAATATCACCATACATTATAAAATTCCTAAGACTAATCCTTTTTATACAATTATTTTGTTACTTACAAAATTAGGGGTAGAATAAGTCATCCAAAATAAAAATAGTAGCCAACTCCTTTTACAATACAAGGTCATTTTTTCTTTGTAGGCCCCTAAACCTCATAGGGGTAGTTCCACTTGACCATGTCTTAGGGGCACTGCCCCCAAACCCCCATAAAAATAATCTAGGGAGAAATCACACTAAATAAACCTCTATTTCTGATTAGACTTGACATCACAACATGAATATCACTAGATGATTTGTGTAGATGGCTATGATGTCTTGATTAGGGTCTATTGTAGGATGACTCGAAAACTTGTAGGAAATGTGCTTAATTTTGAGATATCTCTTAAGGCATGGAATAAGGATACTCCCAATGTGATGGATCCATTATACAATAGGGAGAACATTTATGAATGACCCGTTGTGAATGCAAAAATTGACAAAGAGGAAAATGAAGATATTCATCATACGACCTAAAATATTATAGAACTAACTAGGAAATGGACCACGAACCATTTGTTCTTGGATCCACTTCCCCAAGATTTGACTTCACAAGCCATCACCCAACAAAAGAAGGGTAAAGGAGTGAAATTTATAGTTCCTACATATCTTGCAAAGTCACCCGTAAGAACCATGATAGTGCATCAATAGAAGCATGAGTTGGAATACTCCCAAACTAAGAGGGTAAAGAGAAAGAAGAGGAAGATGGTTACTCGCGAGATATCCCAACAAGAGCAAGTTTAGACAAAACTAGCCAACCAAGAAGAGACTTAAACTAGGCATGAAGAAGCTCTAGTAGAGTCCACCTCATCAACACCAAAGAGAGCACAAAGTAAGATGATAATGGTAAGCAAGAAAATGATGAACTTGAAGAAGAAGATTACTTTTTCACCTTAGGTTCTAGATAGCATACCTAAGGCTCAATATGAGGAAGAGGGGGATAAAATTGAGCATATTCTACTCAACAAGAGAACTTTCTTAGGACAAGGTGTAGAAGAAGAAAGGAGTAAGATTTTAACTAAGAGACTAGCTTGCATCCTAGAATAGTCAATTTAGATAGAAGCCTCATATCATGAAAAGAAAGATGGATAGAAAATATGGGGGATGAACATAGTAATGTTTTCTACATCTCAAACTTCAATTTCATGCATGTGGGAAAATAAATGGTAGGGGAAAGGATATGGGATACCCCTTGGAATGCATCAGTAGGAGAATATTGGGAAAAATTTCCTCCATTATCTAGAGAGCCACTTGATATACCTCCTTTGCCCTTAGAAGAACTTCCATCTATACCTCCTCAACAAGAATAAGAAGTTATTTCTTTACCTCCACTGATAATAGAGCTAAAAAGATAGACCATAGATGAAGGTGAGTGTTTTCAGTTGCACATAAATGAAGTATTAGAAAAAGAAAAAATTAGCAAAGAAGGAGAACAAGTTTCTCCTAGAGTAGAGACTAGATCCTTGATATAGGTAGAAATGAAGGCTAAATTAGCAGTCCAAGCCCATGATAAGAGAAGACTCCATATTGAGGTGATAAAGAGAAAGGACCAACTTTAGAACCTACATCATTTTCTCACTGTATGCTCCCCATAGGAACTACACTAGCATGGTTAAAAGGAGAAGTCTTGACATGACAATGGAGATGTATGGAGTTCACTAAAGAGGAAGGTATCACAAAATTGATTAAAGAAGTCAAGATATGAGAAATTACTGAGGGCAAGGCTAAGATACTTACTTTATCATGAAGAACCAAAATGAGGATCTCTTGACATTCATTTCCATTCTACCTCCCCATGTTGAAACAAAAGAAGTGTCTCCAAAAGACTACCAAATGAAGGAAATAGTTATTGGAAAGACCATAATGATACAAAAAAGATTTTGATCACCAAGGGTCTCAAGAAAGTGTTTTCACACTTGGATTGAGATGAATCAAAAATTTTGGTTTAATGAAAGAAGAATGAATTCCTTATGGGATACTTAAATGAAATAGTAGGGATGATTGACCCTAATCATCTAGAGATTTCTCTAGGGGGGACTTTAGAAAAGAAAGAGTGAGGACAAGTTGTGAAGGAAACTAATTCATTTCTAAATGCATTATAGTTTCGAAGATAAAGGGATACAAATGATAGAGGGTAATTTCAACCTTCTACATAGCATCCAAAATAATACCAAAAAATTAGTTACAATAATAAACCAAGATTTTGGGCTAATGGATGAAGTACATACCTGGGCCAATGATACAAAAGCATTGAAGACTATCAAAGGGAAAATGCATTGTATGTTGATGGAGGTATATGTGATAGAGGAATTAGATAAAATAGATGATTGGATAGAAAAGGTATTGAAGAAGGAAAAAAATCTATGGTATGGTTATATGAGGATATCCAAGAGATAAAAAATAAAGATCAAAGACAATTTTTGGAAGTAGATAAATACTATAATGCTACCAGCCTAGAGATTTTTAGAAATGAGTCAAGGACTCAGCTTTCTCTAGTAGAAACACTACTATAGTAGGTTAGAGAATTTTTTGAGGAAGCTTCATCCAAAGATAATATCACACAAATCTTCAAAATGGAAGAAGCACTATAGAATTTGGATTCCAGGTTGGAAGATTTTGTAGATACTAAGTTAGAGATTAGTAATTACCACCAGGTACTACATAATAGGTACAAGTCCTTGGATTTTCTAGAAACTTGGGAAATTATGGTCATTATTCAAAAACTTCAAAAAGAAAATTGAGACACCATTTTAGTCTAGAGGAAAGAAAATCCAGATGTTGGAAATTGAGTTTCGACACTTACAAAAATTATGACAATTTTGGTCCTATCACCAAAGTTGTACTTTTCTAAAGATGCAATTTTTACAAGGTGTGCCAAATTAAGAGGTGCACTAAAAAATTTAGAGATGAAGTAGTGCAAGGATAATTAAAAGTTTTTTGTTATTTTTTGGCATTCCATTCATCAGAAATACATTTTGATAGTAGTTCATCTCTTACAAACACCTAGATAAGGCCAAGCTTGCATTTTTAGAAGTCCTAGTGACTATCAAATCATCTCATTGCTTCTCACTTCATATATTCTTCTTTTTTTATTATTATAAGTCATGTAAAGACTAATGCACCCATTAATTGATATAGACAAGGGTGGAGACCTATTTAGCACCATTTAGAGAGTTAGTTTGCAAATAATTAGCTTTATTTTATTAGTTTTTATCATAGTCATTGCATTAGAAGATCTCTTATTCCTATAACATAAGAATCATAAAATCCTATACTAACTAAAATAACAGGGACAAACGCAAGATCCAAATGTGATCATGTGTATCCATAGTTGTAAAAATCCATATTTGACATAACACCCACAACAAGTACCATCCCATGCAACTATCCATACCTTAAAATATATTTCAAATGAATCTCACATCATCAACATATCCAATCTATAACCTATAATTGCAAGCCTTAAGAGTAATATGTGCCACATA
Source organism: Cupressus sempervirens (assembly GCA_028749045.1). Classification (NCBI taxonomy): domain Eukaryota; kingdom Viridiplantae; phylum Streptophyta; class Pinopsida; order Cupressales; family Cupressaceae; genus Cupressus; species Cupressus sempervirens. The sequence goes on from CM053785.1 coordinate 666,554,298, forward strand.
TATATGAAGAATCTCACACTACAAAAGTTAATATTAAATTTATAACAAATTTACTCATAACATCTCAAAGAAGTGAATACGTGTAGTCTCAAAGAAATACACAATGCATAAATCTATAACCTCCAAAAAAAAACTCCCATAACAAGTCACCATCACTCTCTAAAGTTCTCTACATCCAATAAAGGGAAGAGATAAAGGAAGAACAATGCCATTTCTCACATGATATACATGAAAAAAAACTAGTGATAGAAATCTCTAACCAATCTCAAATCCAATGTAAGTGAAACTAAACATCTCAAAAGATAACCAAGACCAATGAGAAACCATGCATAGCACAACCTATATCATGTCCTTCTATACACACCTCTAGATGTAAACTATGCAAGTATGATATTATCCATAAAATCTATAATGCCCCGCCAAGGGATCCAAAGAATTAACCTAGAATTTCACTAAGTTTGGTAGTATTTTTTTTTTTAAAACATGAAAGTAAATACCATATATAACTAATGCACAATAACGGAAGCAATAGCAATGTCCATCTAAAATTAAACATAACATAATAGATTACATTCTTAAAGGATCCCTTAATGTTGAATTACATCTAAGTCATCTAACATTATTGAATCCATCTAATATAACAACCATATGAAATTATAATGATAAGTCCAATGTTTATACATTACATTTGAAATGCTCAATCATCCATTATACATGTCATAGGGTATGAAAAGCTTAAAATAATAGACATATGTGAAATAAAATACATCATCCTATTCTAATCCATGATACATCAAAGTAGAGGTAATCACATGATACACATGATACATCATCATAGAAGATCAAACATGATAAACTAAGTGCATGGTTCCTCCAAACCATTAATAGCATCATTAGACCATTGTGGGCCCTAGCCATCCCTCTGTGTGTAACATTCCAAAGCACCAAAGAAATCATCGGTATTAACATAGTAGGAATTCACTCCTAACATATACTATATCATATGCAAAAAGTAATCTAACATGCAAATAAAAGCATAAGATAACATCATCTAACATATGTTAATCATCAATGAAAGGATACATATCCATCTTCATGAAGGACGCATCAACCACAATGTCTCAATACATCTCAAATGATAAGAGTGGAAAAATACTACCACCCGACCGCGTGGTACCTAAGTGGTCCACTCCCACCGTGCCGAGGAGATAATCTCAAGTCTCAAATAGGCTATCCAAAACACATAGCATAAATCTTTACAAGTCCAAGAATCCTAAAAGTATACTAACTCAAAGGCACCATCACAAAACCAACATCTAATTCCAGAGGCACACAATGACATGTAGGAACCTACTATGCGAGTGGGAAAGTGTCATTGCATATATCATGTACAAGTTACCCTGGTAATTAGCTAAACTCCATGGGTCCATACTGATCTCATGCGGCCACTAGTATCCTCTCATATTGACAAGGCATACTATGGAATGCAAGGTCGCAACCATGCATTCTCTCTACTCCCATCCTAGTCTGTACAAGCACTCAAGGCATGGGCGAGAACAAAACACTTATCTTTTTAGGTTCACTCAGTTAGTATTAGGTGTGAATGTTTTCACTTATTAATCCAACTTACAATGAGTTACCCTGGTAGCCTCTTAGGGCCCCGGGCCCCATTGCAAGCCACTTCCCAACACTACATGCAGATATCCTACCCTAAGCTCATGGAATCATAAATCTAAAAATCACAAAAGATAATCCATAATAAAAATCATCAAATATGCATAAAAGCATCAAATCTCCATGAGAAAGCATCCATAGAAGATCATGATCACAATAGCTCTCTATTGGCAACTGGAGTATCACTGATAATCAAAAGTATCTATTGGTTCTCATTAACCAAAATATATCTCAATCATACTGATCGAAGACTCCAAAATGGTTGAGTCAAAACATGTCACAACATGACATCATCTAGAATAAATCCACATTTCAGTCCCATCATGGTGACTAGAAAATAACCAAGGATAACTGATCGATGAACCAAAAATGGTTAAGTCAAGTGTCTCATACATAAGAATCTCAACTATAACAATCAGTAATTTACAAAAATTACATAGAGAATTCCATCACACATGTTTTGGTTTGTCTAAATTTACAAACTTGGATTTAAATGTAGAGATCTCAGTTTATGTTTCCAAGTTTGTAGAATGAATGGAAGAACATTTTGTATGTTTTTCCATGTACTATTTTGGATGAATACAAGTTTTCCTTAATAGGTCTAAAATCTATTTTCCGATTATAATATTTGTTTGAAAATGTTCCCCACCAAACTACCAATTAAATTTCATATACTTTATTTAATAATTTATAACAATTAAATCTTTAAAAATTATTAAAGAGTTCACCATTATAAAAATGGACCTTTGATATAAATCATTTATCTATACTAATTCAAATTTATTAATATTTGCATATATATATATATATATATAATTATTAACATTTTATAAAAAAATGAAATATAAAATTGAATTATAACAATTTCAATTTGATATCATATAAAAATAGAATTACAAAACACGTAAATTTTTTTTTAACCCATGATATCCTATCAATTTCATATATATATGACAATACACATCAAAGGTAATGGGGTGCCATGCGGGCCTGCTGACGCAGGCCTGCGATAGTGGTCGCAAAGCCTATGGCAGCAGTGCTGCTAGCCATTGACATAGGTACAGAGGTGGGGCTACGGGCTCGGCCCTCCCCGCCCACATATAATATGTGATTCGTTCTTTATAAAATTTTATAACATTTTCTTTAAAAAAGTAAATCACGATGTGATTAACATTCAATTTTAATTAAAGCATTTTGCGAAAAATGCAAATCGCAAAGCGATATGACATACGATTCTCTAATAAAATATATATGTGTGTGTGTATATATATATGTAGAAATTAAGCATTATATATATATATATATATATATATATATATATATATATATATATATATATATATATATATATATATATATATATATATATATATATATATATATATATATATATATATATATATATATATATATATATATATATATATATATATATATATATATATATACATATTTGCAGATCTGAATTAGCATGTTCATAACAATGCAATTTTCTAAAGGCTTTCAATTTAAATGAAACCATGAAATATTTTCTTCTCCAAATTTACTCAATAATTTGCTAATAGATTTGGCTACAATTTAAACCCTAGCCCCGTGTTCTTCTCAAATCTATGCATATAATCAATTTTAACTACCCATATTGAGAATGCATATAATTTAAAAAAAAGAAAAATCCTCAGAAGATGTATGGAAGACACAAAGACGACAAAAAGTGCAAGATGCAAAAATAGCATAAATAAAAATCACAAGAATCTACTCGAATTCTGATGCTAAATTGCTCTTCCTCAGAAAACCTGCAGAGCAAGCTCATCCCTTCTTCAGAGTTCCCGAGTTCTATAATGCACCAAATGCTCTCCTAACACTATGTCTAAGCTTCTAGGAATGCCTACTAATAAAGAGCTCTCAGGAAACACCAAGAATGTCTCTAGAGATAGCTAGAAGGTGTCACCAACTAAGCATGTGTCTTTTCCAACCTTCTAGATGAATCATAAGATTGTAGACACCATGTGCTTAATTAATGCACTAACCCCTATGTTGTTGACATATGAGAAATAGAAAAGGTGTGTTAACTCCCAGACAAGGTTATAACTCCAATTTACTTTTTATATAATTTCTATTTAAATTTTATAACTTTCATTTTAATTTTTATAACTTTTATTATTATTATTTATTTATTAATTTATTATTATTTAATAATTATTATTAATTTTAATTTCTAATTTTCTTTTATTTAATTCTTTTTCCTTAATTAATTCTCATTTAATTAATTATAATCAAAATATCAAAGATGATGATATTTTATATTAATTTTTCTCAAATAATTAATTTATTAATTAAATCTATTTATTAAGACTTAATTAATAGAAAATGCACCATAGACATCCAAAATAAAATATGAAAACCCGTGATAGAGCAATTCTCACTAAATCAGTCTAAAGGGTTAAAAATCATGAAATATGTCATCTGACACATTCGGTGGGTAAAATATCTAGATACTTGTCCTACCTTACTAGGACAAATGGTTTAAGGGTTTGGGACTTGGACTTGAGAATTTATCTCCCTTCTCTTATCATTGAGATAGTATAATAGGGTACGCTCATCCTGGCAATTCAGGAAAGTCAATACTTGGTACCTGCAACCTACAAAAAAACCATGCATGTACATACAATATATATAATGCTAAGCTAAATAGACAATGGCAAAAAGTGGTGCATCGTGTAGATCCCGACTAAGCAGGTGACTATGACTCCCTTCCTTAACCACATAAAAAATTCCATACAATAAGAAAACACGTGCACCATACAGATGCAAGTATGGGGTAAGTATCCATAATAAACCACATGATATAATAAACCATCTAACTAATCATCAATAGTAACTGAAAGCAATGTAATGATTATCATGCATACATGAAATGTAAAGTCTAAATGATCTCATCATATACCAATTGAAGCCATAACATAATGTTTGATAATCTCAAAACAATACCACTGATCCATCAACATAAAACTAGTCTAACATAGTGTGATAATGATAACAACAATATGTCCAAAAAAGATGTAAGCGAGGGTAGGAACTACATCCACCCCCCCTTGGATTAGGCTTACTCCTGGAAGCCTACAAAAAAGTAGGGATATAACTCTTATAATCTAGCTGCATCCTCCCATGTAGCTGAAGAATCATCAGTAGGGTCCCATTGGACCCTTACCTGCTCGATGGTTTGACCCCTGAGGATCAACTCCTGCTGCTCCAGAATATGAACCGGCTCCAAAGCCAGTTGCCCATCCTCTACCTACAATGCATTCCAATCAAGAACATGTAAAATATCAAGAATATACTGTCAAAGCCTTGAAACATGAAAAACATCATGAATGTGAGCTAGGTTGGGTGGTAGAGCAAGGCGGTAAGAAATTGGGCCAATCCTCTCTAAAATCTCAAATGGTCCCACAAAGCCAGGTGCTAGCTTAGAACCCTTTCCGTATCGGATCAGACTCTTTTGTGGATGCACTCTCAAGAAAACCTTATCACCCATAGCAAACTGCTTATCAGTCCTATGAGCATCGACATACTTCTTCTACCTATCCTGTGCCATAGTCAAGTGCTCACAGATCTGCACTACCTATTGCTCCATATCACAAAGCATTTCAGGACCCAACAGGATGTGATCCTCAAGGCTGTCCCAACTCATGGGTGTACGATAAGAACGTCCATATAATGCCTAAAATGGTTCCATGCCAATAGAACTATGATACCTGTTGTTGTAAGAAAACTCCACTAGGTATAGATAGTCCTCCCATTGTGTCTGCCTATCCATCAGATACATCTGTAACATATCCTCCAAAACTTGATTCACCCTTTCTGTCTGACCATCAGTCTCTGGATGATATGTCGAACTGAAGTTTAACTATGCTCCAAGCTTGTGCTGCAATGATGTCTAGAATACGGATGTGAATACAGGATCCCTATTAGAAATGATCTTTCTAGGAATACCATGTAATCTCACAATGTCACGCATGAAGACATTAGCTAGAGAAGCTGTAGTGTAGGAAGACCTGATCGGTGAGAAATGTGCCACCTTAGTCAACCGATCAATGATGACCATGATAGCATCATGACGTCGAATAGTCATAGGTAATCCTACTATGAAATCCATGGAGATGATATCCCACTTCCAAGAAGGAATGAGATTTGGCTGCAAAAATCCAGCCAGATGCCGATAATCTGCCTTAACTCTCTGACACTCAAGACACCTAGCCACAAAATCAGCAATATCTTGCTTCATCCCAGACCAAAAGAACAAACGTCTCAAATCAGCATGCATCTTCTTGACACCTGGATGTGTTGAGTAAGGTGAATGATGGGCTTCTACTAGAATCAAGGTGCAAAGCTCATCTAGTAATGGCACATAAATCCTTCCCAAATGTCTCAAAAGACCAACTGATTCTCGAACATAACCTGCAAACCTAACTTCCAAAGGTTTTCCTGAATCCATCTCTCTGTACACTTCCTGATACCAAAAGTCTGTAGGAAGTGCCTAAAGAATCTGACTCCTCAAATCCACACTAAGAGTCATAGATGATACCACATGTCTCCTGTGACTCAAAGCATCCGCCACCACATTCTCCTTACCCTGAATGTACTTAACCTCAAAATCATACTCGCATAGAAATTCCATCCATCGTCTGTGGCAAGCATTCAAATTAGACTGAGTGAAAATGTGTTGAAGACTATGATGAGCACTGTGTAGCTCAAATCTATGCCCCAACAAGAAGTGGCTCCACCTTGTCAAAGCATGAACTACTACTGCTAACTCAAGATCATGCGTAGGATAGTTTAGCTCATGATCCTTGAGCTTGTGTGATTCATATGCAATCACTCATCCATTCTGCATCAACACTACCCCAATCCCTTCAAGAGAAGCATCTATACACACCATGAAATCACCTTCTAGATTAGGTACGGCTAAAATTGTTGCACTGGTCAAAAGCTTCTTGAGCCTCTAAAATGCTTCCTCACATTTTTCTATCCACACAAACTTCTTTCCTTTCCTCTGAAGAGAAGTGATAGAATGTGCTATCCTAGAGAAGTTCTGGACAAATCTGCGATAATAACCAACTAGACCCATGAAACTATGAATCTCTAACACATTAGTTAGTGTAGGCAAATCTATTATCACCTAAATCTTTGTAGGATCCACTGAAATACCATCACCTAAAATAACATGTCCTAAATACTGAATCTTCAATTTGAAGAATTCGTACTTAGTTGCATTGGCATAAAGCTGATTGTCTCTCAAACATTGCAATACCAACCGCAAGTGTTCCTCATGCTCCTTCTGAGTCTTAGAATATATCAATATGTCATCAAGAAACACAAGTACAAACCTATCCAGATAAGATTAGAACACACCATTCATCAAACTCATGAAAATTGATGGAGCATTAGTCAACCCAAAAGGTACCACTGTGAACTCATAATGCCCATAGTGAGTTCGAAAAGCAGTCTTGTGAATATCGGCTTCCTTAATGCAAAGCTAGTGGTATCCTGACTTAAGGTCAATCTTGGAGAATATTGTAGCTCCCTTGATCTGATCAAATAAGTCATCAATCCTAGGCAGAGGATACCTATTCTTAAGAGTCACCTTATTCAACTATCTATAATCAATTCAAAGGTGCAAAGAACCATCTTTCTTCTTCATAAAGAGCACTAGAGCTCCCCATGGTGATACACTAGGTTGAATGCTCCCTTTGGCCAGAAGTTCCTCTAGCTGAAGACATAACTCACCCAATTTATGTGTAGTCATGCGATAAGGAGCTTTAGAGATAGGCTCTACTCTAGGAATCAAATCAATACTAAAATCAATGTCCCTCTTCATAGGCATGCCTGGAACCTCACTTGGAAAGACATCTGCATACTCTTGTAAAATTGGGTGATCTAAAGTATTCCTCATAGCATCTTCCTCGTCAAGATCATTTACCATAACAACAAATATCTGACATCCCTTATAGAAACTCCACTTCATTTGCATAGTAGAAATCATCCACAGAGATATAGGCCTTGGTATCCCAACTATCTTCACATCATTCCCTTGGTCATCCTAGCACATAATAGTCTTCTTCCTGCAATATATACTGGCTCTATGAGATCCAAGCCAGTCCATGCCTAAAACCACATCATAGGAACCAAGGGGTATGACTCAAAGATCCACTGTAGTATCCAAGCTTCCTAAGCTAAGCCCACACTTAAGAACTATAGAATCTGTGGAGACCTTAATGCCCGAGGCTAGTTCCACTTGCCAACCATGATCTTGCTTCATCACATCCAGCTTACACTTAGAAACTATAGATGGTGAAATAAATGAATCTGTAGCTCCTAAATCAAACAATACTGAAAGATATATACCTCGAATAGCACCTGTGGTCTCAACCACTGTTCCCTAATGATCTGCCTAACGATGATCAACTGCTACAAATACTCTATGAGCTCTACCTACATCACCAACTGTAGGCTCTAAAACTCTAGCCCTAGGCCCTAAAAATTGAGGTACTTGCTGAGGACACTGAGCTACATAATGTCCAATCTATCCACATGAAAAACATTATGTATTTCTACTAGATCCTTTACCCATAGGTGGTACATTTGATTGCTGATGACTATTCTTGCTAACAAAAGACTGGCTGCTCTGAGCTAGCTGATTGGACTAATTTTGTTTATTGTGTTGAGAATTGTGGTTGTTCTTGGAATTAGAACCTTTGCCACCACCTTGGCCTAAGAATTCGATCCCTTCTATTGTTGTGTCTGCTAAGACTGCTGCTGATACTATTTCCCCTTAGAGAAAGAAGACTTCTTGTTACCACCTGAATTGTAGTTGCCTTTAGATTCTGATGCTGCTGGCACTCCTACAAAACTTCTTTGACCAAGGTTGACACTTTTCTCAACAAGGATAGCTCCACATACCGCATCCTTGAGGGTTTTTGGCTCAAATACCTTGACACCCCCAATTATACAGTTGTTCAAACCCCTAATAAAATGTTGTGTCAACTGAGTTGAATTTTTACTGAACTTTGAAAAAGACATGAGCTCATAAAACTTATGCTCATACTCGGTCATTGACATAGTGTACTATCTGAGATTATGAAATTCATTTGTCCTTTGCTATTTCCATTCCTCTGGTAGGAATCATTCATGAAAACTCTCTAAGAATAGTTCCCATGTGACACTGCTCATATCGATTCCCAGCTTCTTCTCCTCAATTGTCCACCAAGTGGCCCCAAAATTCTCTAAATTAGTGATCACAAATCTTGCCTTAACATTGTTGTCGAAATCTTGCCTGGAAAAAATCCTGTCGAGGGAAATAAGCCACTGCTCGGCCACATAACTAGAACCTTGCCCATTGAAAGGCTTAACCTTGGATCTTGAAAGATCTTTCATCTAAGTGGACATAATGGACCTCTGACGATCCTTTCAAGGACTCCTAGATCTAGGTCTATACTCTTGTTCTGCCTGATTTGCTTTGGGTTGTTCTTGAATAGGAGGTAGACGTTCTAGAATAGTCTGCATCATCTGTCTCAAACCAACTTCTTCAGACTCAGCTTGGTCCTCTCTATGGCTCTCTTCCTACTGCCTACTAACATGCTCTCCTCTACTCTCTTCATGAGCAGATCCCTCATGGGCAAACTCATGGACACTAATAGCTCTACCATGACCACAACCTCTAACAGAAGACTTAGTCCTAGATAACATCCTACAATAGTACAAAGTACTATTATAGTTAGAAGACACGTGCTAGCAATAGACTAAGTTCAATTCTATGTTTTAGGTTTAAGTAAAAATTTTAGTTTTGAAAACTAAGTGTTGAAGTATAAAAAAATATACAAGTAATAGTTCAGGTTCTGTTTCAGTTCACCTAGTTTCAAGTTTGAAGAGATACACTTAATAGTTCAAAGTTTTGGTTGTTCCAAAATACCTAGAGCTCCCAATGTAGAAACTCGAGCTCTTATACCAAATGTAATGCCCCACCAAGGGATCCCAAGAATTAATCTAGAATTTCACTAAGTTTGGTAGCATTTTTTTTTTTTTTAAACATGAAAGTAAATACCATATATAACTAATGCACAATAATGGAAGCAATAGCAATGTCCATCTAAAAGTAAACATAACATACATAACAGATTACATTCTTAAAGGATCCCTTAATGTTGAATTACATATAAGTCATCTAACATTATTGAATCCATCTAATATAACAACCATATAAAATAATAATGCTAAGTCCAATATTTATACATTACATTTCAAATGCTCAATCATCCACTATACATGTCACAGGGTATGAAAAGCTTAAAAGAATATACATATGTGAAATAAGATACATCATCCTATTCTAATCCACGATACATCAAAGTAGAGGTAATCACATGATACACATGATACATCATCATAGAAGATCAAACATAATAAACTAAGTGCACATTTCCTCCCAAGCGTTAATAGCATCATTAGACCATCACGGGCCCTAGCCATCCCTCCGTGCGTAACATTCTAAAGCACCGAAGAGATCATTAGTATTAACATAATAGGAATGCCACTCCTAACATATACTATATCATATGCATAAAGTAATCTAACATGCAAATAAAAGCATAAGATAAAATCATCTAACATATGCTAATCATCAATGAAAGGATACATATCCATCTTCATGAAGGACACATCAGCCACAGTGTCCCAATAGATCTCAAATGATAAGAGTGGAAAAACACTACCACTCGACCATGTGGTACCTAAGTGGTCCACTCCCACTATGTTGAGGAGATAATCTCAAGTCCCAAATAGGCTATCCAAAACACATAGCATAAATCTTTACAAGTCCAGGAATCTTAAAATTATACTAACTCAAACGTTCCATCACAAAACTGACATCTAATCCCAGAGGAACCCAATGACATGTAGGAACCTACTATGCGAGCAGAAAAGTGTCATCGCATATATCATGTACAAGTTACCCTGGTAGTTAGCTAAACTCCACAAGTCCATACTGATCTCATACAGCCACTAGTATCCTCTCATACTAATAAGGAATACTATGGAATGCAAGGTCACAACCATGTGTTCTCTCTACTCCCATCCTAGTCTATACAAGCACTCAAGGCATGGGCGAGAACAAAACACTTATCTTTTTAGGTTCATTCAATTAGTATTAGGTGTGAATGTTTTCACTTATTAATCCAACTTACAATGAGTTACCCTAGCAGCCTCTTAGGGCCCTAGCCCCCATTGCAAGCCACTTCCCATCACTACATGTAGATATCCTACCCTAAGCTCATGGAATCATAAATATAAAAATCACAAAAGATAATCCATTATAAAAATTATCAAATATGCATAAAATCATCAAATCTCCATGAGGAAGCATCCATAGAAAATCATGATCACAATAGCTCTCTATTGGCAACTGGAGTATCACTGATAATCAAAAGTATCCATTGGTTCTCATTAACCAAAATATATCTCAATCATACTAATCGAAGAATCCAAAATGGTTGAGTCAAAACATGTCACAACATGACATCATCAAGAATAAATCCACATTTTAGTCCCATCATGGCGACTACAAAACAACCAAGGATAACTGATCAATGAACCAAAAATGGTTAAGTCAAGTGTCTCATACATAAAAATCTCAACTATAACAATCAGTAATTTACAAACATTACATAGAGCATTCCATCACATAACTATGGTTGGGTTTATAAAGATTGAAATTAAAAAAATCATCATGACATCACAATCACATAACCCCCAAGCCTCTGGTAGACATCCTATAACTGGTCAACACTAGTCAACCCAAAACCCAAAAAAATAGCATAAAGAATACACAACGTAAACACATGTTTTGGTTTTGCTAAATTTACAAACTTGGATTTAAATGTAGAGGTCTCAGTTTATGTTTCCAAGTTTGGAGAATGAATGGAGGAACATTTTGTATGTTTTTCCATGTACTGTTTTGGATGAATACAAGTTTTCCTTAATAGGTCTAAAATCCATTTTCCAATTATAATATTTGTTTGAAAATGTTCCCCACCAAACTACCAATTAAATTTCATATACTTTATTTAATAATTTAAAACAATTAAATCTTTGAAAATTATTAAAGAGTTCACCATTATAAAAATGGACCTTTGATATAAATCATTTATCTATACTAATTCAAATTTATTAATATTTATAAATATATATATATACATATATTAATATATAAATAATTATTAACATTTTATTAAAATAATGAAATATAAAATCGAATTATAACAATTTTGATTTGATATCATATAAAAATAGAATTACAAACCACGTCACATTTTTTGTAACCCACGATATCCTATCAATGTCATATACATATGACAATACACATCAAAGGAAATGGGGTGCCATGCGGGCCTGCTGATGTAGGCCTGTGACAGCAATACCATCGGCCACTACTGTAGGTATAGAGGTGGGGGTACAGACTCGGCCCTCTCTGCCCACATATAATATGTGATTCGTTCTTTATAAAATTTTATAATGTTTTCTTTAAAAATATAAATCGCAATGCGATTAACATTTGGTTTTAATTAAAGTGTTTTGCAAAAAATGCTAATCGCAAAGCGATATGACATACAATTCTCCAATAAAATATATATGTATATATATTAATGTTTTCATGTATGTATATATATGTAGAAATTAAGCATAATATATATATATATATATGCAGATCTGAATTAGCATGTTCATAACAATGCAATTTTTTAAAGGCTTTCAATTTAAATGAAACCATGAAATATTTTCTTCTCCAAATTTGCTCAATAAGTTGCTAATAGATTTGGCTACAATTTAAACCCTAGCCCCATGTTCTTCTCAGATCTATGCATATAATCAATTTTAACTACCCATATTGAGAATGCATATAATTTTTAAAAAAAAAAAATCCTCAAAAGACGTATGGAAGATACAAAGAAGACAGGAAGTGCAAGATGCAAAAATAGCATAAATAAAAATCACAAGAATCTACCTGGATTCTGATGCTAAAACGCTCTTCCTCAAAAAACTCGTAGAGCAAGCTCCTCCCTTCTTTAGAGTTCCCAAGTTCTCCAATGCTCCAAATGCTCTCTGAATGCTATGTCTAAGCTTCTAGGAATGCTTGAATATAAAGAGCTCTCAGGAAACACCAAGAATGTCTCTAGAGACAGCTAGAAGTTGTCACCAACTAAGCATGTGTCTTTTCCAACCTTCTAGATGAATCATAAGGTTGTAGACACCATGTTCTTAATTGATGCACTAACCCCTGTGGTGTTTACATATGAGAAATAGAAAAGGTGTGTTAACTCCTAGACAAGCTTATAACTCCAATTTACTTTTTATATAATTTCTATTTAAATTTTATAACTTTCATTTTAATTTTTATAACTTTTATTATTATTATTTATTTATTAATTTATTATTATTTAATAATTATTATTAATTTTAATTTCTAATTTTCTTTTATTTAATTCTTTTTTCTTAATTAATTATAATCAAAATATCAAAGATCATGATATTTTATATTATTTTTTCTCAAATAATTAATTTATTAATTAAATCTATTTATTAAGACTTAATTAATAGAAAATTCACCATAGACCTCCAAAATAAAATATGAAAACCCGTCATAGAGAAATTCTCACTAAATCAGTCTAAAGGGTTAAAAATTATGAAATATGTCATCTGACACATTCGGTGGGTAAAATATCCAGATACTTGTCCTACCTTACTAGGACAAATGGTTTAAGGGTTTGGGATTTGGACTTGAGAATTTATCTCCCTTCTCTTATCATTGAGATAGTATAATAGGGTACACTCATCATGGCAATTCAAGGAAGTCAATTCCCGATACCTTCAATCTGAAGAAAAACCATGCATGTACATACAATATATATAATGCTAAGCTAAATAGACAATGGTAGGAAGTGGTGCATCGTGTAGATCTCGACTAAGCAGGTGACTATGACTCCCTTCCTTAACCACATCAGAAACAATAAGAAAACACGCACACCATACAGATGTAAGTATGGGGTAAGTATCCATATTAAAACACATGAGATAATAGACCATCTAACTAATCATCAACAGTAACTGAAAGCAATGTAATGATCATCATGCATACATGAAATGTAAAGTCTAAATGATCTCATCATATACCAACTGAATCCATAACATAATGTCTGATAATCTCAAATCAATACCACTAATCCATCAACATAAAACTAGTCTAACATAGTCTAATAATGATAACAACAATATGACCAGAAAAGATGTAAACGAGGGCAGGCACTACAAAATCCCAACCAATAAACCACAACAAAACCCAAAAAATATCATATAACTAAGGATGGATGTAATCCTCTCACAAGAAAATCAAACTCATAAACCCTTCCTAAACCAAGAAATAACTATTCCTAATCCAACAAATATACCCAATATAAAACCATCTCCCAAACTCAACCAACATAACAACAACATATGCACATGGTCATAATAAATGCAAAACTATCTCTCAAACAAACCCTCCAAAACTAACTCATGTATAATAGCTCAAAAGGTCCATATCCATGAAAGACAAGCATAAATATAATGCACCTGAGAGAAACAATGGGATATACCTCTCGTATAGTAAATGATGAAGAAGACTAATAGTGGAGAATGAAAATTCTCATCAATATATTTAAGTCTCCAACCAAGACTTATCTAAGAACAATCTCCTCTCAATCCATATTAGGTGAATTCCCCTCAGACTTCCTTTTGAAACCAACAACTCTCCCAACAAATATATCTCTAATTACAAGAGAAAGTAGCATCACCATCATCTCTAAGTATCCATGAGCACTTGTAACTAATAAATCTATGCTAGCTCCAAATCCAAAATAATAATATCATGAAGTATCAAACAAAGGATCATTGTACTCAATATTAAGAAATTAAACCAAGATCAATGTCAAAGTTCCAACCATGACCTCTAGAACATGAACATTGCAAAATAATCTAACCATCTCAACCAAAGAGATAACATGCTCCATATGAACATACCATAGCATGTCAAAATTCAAAATGTGTATGAAGACTATATCCTGACATAACTATGAAACCATTATAATGCCAAGGATAATATGTAAAATGTAAGCATAAACCACACCTTTACAAAGAACTCCATGAGTCCTCAAGATACAACCATCTCTACATACCAAGAAGATAACAAGTGTACCCTATAAATGTCAAAGACATTTCTATAGCAACATGATCTAAGACAATCCTTGGAAATCTATAGACACTCAATAAATATATCATTTCCAAAAATCCCATTCAACCATGACACCAAGTGACCTATGTCATCATAACATCCATCTCCTATATGCATATCATCTAGGTCTACACATACACAACCAAAGTATTAGTACCAAGTGAAATGACGATCTCCAAACTAAGAAGATACAAACCAAACTTGGAACTAATCTAGCACTACCATCTCATTATTGTCACAAGCTCCCTCTAAACATTATATCCAAGTTATCCATTACATAATGATGAAAAACCATTCTCTAAGCATATGAATCAACCAAGGAATCAAACTATTAAAGAACTCAAAGTTCACTTCATGATCTCCTCAAATGAAATTAAATAAAAATGATCCTCAACCAAGAAGATATATGAGCATCACCATATAAGGAATCCAAAGCAATGAGCACCAATTGATTACATGTATATCCAATTATGTCATACCAAAATCCATGACACCATGATCACATCCATGAACTTGGCATCTAGGTTTCAAAGTGTCCAACTTGTTAGCATAAAATAGTCAACCACAATCCTCCACCATGACTATACCTAGTAGTGACATCTCATCCCTTTTACATAAAAACAAATCAAAAAATTATGTGGCTAAGGGAATAGACAACCCAAATCAAAGAAACAAACATGAATATGTATCAATAATGAATGATCATTGGGGAAAGACAACCCATGTCTAAGTCATAAATGCAAATTATAAGTATAGACCAATTACAACACTACATAATTTGTAAACCCAACAAGTCATCATACATATCCAAGTCAAACAATGATAACCATGTCATCATGAAACCAATCTAAAATATAAGCCAAGTATATGATAATAAAATCTCAAAATCTCCTAAATATACAAAGTTATATAAAATCACACTATTACCATAGTCAATATATTTTATAAAAAAATTAGGTCAACATATCACCAAATAAACCATACCAAAGCTAAATCAATGTGCAGAGATATCCAACATCTTTTTGTTGACTATTCAATGTCCAAAATCAAACATTTTGTGCCAAAGTTATGACCAAATATGTACTCAAAATAAACATCTAAATTTTGGCATCCTAGAACTTGAAAAAATATCAAAATTATAGAATCTAACCAATACCAAGTTGTAGTACTCTGAGTCATCTTTCCAACAAGAGTAATAAGTCTAAAATTAGATATCATGAGTGAAAGTTAAGGCCTTTTGACAATTTTCACTACAATTTTTTTAAAGTGATGAAAATTCTAATAAAATTAAATTTGATGGACATCATGGGCTAAAACTAAAAACCTTTATCATTTCCAATCAACATGATCAAACTAGGGCATATTATATATCAAAATTTATGGAGAAATTGATCCAAATCAAATAATGGGGTCTATTTTTTCTCAGAATGTCATTTCCCCAAGCTCCCCCCCTTAGAAAAACTCATTTAAACAAAATATCCAAAAAATCCATTTGAAAAATAAATTTACAAGCTCAAATATCTACGAACACCCCATCATAACATCAAATCCAAAACCCTCACATATGTAATAGAAAACCTATGAAACCCATATAGCTTTACCTTTCTTTTATCCTTTCATGCATTTTCATGGATTTAATCTAGGATTATAACAACAAAAAACACCTCTAATACTACTTGGTTATGTGCAGGATCATGGTGTGCCAAAAAGTGGCGATGTGAAAAAAATAGAGTTTGAAAATGTCTAAAAGCATTTCAAAATCCACTCTGACATTTTTCCACCCACCCTTATACTAAAGCTAAAAATTAGGCCCAAGCCTTATTGGGTATCAAATTTCACACATCCGCTATGAAATTGGATATCCGATACCTGTTCTATGATTAAAATAGCAAACTCGAGGGTTGTTCGTTCACATTCCATTTTTTGTTTTGAGCTTACATATCTGATCCATGAATGGATACATGATATAGGTTATTGATTTCATGTTCTTTTTAAAATCTTTTCAATCAATTTTATTATAAATTTTAGTTTTACTTGAATTTGTTAAAATTTAGGTTTTTTTGATAGAAATTGTTGAAATTTAGGTTTTTTTAATAGAAATTATGTTTTATAAATTAATAGGTATGGCTAATGAAAATGATGATGCTGAGGCAAGAAATATTATTCCTCATAACCCCCCATCAAATGCTCTAGTGCCCCCTCAATATCATCTGCCAAATGATCCCCTACCCCCTCAAAACCATACTCGAATTGAGGATTTGATATTTTAAAATCTCATCAAATTGAGGGCTTTGTGAACAACATATACTACTATACCTACATTGGCTCCTATGTTATCCATGTTAAACACCATAGCAGATAACATTGAAACACTTACCAAGGAAAAAAATACCGCTCTTCATTGGCATGATGAAATACATGAGACATTTGATGATGGGTTGGAATATGATGAGCTTGCAGCCCTCAATATAAGTAAAGGTGATTTGGTTGCCCCTTTTGTGAACCCAAAAAGTTTTTTACCAATTGACTACAAAAAACCCAAACTATCAATTAAATGGTGCACAAATGACACCATACATGTGAACTTTTGGGATCATTGGTGGATGGTTTTTGACATCCCTCCACATAGCAATTTTGAGGAGCCATTTTTTTCCTTAGAAAATTGTATGTAGAATTTTTGTTGGGCCTCAAGGTGAACTATTGGAGCATGAAGCCCAACATGGGTGCAGGAGGAGGAGCTCCTTAGGATAGACCCTCTTCCAGTAGAAGAATGCTAGCAATTTTATGTCCCCTACTAATGTCTCCCTCCTCCTCGAGTGCAACATCATGATATCATTGAAGAGGCTAGCTCTCAGACTATTAGATCCATCCATAGATTGAATAGCCTATTGATATCCTAGGCTAGGTCAATGTTTCCTTCCCAAGTTGATGATGTTGGCGCAAGTTTGTCACCAATGAGCTCATCACATGTTTATGTGCCCCATACTTGCATAACATGCAAGAATATTTTTCTGGGTCCCATAGGTGATCATTTTGAGTATCAATCTATATTTGATGAGGATACACTAGACACACATGCAAAGGCTAAAAACCTTGGTGTGAGAGAGGAGGGGCATACAGAGACATGGACTCCTTCTGTCTTGGCATGTGTATACATTTTTTTATTATATGTAATTTAATGTTAATCTTTATAATACAATAATTTTAGTTTTTAAGTCATACTAACTTATACATATATATGATCTTCATGTTGCAATTCTTTAGAATAACTGAGAAGGGGGGTGAATCAGTTATCCAAGGTCCAATGCCACTTCTTCTCCAAATCCTTAATAGCACATAACTGAAACTATCATGCATGTAATTTGAACATTTAAACAACTATGAAAAGTAAACATGTATCACACCATAACACTAAGAATTTGATAACCCAAAAACCCTCTAGGAATAAGAAGGTAAAACTGGAGTGGGGATGATACCCACAAAATAACTGCACAATTGATTTCAACCACTTCTGATGGTCTGACCTATTAAAGACCTGCCTTGTTAAAGGCTAGAACACATTGTTAGATGTGACCTTTTTAGAGGATTTCATCATAATGTTAGGAATGGGCCTGGTTAAAGGACTTTGGAACATTCACTTGGAATGTCACCCTGTTAAAGGATTTACAACATGGCTATTAAACCAACCTAAGTCCATAGGATTTATTTTAACTGTTACAATTTCTAGAGAGTAACAATAATGACTTTTGATCTAATACAACTTACAACATGTCTTGCAGATTATAGATCACACTTTAGTTCAATCCTTTGCTTCGCTTTAATCACTACAACTTTGTAAGCTTGTCATCTCAAGCTTCGTCACCTTGAGTCTTCTTACTCATCATACCAATGCAATCATATCTATGGTCACCTATCGAAGCAGAGTATCTGTGCTCTCTTCCACCTTAGCACCTTCTTCAACACTTCATGCTTTCATGCTCGACCACCTCATACTTGCTTTGTGACCTTATGAATCCTTAAATAGAAATCTAGAATACCTTTCCTGCTTGATTCTCCCTCTCCAACTTTAGGGTTTCAATAAATTAGGTAAGATACAATTTATCTATCCCATATCTTTCTCTTATCTAGAAACTTAATCAAAAATTCAATTATATTCGTCAAAAATGTTTTACATA
Organism: Cupressus sempervirens; assembly: GCA_028749045.1. Lineage (NCBI taxonomy): Eukaryota > Viridiplantae > Streptophyta > Pinopsida > Cupressales > Cupressaceae > Cupressus > Cupressus sempervirens. The sequence goes on from CM053785.1 coordinate 666,573,462, forward strand.
GTGTTCTATGCCACCAGCTCATCATTCTCATCTTCTATCTAATTCACAAAATTCTAGTAACAACCATGTTGGCTTAGATCCAGTGAATCTTTTATTTTCAAAATAATGCAGCAACTCGGCATTATTGATTTACTAATGCTCAACACCTAAAGAAATTCTTGTGAAATTCGGCTCTTGAAATTCACTCGGCACTTCAATATCACTCGACACTTATATCTTGCTCAACACTTGAAAACTTACTTGGCACCTATTTCTTTTCTGCTACTCTGCACCTAATCTTCACTCGGCACTTGAAGACTGCTCGGCACCTGAAGACCACTTGGCACATACTAAGTTGAACTTTGCTCGGCTTCAACTAAGAATCTGTTTGGTACTAACTAGCTTGCTCGGATCTTGTATCTTTGATATGTCTTGATGTGTCCATCCTCTATGTCTTAGAGTATGTCATCAATACACTATTTCATCAATGGCTTAGCTATTCCTTATACTTCATTACAACATCATAACTTCAACCTGTCTCTAGGTACTCTAGTTACATCTTTTTGATTGCCACCTCCTTGTCAATCAACCAACTTATAATATTTGGATCACTAAAGCAATTGTCATTCCTGCAAGTAGCAAGTTTGACATCAATGACAAAACAATGATTGAAAACATTCTTTACCAGTTCCATTACTCTTCAATCATTTCCAATAATCTCCCTCTTTGGCATTGATGGCAAGCCAAACTGATCACTAGATCAACTTAGTTACCACCAAAATTATATATGCTTTCTGCTACATTCTGCTTCCTTCTTGACTACTGCATCCTTTATTACTGATCTCATATAACTCCATATATTTACCTTTTAGTTTCTCATAAATCTCCCTCTTTCATATATATCTCCCTCTATATATATCTCCCTCTTATGTTGTATTGATGATCAATTTTTTGCATATATCTCCCTTTTTGACATAAATACCAAAGATGTAACATCTTTAACATGTGAAATATAAGCTTTGAATCTCATGTTTTCTCCCTCTATCACCATGCTTGTGACTGATTTGGAGTTTCTGCTCTTACTATCATCCTCTACATCATTCTTCTGATATTTCAATGATTTATTCTTGTTGATGCAGGGAAACTTCTTTGTTTCTTTAAACTGCTTGAGTTGGTGGCATTACCACCAACTTGCCTCTAAGATATTCATAAGAATCCTTGGGCAATGATTTGGTGAAGATATCTGCAGTTTTTTCCTTTGTGTGAATGTACTCCATCTTCACATGTTTTTCTTCTACCAATTCTCTGACATAGTGATACTTGATTGCAATATGCCTAGTTTTTGCATGCATTATTGGATTCTTGGATATGTTTATAGCACTTGTATTATCACAATACAATATCACAGGTTTGGTTACCTCTTCTTTCATTCCTTTAAATAGGTGTGTGATCTACACAATGTTTGTGTAATTGACTGCTACTGCCACATATTCTGATTCTGCAGTGGATTGAGATGTGCATGTTTGCTTCTTGCTAGTCCAAGTAACTAGTCTTTTACCTAAAAATAATGCTCCTCCACTTGTGCACTTTCTGTCATCAATGTTGCCTCCCCAATCTGCATTTGTGTATGCATTGAGCTCAAACTTTTCATTCTTTTTATAATATAGGCCAAAATCATCAATTCCTTTGAGATACCTCGTTATTCTTTTTACTGCTATGGGATGATTCTCTTTAGGATTAGCAGAGAATCTAGCCACTGTTCCAACTGCTAATGCTATGTTTGGTCTGCTATGTACAACATATTGTAGTTTTCCAATCATGGATCTGTACATTTTTTGATTAACTTTAACTGATACATCATTTTTGGATAGCTTATGTCCTATTGCCATTGGTGTGCTGACTAGTTTGGAGTCTTCAAATCCAAATGTTTTAAGTATCTCTTTGATGTACTTTGATTGTGTCATAAATATACCATGTTTTAGTTGATGTATTTGCAAACCAAAAAAAAAATTTATTTCTCCAAACATAGACATCCCAAACTCATGTTTCATTTTGTCAGCAAAACTTTTGCAAAGCACTTCCTTTCCTCCAAACACTATGTCATCCACCAAGATTTTAGATACAATAATATCCTTACCTTCTTTTGATTTGATGTACATGTTTTTGTTATCATCAATTCTTTCAAATCCTATTTGCACTAGATACTTGTGAATTCTCTCATGCTCTAGGTGCTTGTTTCAGACCATAGAGTGCTTTATGTAGTTTACAAACCATATCCCTATTGTTCTCATCAACAAATCCCCCTGGTTGTTCAATATAGACTTTCTCTTCCAATATACCATTCAAAAAAGTAGACTTTACCTCCATCTAATAGACTTTAAAACCTTTATATGCAGCATATGGAAGTAAAGTTCTTACTCCTTCCATTCTCACAACAGGGGCAAATGTTTCCCCATAGTCTAATCCTTCTTCTTGAGCATAAACCTTACATACTAGTCTGGCTTTGTTTCTAGTAATCTCACCATTCTCATCTAGCTTGTTTCTAAATACCCACTTGGTGCTAATCACATTCTTGTCAACTAGTCTAGGAACCAAAGTCTAGGTTTTGTTCTTCTTTATTTGATCAATCTCTTCTTCCATAGCTTTATACCAATCACCATCTTATAATGCATCATACACTGTCTTAGGTTCAAATTTTCTTAACAGACATGATTAATTTCTTAGTCTATTCCTTGTCATTGGTCTTACATCTTTGTCACCAATTATTTGTTCAGCAAGGTGACGCCTCTTCACATATTTAGACAATTTTGGTTCTGTCCTTGTTTCCATGTTTGATCTTTCAGATTTAGGATCACTATGCACTTCGTTGTTAGGTAGTTGTACATCTCTGTTATGTGTACTAACTTCAAAGTCAGAATGAGAATTTCCTTCATTCTGCAACTTGGCTTCTGAATGCAGCCTGGCATTCACTGGTTATGACTCAACTAAGACTGAAACTTGCTATTGAATCCCAATTTGATGTGTAGTATCCATATCAATAGGCATTCCTTCATAAGAATACATAAATGTTCTATAGTCATCCATTCTCTTTGGTTTTTCAACTTGGACATCTGCAATCTCATCAAAGTTTACATTTGCACTTTCCACAATTTTGTCAGTGTTAGTATTTAAACACTTGTACGCTTTACTTCTAGTGGAGTAACCAAAGAATATGCCTTCATCACTTTTTGCATCAAATTTTCCATTTCTAGCATCTTTAAGGATAAAGCATTTGCAACCAAATACTTTGAAATTCTTTACATTGGGTGAGTGACCATACCATAATTCAAAAGGTCTTGCATTAGTACCTTTCTCGACTTGTACTCGGTTTAGTGTATGAACAACCACACTTACAGCTTCTCTCCAATAATTTAGAACAATAGTCTTTTCCATCATTAATGTTTCGACATAATCAATCATGGATCTATTTCTTCTCTCAACAATTCCATTTTGTGGGGGAGTTCTAGGGGCTAATGTTTGTCTCTTGATTCCTTTGTCTTTGCAGAATATCTCAAATTCATTTGATGTGAATTGACCACCTCTATCTAATCTCAGGTGTTTCAAACTCTTTCTTGTTTCTTTTTCAACTCTAGCCACATACCACTTAAACATTTGAAAAGCATCAAATTTTTGCTTTAAGAACATAGTAGTCATCATCTTGGAATAATCATCAACAAACAACATTATATATTTATCTCCTTTTTAGCTCTGCACTTCTATTAGACCACATAAGTCAGTATGGACTAACTCAAGTACTTCTTTAGATGTATAGATTTTACTCTTGAAACTTGACTTGATCATCTTTCCTAGCTGACATTGTTTGCACATGATATTGTCAGGTTTCTTCAGTTTAGGTAAACCTTTGAATTTCTTTATTTTACTTATATTTACCAGATTATCAAAGTTGACATGACATAGCCTTCTATGCCATAACCACACATCGTCAAATTTTGCAACAAGACAAGAAGTATTTTCTAGATCAAGATAAAACATATTACTTCTTTTTTGATCTCCTTTTCCTATCAATCTACCATCAGTATCATAGATTTTTGCAATTTTATTTCCAAATTCTACTTTGCACCCTACATTTCCTAACTGTTAGACATTTAGCAAATTGTAGTTTAGTCCTTCAACATAGTATGCATTATCACATTAAATTTACTTTGTAAGCTTAATATAACCTTTTCTTTTGATTTGACATGGAGCATCATTACCAACTCTAACACTATTTCCATCATACTGAGTAAAGTTAAAAAACTTACTTTTGTCTCCTGTCATGTAATGTGAGCATCCACTGTCTATGATCCATATGTCATTCTTGTTCATACATGTTACCAGTGTTGTAGGCTCTTCTTCATCAGATTGGTCCTTAATGGCCACATAAACAACTTCATCATCATTATCATTAGAATTTTCTTCAACAATATAGCACTTCTTGCCTTTGTCTTTGTAATCTCTCTTATCATCTTCTCTTCTATTTTTGTACTTTTTGCCTTCCTTGTATTCCTTTTTCTATGTACACTTTTCAGCAATATGTCCTACTTCATTGCAATTGAAACAAATGATAGGTAGCTTACCTTTGAATTTTTCTTTGCCTCTGTGAAATCTTCTAGCTAGTAATACTTCTAATTGTTTCACATCTTCCTCATCAATGCTACTGTCATTGGATACATATTTGATCTCTCTTCCCTTCTTTGATTTCACTTGTTCAACATCTTTCAGTGATAGCTTGGCCTTGAAAGTAGATTCAAAATTCTCAGGTCTATAGTTGTAAAAGTTAGATAACTCAAATGCAGTGAGTCTAGCCACTATACCTTCAAAATTTAAATTGTTTCCTAGCACACATCTTAGCTCTTGTATACCTGATACTCTAATAGCATAGGTAGGGAGCAAGGTTCTTAAAAACTTACTATTAATAGTATCATCATCTAATTGACCACTCAAACATCTTATTGCACTTACCACTTCCATTATTCTAGAGGGATACTGAACAACATTCTCACTTTCTTCCATTTTCATATCATCGAACTTTCCTCTGAGGCTTTCTCTTTTTGCTCTTTGGACATTCTGATCTCCTCCATAAATGTATGATAGGGATTTCCACATCTTGAATGCAATGTCACATCCTTTGATATCATCAAATTTAGAATAGTTGAGTACAAAAGCAATTTCTAGCATTGTCTAATTGTGTTCCTATTTTTTTTTCAAATTTTATGTAGTAAGAGTACCAGTTGGATCAACATGTTTATTAACAATTGAATTTCAGGTATAATCTCCTATGGATCCAAGATTTAGCTTCATCAAGATTTTCCATGCAACAAAGTTGTCTTTGTTGAGCTTGGGAACTTCTCTCTTAGGCATTTTGATCTTTTCTACTTCTAGTCCCTTTAAACTAAGTCAAAAACATCGCTCTGATACCAATTGTTATAATTCTTTAGAATAACTAAGAGGTGGGGGAGGGGGGGGGGATGAATCAGTTATTCAAGGTCCAATGCCACTTCTTCTCCAAATCCTTAATAGCACATAATTGAAACTATCATGTATGTAATTTGAACATTTAAAAAACTATGAAAATTAAACATGCATCACACCATAACACTAAGAATTTGATAACCCAGAAACCCTCTAGGAATAAGAAGGTAAAACTGGAGTGGGGATGATACCCACAAAATAATTGCTCAATTGATTTCAACCACTTCTGATGGTCTGCCCTGTTAAAGACCTACCTTGTTAAAGGCCTACCCTGTTAAAGGCTACAACACATTGTTAAATGTGACCTTGTTAGAGGATTTCACCATACTGTTAGGAATAGGTCTGGTTAAAGGACTTTGGAACATTCACTTGGAATATCACCCTATTAAAGGATTTACAACATGGCTATTAAACCAGCCTAAGTCCATAGGATTTATTTTAACTGTTACAATTGCTAGAGAGTAACAATAATGACTTTTGATCTAATACAACTTACAACATGTCTTGGAGATTATAGATCACACTTCAGTTCAATCCTTTTCTTGGCTTTAATCACTACAACTCTGTAAGCTTGTCATCTCAAGCTTGGTCACCTTGAGTCTTCTTACTCATCATACCAATGCAATCATATCTATGGTCACCTATCAAAGCAGAGTATCTGTGCTCTCTTCCACCTTAGCACCTTCTTCAACACTTCATGCTTTCATGCTTGACCACCTCACACTTGTTTCGTGACCTTATGAGTCCTTAAATAGAAATCTGGAATACCTTTCCCACTCAATTCTCCCTCTCCAACTTTAGGGTTTCAATAGATTAGGTAAGATACAATGTATCTATCTCATATCTTTCTCTTATCTAGAAAATTTGTCTAGAATCCAATTATATTTGTCAAAAACATTTTACATAGTGTTCTATGCCACCAGCTCATCATTCTTATCTTCTATCTGATTCACTGAATTCTAGATAACAACCATGTCGGCTCAGATCTGGCGAATCTTTCATTTTCAAAAATAATGCAGTAACTCAACATTATTGATTTACTGATGCTCAACACCTAAAGAAATTCTTGTGAAACTCAGCTCTTGAAATTCACTTGACACTTCAATATCACTCGGCACTTGAAAACTTACTTGGCACCTATTTCTTTTCTACTACTCAGCACCTGATCTTCACTTGGCACCTGAAGACCACTCGGCACATACTAAGTTGAACTTTGCTTGACTTCAATTGAGAATCTATTCAGCACTAACTAGCTTGCTTGGCTCTTGTATCTTTGATATGTCTTGGTGTGTCCATCCTCTATGTCTTAGAGTATGTCATCAATACACTATTTCATCAATGGATTCACTTTTTCTTATACTTCATTACAACATCATAACTTCAACCTTTCTCTAGGTACTCTAGTTACATCTTTTTGATTGCCACCTCCTTGTCAATCAACCAACTTATAGTATTTGGATCACTAAAGAAATTTTCATTCCTACAAGTAGAAAGTTTGACATCAATGAAAAAAAAATGATTGAAAACATTCTTTACCAGTTCCATTACTCTTCAATCATTTCCAACACTTCATTCATATTTAGTTGATAACTGAGGAGGAGGTAAGACAGGTTGATGATGCCATGCTCTCGACTGTTTGATTTGGCCTTGAGAAATCTATGATATATTATGTTGTGTTCTCATTATTTTTTCTGTTTGATATTGTAGCATATATGGTTTCTAATCTTTCTTTTATCTTGCAGGTACCACCTGTCCTTGGGGGACAAAGTGTGGAGGATGAGCTAGGAACCATTGAGAAAGGAAAGATAATTAGGTGCTTTTGATTTGATTAAATATTGATCCATTCTTGTAAAAATTTTGTGGTAATGAAATTTAATTACATTCTTTATTGTATAGGGCATGGCTACTGGTGATGAGCCCATGCAAATTCTACATCATAGATGCTTAGGCATTTCCACTCACACTAAGAGCCCCATTTTATGTATAAGTGTCATTTATTTTTTATTTTTCTTATTTTCATAAATAAATTCAAAATTGATTTCCATGATATTAACAACTAGTATTTTGTATCTCATAGGAAACTCCTAGTGCATACAAGGTTGGACATGAAAATTTTGTATCTTTGATGATGCAACTACTATATCCTAAGGAGGAGCCTACACTAGTAAGTTGTAGTTTGAATTCTTGATTATATGTTATAAATTTATCATTCTATGAATTATAATGTTATAGTTTAAGTTTTAGATTCATCTAGAAAACATATTTGAACATACATAGGCCACAATCAATGAGGTACAAGCATTGTCGAGGGCATACAAGAGGACTCTTGACCAGTATAGGAGGTCAATGAGAGAGGTATTTATGATGAAAGTTTAACAATATAAATCTTCATTAAAAAAAGATCATTATGCATTTGAGTAATTCAATGTTAGATATAAAGAATCATATAAATTTAGTAGCCTAACTTTGGGTTTTTCTTTTTTGTTTATGTAGGAGGAATCCGATCCACCTAGTGTAGTGAAGAGGCTACATTTTGATCATCCACTAGTAGCCTAGGATAGTATAGTTGTCATAGGATGCATCATGAGAAATTTTGAGATGGCATATGCCACATTGTGTATATGGATCTATATATTTTGATATATATTTGTGTAATTTTTCTATGGATACATGAACTATGATATGTGTGTGTGTGTGTGTGTGTGTGTGTGTGTGTGTGTAATTTTTCTATGGATACATGTATTTTGATATATATTTTTGTCATTTATGTGAACAATGATATATGTATTAATTTAGTATCTAGTATTGTTTAATTTATCGTGGATCATGTGTATTGTTCATGTTTATGGAATATCATCAATTTTGATCATCTTTTTTATATTCAAATCAAATGCAATAATTTGTAAATTACATTTTAATAACCTTTATTATCAAATTTGGATGCAATGTTTAATTTGAAATTCTATCATGAGTTATATCTTTTTTCTATCAAAAATTCTATTGTTAATATATGAGAGTTCACTTTCTATCATGTGATTCATAGTAAGAAAAATAGGGAAACTTTAATTATAAAGAGAAACCATAGAAATGAGTGACATATAGAAAACCATTGTTTTTCCTTGTGGTTTCAATTTTAGATTGGATTTATTCTTTATCTTGGCTGAATGATACTGGGCCCTTTAGTACACCTTTAATAAATAGTAATTTAAGTAAGGGGATTCACAAAAGGATGGTAGTCTATTAAGGAATTGGGATGAACTCAAAGGCTTCAACAAAGATCCATGGCCTTTTAGACAATAGCATCAACACACTTTTTAACCTCCTACACAAGGTCCACATAACCCCAAATTTGATTTTTAACTCCACCTTCAACCTTGAGACTAACTCTTGGCTTCAAATCTAATCTCAACACAGTTAACAAAACTTAGGAATCAAATCATCCAAAACATACCTTCTTGCTATCCTTTGTAGAGACCCAAACACAATCATTCATAAATTTTGAACCATAATTAATTTCCTCAATCCAACCATTGAGTAATTAGATTACTTGACCCTCCATAACATATCCAAAAATTAGGCCAATCCAATGGTGGAAAATTGAGATATGGTGCCCACAAAAGCACTAAAAATTTTGTGACAAAACAATCTTCCTTTGACAATCTCATTAAAAACATGTTACCAACAAAGTTTAACAATGGAAAATGATACAAATTGCAAAAAGAGATTTTTTTTTATTACTTCTTATTAATCATACATCATACATCTTATTTGTATTTGAACAATATATCTTAAAGATTCTCTCTAAGAGTTATAAACTAACCAACTTTCTCCACTAACTGACTTCTATTCCCTTTGAATCAATTGATGACAAATTATTGTCAAGTTTTAATTGTAATTTAAATTGTCATTACATTTTTTTCCCATTATTGATCTAATCAACATCTAATAGCCTTAATAAGAAATTTTCCACCCTATATAGTACTAAAAACCATATAATCCCTTACATTTCGATGATTTTCCTTCTGGGCCATATTTTGCATATAATGCAACTTTTATGTAAGCTAAATTCATTAATGCATTCTATCATTTCACACCTTATATAGGTGTTTCCAACCTTTTATGGTTGTGTTCAAACCCTTAACTAACTCTTTGTACTCATTTTCACTTTGTAAAAAAAAGTTGCAAACATTGCAAAATTACAATTTTGTAACTTTTGCAATTTTTAGAAATTTTTACTATACCTTTAAATTCTCAATTCGATGAGTTCACCAAACTTGATAAGGGGTTATCGATAGCCCTCACTATCTCTAAGTTATGACCCTTGAAATATTTACCTTGATACACACTTAGAGTACCTTGGAGACTCTTTGATATAGGGTAGCCACAGACAATGGAAGTTGTTCACAGCCAAAAAAAGGGTGTCAATATGGTTCACCTACCTATATAGAGCTAATAGAACTAATAATTTGATGTCAAGATCAGCAGTTTCAAAGTTACACTGTGGTGCACCTATGAACTAAGGCACATTGCAAGTTTTTGCATCGAGCAAGATCACTATGCCAAATCCAAAGGGAATGTGATCTCTTGAAAATGATACTAGTTATTTTAGGCCTCAGCATGACCATCCTATAGTATTGAACATTTCATCAATAGCCCTCATGAGCTCTAAGTTACAACCCTCATAAGATCAACCTTGACACACACACAGAGCACCTTGCAGACTCCTCGGTACAAGGTGGCCATGGATGATGGAGGCTCTCCATAGCTAGAAAAAAGGTGTCACTAGGGTTCGCCTACCCATCTAGAGCTAATAGAATTGATGATTCGATACCAAGATTAGCGATTTCAAATTTACGCTTTGGTGCACCTATGAACTAAGGCACACTGCAAGTTTTGGTATCGAGCAAGATCGCTATGCCAAATCCAAACAAAATGTGATCTCTCAAAAATGAGATAGGTTATTTTAGGCATTGGCATGACCATCTTATGGCATTTGACATTTCATTGATAGCCCTCACAAGCTCCAAGTTATGACCCTCAAAATATTGACTTGACACGCATTTAGAGCACCTTGGAAACTCTTCGGTATAGGGTGGTTGTGAATGATGGAGGCTCTTTGCAGCTAGAAAAAGCATGTCAATAGGGTTCACCCATGCATCCAGAGCTAATGGCATTGATGATCTGATGCCAACATCAACGGTTTCAAAGTTATGTTGTGGTGCACTTATGAACTGAGGCACACTACCAATTTTGGCATCAAGCGAGATGGTTGTGCCGAATCTAAACAAAATTAGATCTCTTGAAAATGAGATAGGTTATTTTAGGCCTCAACATGACCGTCGTATAGCATTCAATGTTTCATTGATAGCCCTCACAAGCTTCAAGTTATGACCCTCAAAAGATCAACCTCAATACACACTTGGAGCACCTTAGACCCATCTAGAGCTAATGGCATGGATGATTCAATGCCAATATCAACAGTTTCAAAGTTACGTTGTGGTGCACCTATGAACTAAGACACACTACTAGTTTTGGCATTGAGCGAGATCGTTGTGCCGAATCCAAATGAAATGTGATCTCACAAAAATGAGATGGTTAATTTTAGGCATTGGCATGGCCATCTTGTAGCATTCAACATTTCATTGATAGCCCTTACAAGTTTTGAGTTTTAACCCTTAGAAGATCAACCTTATTATGCACTTAGAGCACCTTGGAGACTCTTCGATATGGGGTGGTTGTAGACAATGGATGCTCTCCATGGCTAGAACAAGGGTGTCACTAGGGTTCACCCTCCCATTTGGAGCTAATGGAACTAATGATTCAATGCCAAGATCAGTAGTTTCAAAGTTACATTGTGGTGCACCTATGAACTGAGGCATACTACAAGTTTTGGCATCAAACAAGATCATTGTGCCAAATCTAAGAAGAATGTGGTCTCTCAAAAATGAGATAGGTTATTTTAGGCCTTAGCATGACCATGTTTTAGAATTTTACATTTCATCGATAGCTCTCACGAGCTCCAAGTTACAACCCTGGGAATATTGACCTCAATACACACTTAGAGCACCTTAGAGACTCTTTAGTACAAGGTGGTCATGGATGAGGGAGGCTCTTTGCGGATTGAAGAATGGTGTCACTAGGTTTCACCTACCCATTCAAAGATAATGGAACTAATGATTCGATGCAAGATCAACAATTTCAAAGTTATGTTGTGGTGCACCTATGAATTGAGGTGCACTGTAAGTTTTTGCATCGAGCGATATCATTGTGTTGAATCTAAAAAAATGTGATCTCACCAAATTGAGATAGGTTATTTTAGGCCTCAACATGACCATCCTATAGCATTTGAAATTTCATTGATAGCCCCCACGAGCTTTGAGTTATGACCCTTGGAAGATCGATATTGACACACACTTAGAGAACCTTGGAGACTCCTTGGTATGGGGTGGCCACAGATGATAGAGGCTCTCTGCAGCTAGAAGAAGGGTGTCACTAGGGTTCACCCACCCATCCAGAGCTAATGGAACTAATGATTTGATGTCAAGATCAACAGTTTCAAATTTATGTTATGGTGCACCTATGAATTGAGGCACACTACAAGTTTTGCCATCGAGTGAGATTGCTGTGTTGAATCCAAATAGAATGTGATCTCTTGAAAATAAAATAGGTTATTTTAGACCTTGAAATGACCATCTTGTAGCATTTAACATTTCATCAATAGCCCCCATGAGCTCTAAGTTATGACCCTCTGAATATCAACCTCGACATGCACTTAGAGCACCATGAAAACTCCTTGGTATGGGGTGGTTATGGATGATGGAGGCTCTCCATGGCTAGAACAATGGTGTCACTAGGGTTAGTATTTAAAAAAAAAACATTATTTTTTACCTCTCTCAAGGTTTTGGCATTGGGCATAGTGCAAGTTTGGTGTTAGTATGTATTAAAATCATCATTTTTAGCTCCCTCCACATAAATTGCATTAAGTAAAATCATCTTTATTTCTTACATTAAATCAAAAAGTTAACATTTACAATATTTCAAGTGTTTGATCATTATTGCATCGATACACAACTACCAAAAATTGTAGTATCATAAATCATAGTGTCAAAAATAGAATAGATTTTTCTTTATTCTGCTCCTTATTTAGGTTTTTATCTTCATGCATGGCTACTCTTCATGATGTACCTACATTCCAATATCATAAAGAAATATTAGCAACTTATTTTATTAAATAAGATAATCATTGTTTCACTGAATCATTATGAACAAAATAACATAAGAAGTAAATATACCTTGTCGAGTGTTCTAGTAGGGTCCAATCTCTATTTTAGGGTCTCCAACAAGGCTTCATGATCAGCATTAGTAATACTAAAAATTTCTTTTACTTTTAGTCTTCCTTGATGTTTCAACAACTTTACATTTATTTCTATAATAAGATGTGAATATATGAGAATTGTTTTGTGCTTCTGATAGTCTTCAAATGTAGGAATTCCATTCCTTCTAAGCATGTATGTCCACAACCATGTTCTAGAAACAACCACTAAACTGGTAGGATATGTGAATCCATCATGATTTGTGATTGGTTGTGCAAGATTTTGTTTACCTCTTACACAATGTGCTAACAAATAATCTAATTTCGCATCATTCCTTTGTGGTGCAACCAATGCAAAGACATGTCCTAGCTGAAGAAGATCTAATAGATTATTATGCTGAAGTGAACTTTCCATGCCATCATTTTTGATAGAGAGTATGATAAGAAATGGAATAAGATAATGTGGAGCCCATGTATCCACCCACTCACTTGACTCACAGTGATCCCAATCACATTGAAAATAACTAGGAAAAAAGCAAGCTAGCTATCATGTCCAAATGGTGCATGTACTAGAATTTGAGCTCAAGAATGAATGCATTTTTTATGAGTCTCTAATTGTATCCCAATCTGATCTATCACCTATGGACCCTTCCTCAACCAACCAAAAGAACCTGCATACTACTGAATCAAGAGTCCCCCCTTTGATAATGCTAAACTACACCAATCAACAACATTAAAAGCATCAAGAAGCTCTACTCTTGAAATCTTCAATTGCTCCTTAACTAGAGCTCTCTTTACACATGCCCCTGCTGCATCATGTTCTCCTTTCCCATAGCCAAACTCAAAAAAACTCCAAATATGAGGCACCCCCCTCTCTATATGCATTCTACACAACTAATAAAACATCTAAGCATTCTTGAATTGACCTGTACAATTATCTAACCAAATGATATGTCTATCCATAGTAATTGCATGCTCCTGTAAGAAATCAAAATAACTCTTGAAACAATGTTGCACAAAATTATGAGAGTGGGATCTATCATCACTCATATAAAAATGATACTCTCTAATAATCTTTTGATTATCTTCTGTACTATCAGGGGCATGTTTATATATTATGTGGACAAAAATAGAAATCTAAATGGAGTTGTAATGCTAAGATTGTGTCTCATTTTGAGGCTGCAACTTGTAGTTCTCAACAAAGTCAAGAACTAATATAATAGTGTCAATGGGAAAAGTCTCCTTACACATTCTAAATTTTTGATCCAACCAATGAGACCTATGACTATATCTTGCATACTTGTAGAAAATATTTGTCTTGAAATTTGAAATAAAACTAGCCACACTAATTTCTGTTGCAACCAATTGACATCTATAGTCCTCACCCCCACTCTGCAATGTCTATTTCACCATTTCATATACCTATTTTTTTACTATCATCTTTCCAAGATCTTGTTTGGACCCCTCATGGAAACATGTGTTAAACTTGGATAAGCCACCACATTCTGAACACTTCTCATTTAAGCAAGCATTTTTATAAAAGAAACAACCATCAACCATATGACATAAAACTTAATCTAGTAAGTCTCTTCATAATTTTGGAAGACCACTAGCACCACAATTATCCAAAATTTCTTTACTATGCAAAGTAGGATGGATGGAGCATAATATTTCATGGTGCATAGATAACTCGACATGATATTTGCAACAACATGTATTTCAAATTTTAAGTGGCACACAATAAAATGGCTTTAAATATTTAAAAGCCCTTTGTGATATATGAAGACTTGGATGACTCTCTCTAAATTGTTTGAACAACATAGTTTGACTTACCTCCAAATAATGTTTAGGATGTGGTGTGTGGTTTCTAATGCTAATTCTCAACTTTAGCACGTCTTTAGCATTGGGTGATACTCTTGAGCTAGAGTGCCAAAATTGTGTAATTTTTTTCTTCACATCATCGGATAGCTTCTTATCAAAACATGGATGTCTCCAACCAAAAGCCCATGTTTCATTTTGAAGAGGATCATCAATTCTCTCTCATTTACTAATTTCTCTTCTCAAAGTAGTATGATTTAGGTTCAAGTCAATACAAGTTTGTCTCATATATCTACCCTTTCTCAAACAATGACTTACCAAAGAGGTTGTAATTAACCTTTGAGAAACTCTCTTATCCTTCTCCCAACTATTTCTCCCAATGGTATTGAGAGCACTAGAAAGATTCTTCACAATAATGGCATTTCTTTCTAATTTTTTATTGACATGAATCTTCAATTTGGAAAGCATATGTCTCATCTTTTGCATCTTTAATAAGTGCATAAAAAGCTAACATTGCTCCACCACTATCTTGTTGTCAGAAAACATCTTATATAGTCTTAAAGCCCATAACCAAATGGTTCTTTTTGATTTTTTCCCTTCCAAATTGGTAATAATCATTTCATCAATTTCAATTATCCATTTTGGTGTTCTAGAACTTTCATGTCAATTATAATTAGGAGAGATGTAAGGTTCATGTGCATTGTCATCTTTGGCATGGTCAATCATGCAATTTACATTATGACCTTATAGCATTTCATTCTCCAAATTTTCATTCTCTAAATTTTCAATCCTACCATTACCATTCTCAATTGGTAAATTTTCATTCTCCAACTACACATATTCATTATCTGACTCTATGATTTCACCTTCGACCAATACATCATCAACTTGACTTACATTTAACATACCTTATCTTTTCCTTTGGTGATTTACCTTGTCCTTTTCCCTATATGCCACAATGCCTTCATTTAATACCTTCCTTTTGTGTTCAGCCTTTCAACGATTACTGCTCCACATTTAGATGACAATATCAAACACCTAATGATATATTATCAAACCTTTTTGATTGTTTGGGCCCCAAAAAGATAGTTTTCCCAAAACCTGTGAAAATGGCCCACAAAAAGTGATATTGTTAGACTTGAGAAAATCATGCCAATTTAATGAAGTATCCAATCTCATATCGCATACTCGATACTAAATTGGATACTGGATACAAAATCGGATATCTGATATTTATCCCCAAATTTTGGAGCAAATCATGGTCAATGTAACAATTTTCATTAACTTATATGTATGATTAATATATATGATTATTATAGTATATTTTTATGATTTTTACTATTATTATTAATATTATTATTATGACCTATAAAAATAATATATTAATATATATATATATATATATATATATGATTATTATATTATATTATTATGTCCCTGGGTGCCCTAGGACTCCTAGGAACACAATTGGTTGGTTATAATGCATCGAGAGGGATCATAGGTTAACCTATAACCCATCTTGATGAAATTCATGACAATGAATGTCTCTTCGGGCCCTAGGGCCCCTACAGACCCATTTGGTTGGTTCAAATGCATTAAGAGGGATAATGGGTTAACCTATGACCCCTCTTGACTTATTTCATGAAAATGTATGTCCCTAGGGGCCCCAAGACTCCCAAGGACACAATTGGTTGATTCTAATGCATCAAGAGGGGTAATAGGTTAGCATATGACACCTATTGAAGCATTTCATGACAACATATGTTGCTAGGGGCCCTAGGACCCCTAGGAATGAATTTTGTTGGTTCTAATGCGTTGAGAGGCATCATAGGTTAACCTATGACACCTCTCGACACATTTCATGACAACATATGACTCTCAGGGGCCTAAGACCCCTAGGGATACATTTGGTTGGCTATAATGTGTCGAGAGGGTCATAGGTTAAACAATGACCCCTCTTGATGCATTTCATGACAACGTATGTCTCTAGGGGCCAAAGGGACACATTTGGTTCATTCCAATGCATCAAGAGGGGCCATAGGTTAATGAATTTCATGACAACATATGTCCCCAGGGGACCTAGGACCCCTAGTGAGAAATTTTTTTGGTTACAATGCATTGATAGGGTTCATAGGTTAATCTATGACCTCTATCGATGCATTTCATGACAACATTTTCCCCTATGGGCCCTAGGGCCCCTAGGGATGTGTTTGGTTGCATCTAATGTGTTGAGAGGGGTCATAGGTTAATCTATGAGCCCTCTCAATGCATTACATGATAACATATGTTCCTAGGGGCCCTAGGGCCACTAGGGATGGATTTGGTTGGTTCTAATGCATTGAGCATGGTCATAGGTTAACTTATGACCCCTCTCGATGCATTTCATGACAACATTCGCATATGGTTGGTTCCAATACATTGAGAGGGGTCATAGGTTAACTTATGACCCCTTTCAATGTATTACATAATAATTTATGTCCCTATGGGCCCTAGGGCCCCTAGGGATGCATTTGGTTGGTTCTAGTGCATCAAGAGGGGCCATAGTTTAATGTATGATCCTTATCAATGCATTTCATGAAAAAAATATATCCCTAGGGGCCCTAGGGCCCCTAGGGATGCATTTGGTTGGTTCTAATGTGTCGAGAGGGGTCATAGGTTAGGCTATGACCCATATCGATGTATTTCATGACAACATATGTCCCCATGAGGCCCTAGGACCCCCAGGGATGGATTTGGTTGGATCTAATGCACGAAGAGGGGACATAGGTTGACCTATGACCCCTGTTGATGTATTTCACGATAACATATGTCTCTAGGGGCCCAAGGACCCCTAGAGACATATTTGGTTGGTTCTAATGCATCAAGAGGGGTAATAGGTTAACCTATGACCCATCTCGATGCATTTCATGACAAAATATGTCTCTAGGGCCCCTAGGAACCCTAGGGATGCATTTGGTTGGTTCTAATGAGTTGAGAGGGGTCATAGGTTAACCTCTAACCCCTCTTGATGTATTTCATGACAACATATGTCCTAGGGGCCCTAGGACCCCAAGGGACCCATTTGCTTAGTTCCAAGGTGTCAAGAGGGGTCATAGGTTAATCTATCACCACTATCAATGCACTTGATGGCAACAAATAGGGCCCCTAGGGATGCATTTGGCTAGTTCTAATGCATCAAGCAAGGTCATAGGTTAACCTATGACCCCTCTCGATGCATTTCATGACAACATATGTCCCTAGGGGCCTTAGGGCCACTAGGGATGCATTTGTTTGGTTGCAATGTGTCAAGAGGGGTCATAGGCTAATTTATGACCCTCTTGATGCATTTCATGACAACGTATGTCCCTAGGGTCCCTAGGGCCCCTAGCAATGCATTTGGTTGGTTCTAATGCACCGAGATGGATCATAGGTTAACCTATGACCCCTATCAATGCATTTCATGACAACGTATATTTGTAGGGGCCCTAGGGCCCCTAGGGACTTATTTGGTTGGTTTTAATGCATCAAGTGTAGTCATAGGTTAACCTATGACCCTTCTTGACACATTTCATGACAATGTATACATTTTCTTGGTTCCAATGCATTAAGAGCCCCTTTCGATGCATTCCATAGCAATGTATGTCCCTAGGGGCCCTAGGGCCCCTAGGGATGCATTTGGTTGGTTCCAGTCCATCAAAGGGGTCATAATATAACCTATGACCCCTATCAACGCATTTCATGAAAAACATTTGTCCCTATGGGCTCTAGTGCCCCTAGAGATGCTTTTGGTTGGTTCTAATGCATCAAGAGGAGTCATAGGTTAATCTATGACCCTTATCAATGCATTTCCTGACAACATATGTTCCTAGGGGCCATAGGGATGCGTTTGGTTGGTTTTAATCCATCAAGATTTGTCATAGGTTAACCTATGACCACTATCAATGTATTTAATGATAAAATATGTCCCTAGGGGAAAAAGGACCCATAGGGACATATTTGGTTGGTTCTAATGTGTCAAGAGGGGTCATAGGTTAACCTATGACCCCTCTCGACACATTTCATGACAAAATATGTCCCTAGGGATGTATTTGGTTGGTTCTAATGGGTTGAGAGGGGTCATAGGTTAACCTATGACCCCACTCTATGTATTGCATGACAAGTATGTGCCTAGGTGCCCTAGAACCCCAAGGGACTCATTTGGTTAGTTGCAATGCATCAAGAGGGGTCATAGGTTAATTTATGACCACTATCGATGGATTTGATGGCAACATATGTCCCTAGGTTCCCTAAGTCCCTTGGGGACACATTTGGTTTGTTATAATGCATCTAATAAGGTCATAGGTTAACTTATGACCCCTCTCAATGAATTTCATGACAACATATGTCCCTAGGGCCTCTAGGGATGCATTTGTTTAGTTTCAATATGTCAAAATGGGTCTTAGGCTAACCTATGACCCTCTTGATGCATTTTTGTCATGTCTCCTTTTAAAATAATTAAAAAATAATAATCTTTGCTAAGGTAGGCAGGCCCAAGAAAGTGAAGTTTCAGAAAAAGGGGGTTAATCTTTGGAAATAGTTGAACTAATAGATAAAAATTATTATTAAAATATGTTTTATTAACCTCTCTTGGACATGAGTTATGGTTATGCCCTCTTTTAAGGGGTTTGGAGGCATTTTGGGCTGATTCCAGAACTTGATTTTGCTCATTTTCTTTGTTATTCTTCAGAGGCTGCCAAACTTGTGGAGAAGGAGACCCAAGAACGAGAGTTTATAGGTTTCTAGGGAGACCCAAGAACGGGAGTTTGCAGGTTTCCAGGAAGGCTAAGGATGGGAGTTTGAAGCCATTCCATGTGCATGCTCATACAGAGTTTTCCTTTGTGCTGAACAATGCAGATTTGTGGGTTTTTGGGTGTGTTTTTTGTATGAGTTTGGTGTTTTCAGTTGAGTATTTCATATCAGTTTGGGTTGCTGCTGTATTTCAGACTTTAAGGTTTTAAAATAGAGCTGAATATATGTATTGTGATATGATTAAATTTCTAAGATAGATTATTAGTGTTTTTGTGGTGTTTTTGGGCATTTTTGTGTTAATTTTGGGAGCCTGACGAGCATAGTTTTTGTCGTACATTTGAGAACTATTGTGTAAAGGCTATATAGATCTAGAAATGTCATTTTGTAGGCTGTTATGCTGTTGAAATTTCTGTAAAAATTTCCACTTTCAGATTTATTAATAATAGGTGAAGCTGTGAAGCTTTTGGCACAATTTTTGGCATACCCGATTTGGGGTTTCTTGAGAAATTTGGGAGATCTTTGGGATATTAGTTGTTTGATCTTGAAAATCTGATTAGAGGTTGGAAATATCATAAAAAATTAGAGAAAGGGACATTTTAGTGGTATCAGAGCCATGATCTTGCCAGCCTGAGGGTTTGTAGAAGTTGCATGTAAGTTTTGACAACTACCCAGATCTTGCATTTCAGTTTTTAGAACTACCCAAATCTTGCATGTCATAATTTATGGTTGCATGTTGCTTCTAATCAGCTGCATGTCAAAATTTATGGTTTCATTCTACTTCTAATCATTTACATGTTAGTTCTTGGTGAATTTGGTGGTTGTAGAAGTTTGCATGTCAGTTTTGACAACTACCCAAATCTTGCATTTTTGACAACTACCCAGATCTTGCATGTCATAATTGATGATTGCATGTTGCTTCTAATCAGATGCATGAAAAAAATTTATGGTTGCATGCTACTTCTAATCATTTGCATGTTAGTTCTTGGTGAATTTGGTGGTTGCATGTTGCTTCTAATTAGTTGCATGTCAAAATCTATGGTTGCATGCTACTTCTAATCATTTGCATGTTAGTTATTGGTGTTTGAAGAAGTTATATCCTATTGGGGTTACACTCTACTTTATCTAGAATGGATAGGTATAGTACAGAGTCTTAGAGGACACGATCTTGGACAATTGATATCTAGAGTCAAAACAGTAGAAAGGATGGTTATTTAGACATTCATGATAAACTTATGAAAATAAGCCATGACATGTCTGAACAGTTTATTGAGCACCACCGTATAATGAATGACATGTTTTCTGACCCAGCTAAGGTGGATAAGTTGACTGGATTTCTATTTGGTAGATTTTCTCATAGGGTAGATGACACAATTACCAAGAACTTGCATGAAGAGTTTGAGAAACTAGCTGATAGCTAGGTAGAGGTCTCAGATTCTACTCTGCCACAGGAGGTGGTGGGAAAGGATATTACACAGATTGATAGTAATGGTCAACTTGATACTCAAATTGAGACAATTATTTATAGGTCATCAAAGGGTGATGCCACAGGTATTCAGGATGGTATAGTTACAACAGGCAGTGACTATAGTGTAGTGGGTTCAGATGATGATTATGAGGATGTTGTTGTGCAGGATGGTGAGATACCTGGTAGAGATGAGCAAACATTGAGAATTCATGATTTTGCTAAGAAAGAGTACCAGGCTAAGTTAGATGCTTCACCACATGAGGTTGAGGCTGGTAGTACTTCACATGATTTGTCCAGCCAACTGAAGGTGAACAAAGATAGTATTGTGACTTCATTATCTCATCATGATAGGTATGCGGAGTTAGTTGCTATTGGTCATATTACTCAGGTGAGGAGTTTTCTTGAGTTACTAGTTGATTCTAGTTTACGGATATGGACTCAAGATTGTTATATTGGCATTTGGGATTCAGTTGACTAGAGATCTTTAACACTTTTTGGTAGCAGTGTTTGTTTGGGTGCTATCATGGATTTGATTAGCAGATTACATGGTGTTGTCTTTTCTTGTGCCAGTATCTTGTCTAATGTTGGTATTAGTTTTTATACACTGATGTTGGGCTTTGTTCATATATCTAGTCGACCATATTTGCTGGAATGTGTTGATGATCTTGCATATTTGGCAATGTGTATAGATGAGTCCCAGGATCATATTGGCATTGATGACATCCAGGAGGATGTAGTGGGTAGTTTTGAAAACTTAGTTTCCTTGGGTGTAGAGGAGTTGGATAGCAGTGCTAATGTTTTTGATACTCCGTATGTTGATATGAGCTTTAGATTTGATTCACAGGATATGGATTGTAATACTCTAGAGACTAGTGACTTTGATTATACTCCTTTAGATAGTGCATCAGAGGAGGTTTGTAGGAGACAGTCAAGCCAGTGCCATCATGTGCCTAATCAGTTGAGAGTTAGTGACTGAGACATTACTATCACTTGCCAACATTTTGATGTTGCTCGTCAGTTGTTAGTAGTTTATGGATGGGGTTCTCCTACTAGTGATGAGCAAGAAGGAAGTTATCTTTCCTTGACAGAGATACACTCTTTATGGGAGGCTATTCAGATTTTGAGATAGAATTATATGCAGTTGGTAGCCGACAGAGATTATCTTATGGAGTGGGGTAGTACAGCATATGATGCATTGTTGGCCAAGGAAGATGAGGTGAGTGAGCTTACTGAGCAACTTGAGGTGACTTTTGAGATTCTTGAGAGTACACAGTTGGCTTTCAAGGAGTCACAATTTCATTTGGCTAAGGTGACCATGAAGTTAGAGCGACTACAGTCTTTACCTGATTCTATACAGTCACAAGCTATGGTGTTTGGTGATTCGAGGATGTCCATGGCCGAGGTTGTCAGAGACAGTGGAGATGGGGATGCATCCATCCTTGATACTAACATTGGAATATCAGGTTCATTCCCACTAAATTTAGGTTTAGTTGAGTTGGGTGTTGTAGCAGATTGTTGTATGCCTGACAGGGTGGTGGCCACTAGTACTGAAGGCACAGAGACTAGAGATGTATCAAAGATCATGTGTGATGTTGGTGAGTCGGCAGTTGGCATGGTTCCTGCTAGTAATACTACTCCCTTGGTGATATCTTCGGAGGTAGTAGTTAGTTCCAACATGGTTAATGATCAATTGAAGTTAGTTTCATCTAGATTACAGTCTAAGCCACTGACTGAGATTGGTGCATTCTATCGGCATTACACTATGAGGTACACTCATCAATTTACCTTTGATGACCATGTTGATGAGATGATGATACAAAGATGTACTTTGGTTCCTAGTGCTTGTCATCAGTTATGGGATAGTTTGACACCTCAAGATGAGGGTTGTGATGGGCATGACATGGTGATAGGTTCTACAGTTGACAGCTTGATAATACATGACTTAGAGCAGGAGTTTCAAAGTGATGCTTTAGCGGGTGTTGTTATTGATTCTACTCCTTTGGCTATGACATCTCCTGACTTAGCTGGTGATCAGTCATAGTGGGTTGTATCACCTGTTCATGGTGAGTTGTTGACTAAGGTTGGTTTTTTTTATCAATATTATATTGCAAGGTATGTACATCAGTTAGCATTTGATCCTTGTGTTGAGGAGTTGATGGCAGGAAAATTCGGTTTGGGTTCCAATTCTTGCTATTTATCTTGTGATGGCTTTTCACCGTCAGGGGTGCATGGTAGTTATGGTTATGAGATAGTGGTTGGTGATCTACAGAGTTGTGTTGACTGCAGGCATTGTATAGTGTGTGGATTCTCCATACTTGGTATAGTTTCATTCAGGAGCATTCACCATTGTTGCAGAGTTGGATTGTACATTCTGTATAGGCCAGTGGAATGCATTGATGGTATTTACTGTGTTGGTAGTCCACTTTACTTGGGTTTTGATGTTCTAAGAGTTTGTGTCTCATGGGTTTCTGACTATGGAAGTTGTGATTTTGGAGTTTGGTGGAGCTATAATTGTCCATTTGATTATGGATTCCTCTTGGTCATATTGCAGAGGATATTGCAGGAGCTTGTGTTAATTGGTAGTAGTATAGTTCATGACTACATTTGGGATCCAGGTGGATTGATTGGTTTATTTTTCAGCCATTTCTTGAGGACAAGAAATGTTTGGGAGGGGAGGACTTGTCATGTCCCCTTTTCAAATAATTAAAAAATAATAATCTTTGCTAAGGCAGGTAGGCCCAAGAAAGTGAAGTTTCAGAAAAAGGGGGTTAATCTTTGGAAACCATTGGACTAATAAATGAAAATTATTATTAAAATATGTTTCATTAACCTCTCTTGGACGTGAGTTATGGTTATGCCCTCTTTTAAGGGGTTTGGAGGCATTTTGGGCTGATTTCAGAACTTGATTTTGCTCATTTCTTTGTTATTCTTCAGAGGCTGCCAAACCTGTGGAGAAGGAGACCCAAGAACGGGAGTTTACAGGTTTCCAGGGAGACCCAAGAATGGGAGTTTGTAGGTTTCTAGGAAGTCTAAGGATGGGAATTTTAAGCCATTCCATGTGCATGCTCATACAAAGTTTGCCTTTGTGCTGAACAGTGCAGATTTGTGGGTTTTTGGGTGTGTTTTTTGTATGAGTTTGGTGTTTTCAGTTGAGTATTTCATATCAGTTTGGGTTGATGCTGTATTTTAGACTTTAAGGTGTTCAAATAGAGCTGAATATATGTATTGGGACGTGATTAAACTTTTGAGATAGATTATTATTGTTTTTGTGGTGTTTTTGGGCATTTTTGTGTTAATTTCAGGAGCTCGATGAGCATAGTTTTCGTCCTAGATTTGAGAACTGTTGTGTAAAGGCTATACGGATCTGTAAATTTCATTTTGTAGGCTATTATGCTGCTGAAATTTTTGTAAAAATTTCCACTTTCAGATTTATTAATAATAGGTGAAGCTGTGAAGCTTTTGGCACAATTTTTGGCATACCCGATTTGGGGTTTCTTTAGAAATTTGGTGCATCTTTGGGATATTAGTTGTTTGATCTTGAAAATTTGATTAGAGTTTGGAAATATCATACAAAATTAGAGAAAGGGACATTTCAATTTGATGACAACTTATGTCCCTAGGGTCCCTAGGGCCCCTAGGGATGCATTTGTTTGTTTTCAATGCACCGAGAGGGGTCATAGGTTAACCTATGTCCCTTATCAATGCATTTTTTGAGAGCTTATGTCCTTAGGGCACCTAGGAACTCTAGGGATGCATTTGGTTGGTTCTAATGCACTGAGAGGGGTCATAGGTTAACCTATGACCCCTTTGGATGCATTTCATGATAACATATGTCCCTAGGGGCCCTAGGACTCCCAGAGATCCATTTGGTTGGTTGCAATGTGTTGAGAGGGGTCATAGGTTAACCTATTACCCCTCTTAATGCATTTCATGACAACGTATGTCCATGAAGGCCCTGAGGCCCCTAGGGACACATTTGGTTGGTTCCAATGCATTGAGAGGGTTAATAGGTTAACCTATGACTCCTCTCGATGAATTTCATGACAACATATGTCCCTTAGGGCCCTAGGTCCCCTAGGGATTCATTTGGTTGGTTCCAATGTATCGAGCAGGGTTATAGGTTAACATATGACCCCTCATGTTGCATTTCATGACAACATATGTCCCTAGGGGCTGTAGGACCCCTGGGGACACATTTGATTATTCTAGTTCATTGAGAGGGGTCATAGCTTAATCTATGACCCCTATAAATGCATTTCATGACAACGTATGTCCCTAGGGGCCTAAGACCCCAAGGGACACATTTGGTTGCTTCAAATGCATTGAGAGGGGTCATAGGTTAACGTATGACTCCTCTCAATTTCATGATAATGTATGTCCGTTGTGGCCCTAAGACACCTAGGGAAGCATTTAGTTGGTTTAAATGCATCGAGAGGGTTCATTGGTTAACCTATGACCTCTCTTGATGCATTTGATGATAGCATATGTCCTAGGGGCCCTAGGGTACCTAGGAACCCATTGGGAATGTGTCAAAAGGAGTCACTAGGAGCCCTATGGAGATATGTTGTCATGAAATTGTCAAGAGGGGTCATAGGTTAACCGATGACCCTTCTTGAAGCATTTCATGACAATATTGTATTTAATAATAATAATATAATATTGTATATTTTAACATAATAATAATATAATTGTATATTTTTTAATATAATAATAATATATTATTAGATTATATAACAATAATAATCATATAGTATTACTATATATAGTTAGTAATAATAATATTTATCATATATATTACTGTATTATATCTAGTTATAATAATTATTATATTTAAAACTATATTATATTTAATAATAATAATCATAATAATCATACATATTACTATGTATATAATAATAATAATAGTGATCATAACAATCCTCTAAAATTTCCCTCCAAAATTTCCAATGTGGGTGGTTTCCCTCCCAATTGAAAAATTTACAGTAATTGGATACTCAATTTGAAATTAGGTATCCAATTAGGCTTGGTATTTACCAAACCTATTTGGTCAGCCCATAAAATGTGTTTTAGAAGGGTTTCACTGACACTCAGACTTCAAGTAGCCATTTGACTATATTATTTTCATTAAAATCGAATGAAATGAAAAGGGTTTTTTTATAACACTCTCAAGATTCCATTGATATAATATCTATCAAATTTTGAGTTTGATAAGTATTTATTTTTAGTGAAGATGATTATAAAGTGCTTATTAACATACTTATTGAAAAAGAGCTATAACATTCAAACAGTATAACAGTTTTTAAATCCAAAAGTTGTGTCACATTCTATGCTTTGCCTAGTATAAGGAAAAAAAAAAATTGGTAAAATTTTCAATCAGTTAAGGTGGTCAGACATGGGAGATTTTTTTTCTGAAAAGGTTTAAGTAGAAAATTCATATTTAATTATTTATTTGGAATTAAAATACCCAAAAATATGTGTCACATTTGAGCATGAGTCTAATTTTTATATCTATAATTATATTTAAAAATATTATCATTTGATTTTGATTAAGGTGGTCAAACATACACCTACTTTTTATTTTCGCCCTAAAATTTTCATAGTACTACATTAAAATCCAAACTTTTGACCAATCAAATATTTTTTTCTCTAAATAAGGCCTAGTAGTTTAGAAACTAAATTCAATTTCCTACAAATTATTTTCTTACAACATTTTGATATAAAATCCAAAACCACTTTAAAATCATGTGTCAAGTTGACATAACCCTAATTCGCTAGTTTTTCACTGCCACTTAAGGCCATAGTTTGGTTGACCATGATCCTACACATACCCACATGTAAGGAAACTTGCACCTAAAATATAACCATTTCCACATAACCCATAATATGTATAAAAAAAATATGCATTTGAAATCCACATGCAAGTGATTAGACTATACACTCAAATATATGACATGACATACCCTATGAAACCCTCATTGAGGGGAAAAAACCAAGCTTCCAAAGAAATCCATCATTATATATTATTCAAAAAAAACACTATCGCAATACAACTTTGGGATCCTTCAAAGAAATAAACATAATCAGAAATCCATGTGTGTTAGGATTAAAACTCAAATAGAAATAACAATTACATGAAAATATAAACAATATCAGAAAATAATAGATCACACAGAAAAGAACATAAAAAATCAAGATTTAATGTGGTTCACCCAAACCCTAGGCTACATCCACCAAAAAAAATGTCCTATATTATTATGATCCAATGATTACAACCTGATTATAATCCATAATCCCTTACAACTCAATAGTACTGCAAGAACCAATTTTTTGCATCACACTTAATGAAATAATCCCTAACCCTCAGCCCTTTTATACAATTATTTTTGTTGCTTTAGGGTTAAAACTAGTTACAACATGTTGGCCATAAATTAGAGAATATAAGCAATAGCCAATTGGTGAATATTTTCCATTGGAAAATGGTAGCCCACCATTGGCAAAAAGAATGTATAGTAGTTCCTCGATCAATAACCAAAAACTAGTAATCTCCCACTTAGGGACTGATCAGACTTCACACTAGACAAAATCTCCCACTTGGAGACTAATCCAATAGCAATACCACTACCACATGGGGCTCCCACTAGATCAAACCACCCGAGACTGTGTTGTTCTTTTATTCCTATTTGGTCTAGAAGACCAACCAAAGCTGAAGAGGAATTTAGCTTCTCCCTTGTCACTACCTTTGTAAACATATATGTTGGATTGTTATATGTATGTATCTTGTCTATCTTTAACTAGCCATCAGCCAAAATTGACCTAATAAAATGGTACCGCAATTGTATATGTTTGGTCTTTGAATGTAGAGCAGAATTCTTTGCAAGATGAATGGCACTTTGACTATCTATAAAAAAAATTATCCTTCTAATGGTGTCTCAATTATTCCAATAAGAACTCAAGCCATATCATCTCCTTGGTTGCCTCTATAGCAGCAACATATTATGCCTCTTTAGTGGATAAAGCATTAACCTTCTATAACCTAGAAACTCAACTCGTTGCTACCCCACCAATAGTAAATACATAACCTATAGTACTCTACTTGGTATCAATATCCCCTATCAAATTTGAGTCAACATAGCCTTGAAATTTAGTAGTAGAGCCCCCAAAATGTAAACACTTACTAAATTTTCCTCTCAAATATTGAAGAATCTATTTAATTGCATTCCAGTTCTCAATTCCTAAATGACTCATATAGTTACTAACAACTCCCAATGCATGTGCAATATTGGGCCTTGTAGATAGCATAGTATCATCAAGCTTCCTATAGCTGAAGCATAGGGTACCTTGGACATCTTAAAATCCTCTTCTTATGTCTTTGGACACATCTACTTAGTCAACTTCAAATGATCAGGTAAAGGTGTGCTGACAACTTTAGCATTATCTATAGAGAAACATTTCAACACCTTCTTAGCATAATTAGCCTGAGATAGCATCAATTTTATGTTCTTCCAATCTCAACAAATCTTCATACCAAGGATTTTTTTTTTCTTCCTTCAAATCCTTCATAGAAAATGCATGTGCTAATTGGTGTTTCACCACTTTAATGTGATTAGTGTTAGACCCAGCTACAAGCATATCATCAATATATAAACATAAAAAAATCTAGCTATCATCATCTAGCCTCTTAAAACAAACACAATGATCTAAATGAGACCTATTATAACCATGCTCATTCATAAAACTATGAAAATTCATATAACATTGCCGAGGTGCTTGCTTCAAGCCATATAAACTTTTCTTCAATCTACACACTAAGTTCTCCTTACCATTGACCTCACATCCCTATGGCTAAGATATATATATCTCCTCAACCAAATCTCCATGAAGTAAGGTTTTTTGAACATCATTCTACTCCGAATGTAAATATTGAGTAGCCACAATACTTAAAATAGTGTGAATAGAAGTTATTTTAACAACAAGAGAGAATATGTCATCAAAATTGATGTCTTTGTCCTATGTAAATCCATTTACAACTAACCTAGCTTTAAATCTTTTCTTACCTCCATCCTCTTCTTTCAACCTATAAACCCACTTATTCTATAAACCCCTTTTACCTATAGGCAACTTACATAAATCCTATGTCTTATTTTTTTTAGCAAAAAGTCCATTTCGTCTTTCATTGTAGACCCCTACTGAATCTTAGTATCCACTTGTATAGCTTCATCATAACATTTAGGTTCACCAACATCTATTAGTAAATTAGAATACAAAGAGGGAGAAAATATTTCTAGAGGTCTAATTATGTTTTTGACCATCTAACATTCACTAGTATGTGTGGTATTTGTTATTGTAGTTGTTACACATCACGAGGAATGGCTCAAACATCATCTTTTGGAGTACCATCTGGTACTACATAATCATCTTCTTTCTTCTCATGTTGTTGCAATAGATCTTTATACAACATTTTCTAATTGAATATGACATCCCTACTTCTTACAATTTTATGATTTTCAAAATCTCAAAGCCTATAACCAAATTCATTAATGCCATATCCAACAAATACACATCTCTTTAACTTATCATCTAGCATGGTTCTATTTTTAGAATCTATATGAGCAAATGCTTAACAACCAAAAGTTTTGAGAAAAGAATAACTCACCTTCTTACCAATCCATGCTTTCTCTAGAATACCACAACTCAAAGGCATATCAGGAACTATATTAATCAAATATATAACGGTATTGATAGCCTCCACCCACATATGTAAGGACAACCTAGCATACAACCTCATGCTCCTTGCATGCTCCATTATAGTCCTATTCATGTATTTAGACACTCCATTTCCTATGGAGTCTTTGGAACAATTTTTTTGTCTATGAATACCATTAGTGGAGAAATAGTCTTCAAATTAATGACTACAATATTTACCAGCATGATCAAATCTAAGACAGTTTAATTTCTTTCTAGTCTCATTTTTGACCAAGCATTTTCATTTCTTAAAAGTTTGAAATACATCATATTTTTGTCTAAGGAAATAAACCCATACTTTTCTAGTTGAATTATCAATAAATGTAACAAAATAATGAGAGCCACCAAGGGAAGATAGTTGAGTTGATCCTCATACATCTATTTGCATAAGCTCTAATATCTCACTTTTGTTTTCCTTCCTAGTCTTAACAAAACTCACTCTCTTTTGTCTTCCACATAGACAAATTTCACAGAAATTCATATTTATACATTTCAAACCTAGTAAAACTTTATTTTAATGAAGTACTTTCATACCTTTCTCACACATTTTCCCATGTCTATTGTGCGACAACTCTACATTAGAATCTACATTAGCTATTTCTTCTCCCTGCTCAACTGCAGCAACTATTCCTGAACATTCATTTTTCTCTGAAACAACCAAAGTAGAAGGAACAATATGACTTGTACAAAGATATAAGTTGCCTACTTTCACACCTTTTTCTACTACAAAGGAACCTTTTGTAATCTTCCAATTTTTATCATTAGAAGTAACTACACAACCCTCATCACCAAGTTGCCCTACTAGAATTAAATTCCTACTCAACCATGGAACATGTCTTACCTCGTGTAGTAGCCAATGATTCCCATGCTACAACTTAACCTTAACTTTTCCCTTTCCAACAATCTAACATGGTTCATTATCCCCCAAATAAAAAAGTCCAAAATCCTCTTGGACATAATCAATGAAATAAACTCTATGAGGTATAGCATGAAATGAAGCACTAGAATCTAAAACCCATGAATCATCAACACTTCCTCTTTAGATTTGTTACTTACCACATTTCCCTCATTGTTCCCTTCTTATTTATCTTGTTCATTAGTCATTCAAGTCCAGCAATGTTTCTTCTTATTCCCTAATTTCCCATAGTACTAGTATTCATTTGGTCCTTTTGATTGAGACCTCCTCCCCTTTAACTTTCCTCTTGATTTTCAATGATTTCCAAAATGACTTCCTCTCTCAATCATTCTACCTCAAATTTTTGTGTTCAAAGCACTTCCTAATGTAGATTCACATGAGGTTTTCCTACTAGTTTCCTCAATCAAAATAACACCGATCATGTCATCATATTTTAGACTATTGCATCCATAAATAGAATTAATGACTATTAGGAATAAGGTGTCTCAACCTTGGATAATTACTATTTTTTTTTTTTTTTTGTAAAATGTATTTCTTGCAAATAATGTTGATGTGTCAGCATCTTGAATTGTGTATAAGGAGATCATAGCTAAAATGGCTATGATGAATTCCTATGACACGTAACAGCTATGTTAAGAAGATTCAATGATAGGTAAAGACATGTGGCAATTGATAAATTTGAGTACTGTACACTCTACCCTAATAAGTTTACCTTTCGGAGTAGCCTTAAAAGTGAAGGGCATGCTATCAGCATTTTTAGGGTTGCAAAGAGATGGATGCAAAAAAGTGTATTGTTGGTACTGTGAGTTGCTACTAGAGTCTTCTATTGTCACTGTTGAACTTGCATTGCAAATGTATTGTAACCTTGTGTTGAAGATAATACATTGTGCAAGTTCTGGAGGGGTGGGGTTGTTTTACCGAAAGGTTTTTCCCCACTGAAAAATCTTTGTGTTATGTGTTTCTTTCTCTGTCTATTTTCTTTATGCTTGGTTTGCTATAATATTGTTGTTTACATGATATTGAATCTATAAGTGTAAAAATTTATAATAGAATTTGCACCATACTTCTCTTAAGAGATTAGTGTATGAAGTTGTTTCCGCACCTGAGTTTCCTTACAAGTGGTATCAAAGCTTAATCAACTTTTGATCCTAGTTGTTGGGTAGGGTTTTTTGAGCTAATCTCAAGTTGAGTGGGAGTCTTATGTAGAGCATCCTAAATTTTATTTGCAGATTGAGATAGCAAGTTCATCATATGGAAGAATGGAGGTGGACAAATTTAATGGCACTAATTTTGAGTTGTGGAAACTCAAGATGGAATACATGTTGGAAGATCGTGACCTATGGGAAGTGACTTCAAATGCTACAAGACTAGCAACTATAACTTAAGAAAATTGGGATATCAAAGACCATAAAGCTAAGGGTCTCATAAGGCTCTATTTAACTGATGCAGTCCTCCTAAATGTTCTAGATGAGAAAACCACATATAGTTTGTGGGAAAGACTTGGGGTCATGTATCAGGCCAAATCTTTGGTGAACAAGTTTTTCTTGAGGAAGAATTTGTACTCTCTATGAATGGAGGAAGGTGGATCATTAACGGATCATTTAAATGCATTTAATCTACTAGTTGCATAGTTGAAATCTACTAGTGTCAAGTTAGAGGAGAAGGATCATTTCTACACACTTTTGTTTTCTTTACTAGATTCATGGGACCATCTTGTGATGGCTCTCAGAAGCACATTAGTCACTTTCAAAATGGATGATGTGGTGTCTTCACTACTATTAGAGGAGATGCGGAGAAAGGCTTCCATTTCAAAAAAGGAATCCCTTCCTATTCATGGGAGATCCATGGAAAGAGGGAAGAAAAATGACAATAAGTCTGACAATAAGGGTAGATCCAAATCCCATGGGAAGTCAAAGACTTCCAATAATTCCAAGGAAATATGTTGGAACTGTGATAAACTTGGGCACTTTCATAAAGATTACAAAGAGCCGAAGAAGAAGAAGAAAGGTCTAGATTTAGCTTCAAAAAGATCTCAAGAAGATGGCGATGCATTCATCATAGCTTTGGCAGCCCATGCATCTGATGATGTGTGGTTGGTTGACTCGGGTGCATCTTTTCACATGACCTCTCATCGAAACTAGTTCTCAAAATATGAAGAGTTTGATGGTGGAAAGGTGTACTTGGGTGATGATTCTCACCTAAAGATAGTTGGGCATGGAAGGGTCACTATCAAATTTCTTGATGGATGAGTAAAGGGAATCAATAGAGTTATGCACATTCCAGGTTTGGCACAAAACTTATTATCTATAAGTATGCTAAATGATGTAGGTGTGCAAATTGTTTTTTCGAAAGAAGGATGCAAGATGATGAGAGGATCGATAGTGCTTGCAATGGGTACTAGGAGAGGTACCTTATTTCAGCTAGATGCATGTATTCCTCTATGTAATAGTTCTTCATCCTCACCATTTGAACGAGTAGTGAAGAATACTATGGTTATTGGTTCTGATGACATTGCAAACACTTTGGAAGGTAAGCTCCTTGTAGAAAAGACAATGTTGTGGCATTTGAGATTTGGTCAAATTGGTGAAAAGGGTCTTGTAAACTTGAAAAATAAAAATCTCATTGAGGGGTTAAATGATTGCAATCTCGAGTTTGACTTCTATGAACACTGTGTCTATGGTAAACAAAATCGTGTTCAGTTTTACTCTAGTTCTCACAAATCTTCTGATGTTTTGGATCTTATTCATTCTGATGTATTTGGTCCTGTAAAAGTTCCTTCAATCTCCAAGTCTGTATTTTTTGTATCTTTCATAGATGATTATAGTAGAAGGACATGGATTTATTGCCTTAAAAGTAAGACATAAGTCTTTATTTGATTCAAGGAATTTAAAGCCCTTGTAGAGAATCAGACTAGTAAGAAGATTAAGTGTGTGAGAACTGACAATGGTGGTGAGTTTTGCTCAATAGAGTTTGAAATTTTTTGTAAAGAACAAGGTATTGAGAGGCATAAGACAACTCCTTATAGCCCACAGAAAAATGGAGTTTCAAAGAGAATAAATAGGACACTGATGGAGAAGGCTAGGAGTATGCTTAGTGGAGCTGGTTTAGAACAAAGGTTTGGGCCAAAGCTATGGTCACTACTTGCTATCTGGTTAACAGATCTCCTACATCAGCTTATGCACATGTTCCAAAGGAGAAAAGATCTAAGTTGGAAAACAAAGCTGTTAAATGTATTTTCATCGGGTACATTGCTGGTGTGAAAGGATACAAGCTTTGGGATCCTGTGACTAGTAAGGTGTTGTATAGTTGAAATTTTATTTTTAGAGAGCTAACATCTTCTCCTATTGTGCTACAACTAGATGATAAAGAAAAGGAAAAAGATGTTGTTTAGTTTCCTCCTACCCCTGAGAAGAGTAAATAGAGAGATCATGTTGGGTCTAATAATGAGGAGAGCTCTACCAGCTTTGATAGTTCAGAAGAAGAGGAAGAAAAACCTCAACCTCAGCCCTTGAGGAGATCCAAAAGAGAAAGAAAGCAACCAAAAAGGTTTGGTTATTCTATGTTAGATTCTAGTTGTTCTTTTTCTTTGATTACTAACACTAATGAGCCTAGATCTATGAAAGAGGTTTTGGGCATGGAAGATGCAGGTTCCTGGATTGAGGTTATGGATGATCAGAGGCTTCATTAGAGAAAAAAAAAACTTGGGACCTTGTACCTTTGCCTAAAGGGAGAAAATCTATTGGTTGTAAATGGGTGTTCAAGAAGAAATTATGTGCAAATGGTAGTGTTGAAAGGTACAAAGCTAGATTGGTTGCAAAGGGGTATTCACAGGTAGAGGGAATAGATTATGGTGAAATATTCTCTCCTATTGTAAAGTTGACATCCATTAGATTTTTGTTATCTCTTGCTGCATCATATGATTTAGAGATAGAACAGATGGCTATGAAGACAACTTTCCTTCATGGTGATTTGGAGGAAGAGATTTATATGTCACAGCCTGAGCACTACATTGTTAAAGGTAAAGAATCCTTAGTTTGCAGATTAAAGAAATCTCTATATGGTTTGAAGCAATCTCTTGGGATGTGGTACCTTAAGTTTGATACCTTTGTGTTGTCAATTGTATATGTAAGATTGAAATTAGATCATTGTGTTTATTTTAGAATTGAAAATGATTGCCTTCTTATTGTTGCATTATATGTTGATGATATGTTGCTATTTGGGAAGGGTAAGGGTATGATTTTTTATTTTAAATCTCAATTTTCAGCACAGTTTGAGATGAAAGATCTTGGGGTAGCTAGGTACATCTTGGGTATGGAAATCAGTAGAGACGGGTCTAACATAAAACTTTGGCTGAGTCAGAGTAAGTATGTGAAGTTTGTGTTGGATAGGTTTAGAATGGAAAATTGTAGACCACTATGTGTTCCTATTCCTGTGGGAACAAAGTTATCTATAGATGATTGTCCAAAATCTCCTAGTGAGACAGAGGACATGAGTAGAGTACCTTATGCTAGTGTAGTTGGCAATCTTATGTATGCTATTGTCTGTACAAGACTAGACATTACCCAAGTAGTGAGAGTCCCGAGTCATTTTATGGCTAATCCTGTACGAGCACATTAGGATGCAGTTAAAGGAGTATTTAGATATTTGAGAGGTACATCAGATTACTCCATATGTTATCATGGTAACTCTTCTAGATCTCCACATTCAATTTGTATTCATGAGTTTGTGGATTCAGATTGGGCGGGTGATATTGACCGCAGGAGATCCACCAATGCTTATGTGTTCACTATGTTTGGTGGTACCATCAGTTGGATGAGAAAGTGACAACTTGTGGTTTCTTTGTCAACTATAGAAGCTAAGTACATGGCTTCTACTCATGCTTGTAAGGAAGCCATTTGGCTTAAGATATTGTTTTCTAATGTTGGTGTTGATGCAGAATAGATTACTATTTGGTGTGACAGCCAGAGCACTATTTGCCTTGTGAAGAATCCAACTTTCCATGCCAGAACGAAGCACATTGATGTGCAATTTCACTTTGTGAGAGATATGGTGGAAGATGTAAAGGTAAATTTGGAGAAGGTAGATACTATGAAGAATGTTGCAGAAACAAAACTAGTGGGCACTGAGAAGTTTAGATGGTGTTCGGAGTCTATGGGCTTTTTGGCCTATAGCGGTTAGTTCTTGTTATATTCATGTTGCTCTTAAAAGGTGTTTGACAAGTGGGAGAATGTTAGGAATAAGGTGTCTCAACCTTGGATAATTCCTATTCTTATTTTTTTTTTGTAAAATGTGTTTCTTGCAAATAATGTTGATGTGTCGGCATCTTGAATTGTGTATAAGGAGATCATAGCTAAAATGGCTATGATAGATTCCTATGACATGTAAGAGCTATGTTAGGAAGATTCAATGATAGGTGAATACATGTGGCAATTGATAAATTTGAGTACTATACACTCTACCCTAATATAGTTACCTTTGGGAGTAGCGCTAAAAGTGAAGTGCGTGTTATAAGCATTTTTAGGGTTGCGAAGAGGTGGATGCGAAAAAGTGTATTGTTGGTACTGTGAGTTGCTACTGGAGTCTTCTGTTGTCATTGTTGAACTTGCATTGAAGTGTATTGTAACCTTGTGTTGAAGATAATACATTGTGCAGGTTCTAGAGGGGTGGGGTTGTTTTATCGAAAGGTTTTTCCCCACCGAAAAATCTTTGTGTTATGTGTTTCTTTCTCTGTCTATTTTCTTTATGCTTGGTTTGCTATAATATTGTTGTTTACATGATATTGAATCTGTAAGTGTAAAATTTTTTAATAGGATTTGCACCATACTTCTCTTAAGAGATTAGTGTAGGAAGCTATTTCCGCACCTGATTTTCCTTACAATGACAACCATTACCAAGCTATTCTAGCTTTTAGGCAAAGGAAACAAAATCAAGAGAGCCCTAATTTCTTCATCAAAATTAATACCCATAGAAGATAACTGACTATTAATAGTATTAAAATCATTTAAATTATCTGCAATAGATCCACTTTCTATCATTTTCATATTAAATAAACACTTCATGAGAAATACCTTGTTTGAAGCGAAGGTCTTTTTATACAATATCTTTAGGGTTTCCGTCAAATCTTTCATCATCTTTGCTTTTGTAATATTAAATGTCATTGATGGTGTCAAGCATAATTGAATGCTTCCAAGTGCCTTTCTATCTAAAAGATCCTAGTCGTCATTTGTAATAGATCCTTGATTCTTGGTTTTTCCTTCCAATAGCTTCCATAAATCCTTCTGATACAAACGGTCCTCCATTCACATCTTCCATAACTAAAAGTTTTTCCCATTAAACTTGTCAACCCTTAGCTTATCCTCATCCACCATTGCTCCCATTGAACTATGAGACTTTCTAGCAAAGGATAACTGAAAAAGAAACCTTGCTCTAATACCACTTGTTAGGTTTAAACCTTAGATAGAAATAACAATTACATGCAAATATAAACAATATCAGAAAATAATAGATCACACAGAAAAGAACACAAGACACCAAGATTTAACATGGTTCACCCAAATCCTAGGCTATGTCCACCAAACAACAAGTCCAATATTATTACAATCTAGTGATTACAACCTGATTACAATATGTTATCACTTACAACTCTATACCACCATATGAACCAATTTTTGTATCACACTTTATGAAATGATCCCTAGCCCTACACCCATTTATACAAGTATTTTTTATGATTTAGGGTGAAAACTAGTTACAACATGTCAGCCATAAATTGGTGGATATAAGCAATAGTTAATTGGTGAATATTAGCCATTGGCAAATAGTAGGCCACCATTAGTGAATAGTAGCTCAGAAATGTTTTAGGGCAATGCCCTAAACCCCAAAGAATTTATGAAGGATGTACAATACTTCCCTAATCAGTCACCACATACTAATAATATGAACAAAAATAAATCCACAAATCCCATGTCATGCTTTCAACCTTCACAAATGCTCCCTTGACTAATGTATCAAGCCTTGTCTTGCTCAACTTTCTCTTTTGTCTTTTTCCTTTCCCACACAATAATTTCCCTTGTGGTTGCTTATATAATAGCAAGTCCCACAAAACCACTAAGTGGTATTACATTAACCATGTGTCAAAATGACATGCTACCTAACCCATTAACTCAACATCTAATATTGGACACTTTTACTTTCCCCAATATTAAATAATTACATCAAATACTATTAGACTATTTCAATATAACTCCTCAAGAACATTCCTTGAGAATATTTACATATTGTATGTCCATCTAGGTGATCTTAGGTGAAAAATTACATAATAAAATAAAATAATACAATATAAATAATATAAATTAATGTGTGCAATACAAATAATCTCATCAAGAAGGTGTACTTTTATGGAGGTGCACTTTAAGAAGGAGCACTTTTCACAAGGTGTCCAAACTAGAAGATCTTCAACCACCATGTCCATTTCATTGAGTATTAAGGTCTTCACCTAGTAGATATGAGCTCCTAGAACTCTAACACTTTTGCATGCCTTATAGTGACAAAGAAATAACCATTCTCTAGTCACTCACATTTCAAACTCCCTCAACTTCATATATTTTTATTTAAACTTACCCCCACTCACCATTCCACTAAACCCTTAACATATGATTTTCTTTGGAAATAGAGTAGATTCACCAATCAACTTGAAAGTTCGACTCAATGAACTTCCTATGACCCCTTAGAAAATTTTCCCAATGTTTATCTATGGAGAGAGTCAAACATATTAAGAGAACATCAAGGTTTTCAAAGAAATATGGAATCAGAAACATATTCAAGAAGAAAACATGATTCTCTACTCCCATACACATTTAGATAGGTTGTATTCAACTAGTATATAAATATACCACTAGGATCTCTTCAAAAATGGGAAAAATTTCTAAAGTTATTCTTGGATCAATTTAAAATATTCATCAATTTGACCCTAATACACTACAAGTGCATATCTATCAAGAGGGATCCAACAGAGAATATCTCACACTTCTAATGTAATTTTCACATGGCATATCACAAGTTGGAAACCCCTTACACTATACTATTAGGGGATGCAATTCAAATCTATCTAAAATCTATGGATCACCGTGCTACTATCTTCTTATGGAGATTTCTTGCTACTAACATTGATACTCTAGAAAAGGTTTTTGAAGAATCAGTCGCCTTTACTAAATAGGCTAACCCCAATGGAGGAGGCATGATGGTTCCACCTCATGCCATTATGATAGTCTCACCATATCCTGCTAAAGCACAAGTAGTGTCTTGTCAATTCATTTTGTTAACTCCAATCACATTACAATAAGCATTGAATACTTTAGCTCTAGCTATAACCAACCCAGAATAGAAACCTTCGAAAGCTTCCTTCTTTGAGAAAAATGTCTCACCATTCGTAGAAGTAGAGAACAATACTACAACCAAGCTAGATCAAATAAAAAATATTGTGTCTCAAATAAACAATAAGAAAATGCATTTTTGGTTTCCACAAGGGAAAATTAATAATTTCCAAAGAACTAATTTAGTCACATATAATAGTAGTCATGGTCATTTTTACAACAAGAATTTTAGTGGAAACAAT
Organism: Cupressus sempervirens; assembly: GCA_028749045.1. Taxonomy (NCBI): domain Eukaryota; kingdom Viridiplantae; phylum Streptophyta; class Pinopsida; order Cupressales; family Cupressaceae; genus Cupressus; species Cupressus sempervirens. The sequence goes on from CM053785.1 coordinate 666,612,586, forward strand.
ATTGTAGGAAACATTTTCAACATGCTAGATTGAAACAACAAATTTCAAAAACATAATCTATAATGGAATACCTATCCAAAAAATGAAAGTATTTTTATAGAAACTTATAATAATGCTTAGTTTGTCGATATCAATCAACTCTATGCCAGCCAAAATATATTATATAATGACAACACATTCTTTAATAGAAATCAAGAAATGAACTAGAATTCACATTGTACTAACAAGGAGACCCCTATTCAGGTCAACACCATGTTGTTAAAATATTATGATTCTTTGTAGAAAACCAAAATAGGAGACCCAGTCAATGAAGAATTCATATTCCCATTCAACTAATAATCAGGCCCTTAAGTAGATGAGATGTTTGCTTTCCAGAATGATAATTAGAACACTTACAATTTGTGCAATTGAAGGGAACCCATGAACAATGGAATTTCCCCTAGTTTACAGCCAACACCACTTGATCCAAGAGTGAATAACAAAGTGACACTGACAATAGAACCCTTCCCAAGAAAAGAAAGCTTAGGCACAAGGGAACATACCCACTATATTGAATAATCTTTCTTGGTCAACTGAGAGGTACAATATAATTGAAGAGTTGAAAAGAACCAAGGCCAATATCTTCATGTATGATATGCTACAAAGTTGTCCTAGGAAAAGACTATTGAGTACCCTTGATCATACAATGCCAAAACCCATCACTAGCTCTCAAAAGATAGCCTCACTATAGATCAATACCTCTGAGGCTATGCCTAGTATTGTATAAAGACAAAGCTGAAGTACCCCACTTTTGGGTGAGCCACACAATTTTTGGAAAAATTCTTCAGAACTACCTTATCAATTTGGGAACTTCTTGTAATGTCATGCCACTCTCAATATCTCAAAAGTTAGGAGTCGCTCCATAACCTACCAATCAAATAGTAATCCAACTTGAGATAATAGAAGTGAAAGTCATAGGAGTGTTCAAGGATGTTTGCATATTATTGACTACAAATCCTAGGATCCTGGATATCAATGACATATGTATAGTAGAAATATAAAAAAACATATAGTGTACAACTAAGAAGAGAATGGACTCAACATTTTTAGATGGTCATTCCCAACATATTTCACTCAATTATGGTTGCCTTGGAAAGGACTAAACAACCAGATCAAAATAAATTTAGAGCCAACATTAAAGACAATACCATCATGGATTATAATGCTCTAAATGAAGTGTCTTTTCTTTAATCAAACATGGGATCCTATATAGTAATGAATTTTGATATAGCTTAGACCACAAAGTATGATGATAATACTACTATAGGATCACAAGAACCCCCGACCAATGCAAAGAAATTATTACTTAGTTTATAGATAGCATGGTTTCCAATTTACAATATTTAATAGAAGATGTAAATACAAATATCTTACTCCTTATAGGATTCTATAGGTTACACCATATGAGTCACTCATAATTCAAATGCATAAATTGTCAAAAAAAGATTGCTTAAGTTTTAACTCAGTTGACATGTTCCACAAGAGGAAAAAATGCAAGTTGAATATGCCAAGATAATTTAAGTCATCTATGTACACCCAAAATCATGAAAAAAATCCTGGGGAGGAGAGTCAAGAAGGTATAAATTCTTTATCATCTCCTCATGTAGAAATGGTTAAAGTTCTTAGAATGGGATTCTTTGTGAAAGGCCAGGGATTGACTTTAGTTTTCATTCATCCCAAATATCAAACTACTAGAATCATTGAATTGATTAAAGAGATTGAGGATAAACAAAAGGAACAAGCAATCCCTATATCAAATATAGTTTTACTAGTGGCTCATCATTCCCGACCCAGGTGAGGATGTGGTGAGTCCCCAAGAAATAGTATTTCAAAGACCAAATTAAAGAAAAGGTTTAGACAAATAAAAAAGGTCAAGGAAACCAATAGAACAATTAGTCTAGACACTTAGGTTTAATTTCTGATGAAAACTAGGAGTCAAAGGAGGTATTGAGCTAGTTAATCCCAAAGGTAATTCTTTTTATGTTGCACATTGTTTATATTTCATGTGTACTTACAATATTATGCAATATGAAGCCTTAATTGGAAGACTCTTATTTGTGCTAGGAAAGGATTTCAAAGCTCTCATAGTTGAATGAGACACCCACCTAGTAATTCAACAAGTTAAATTAATTTATTCTCACAAAAGAAAAAATTTGTTTGTTTACCGTGAAAGAGTTTGGGACTTGATGGAATATTTTGAAGCACTAAATCTAAAATCTATTTTGAGATAAGAAATGTACTAGCTAATGAACTTGCAATCTCTCCTAGTGCAATATAGCTCATGGAAATAATAAAACTTGAAAGTTTCTTAGTAGAACTCATGGTTGTGCCATCTATCCCTTATAGTATTACTAACTTCTTGGTCTTCCAAGATGACCAACACATTTTGGAATGCAACATGTGTAATGGCTTGTTTGAAGGGAAAGAAATTGATGGCACACCTAATAAAAAACCTAAAATAGATAAAATGGAAGATGAAGATGGGATCATAAACCTAGAAACTAATACTATTCCTAAGGGGATCATGGAGTTGCAATACATATTTGACTAAGATGAATCAACATACAATAGGAAAACCAATGAAGAAAATGGAATTGAAGAATGTGACTCTTATAACCTAGGCACCACAGATGACCCTAAGATGGTAAAGATCTAAACAACCTATAATTAACAAGATTGATTAGATATTCTCTAGCGACTCATATAATATTGATATGTAAAAATCATATGGAGTAATGAGGAGCTCAAGACATATGGTCCTCAAATTATCACCCATGATATTCTTCTAAAGCCTTATGATATGCCATTTTCCTAAAGACAGAGGTCGATAAATCCCATTATTGAACCATTACTAATGAGAGAAGTTCAATAATTTCTAAATTCCAAGATTATTTTCCCAATTTGATACTCTACATGGGTTTCCAATTTAGTACATGTACTAAAAAGGACCAGAGAAATTTGCATATGCTTAGACTTCTAAAATTTGAACCAATCATCTCAAAAAGATAACTACCCATTTCCTTTACTTGGAAAAGTAATATAGATTGTAAATTGATCTAAGATGATGTATTTTCTTTATGGGTGCTTAGAATATAACCAAGTAATAGTAGATGAGGAGGATAGATTGAAGATAATTTTAACCACCAAATGGGTGATATTTGCATACAAAAGGATGACCTTTGGTTTAATAAATGTAGGAGCTACATTTCAAAGAGAAATACATGAAGTCTTTGACGGGTTAGTAAACATATGCAAAGTTATTCATATGGATGACCTAATGGAATTTTCAAAAGAGAAGAGCACCTAGATTGCTAACCTAAAGAAAGTCTTCAAGTGATGTAGAATATATGACATATTTCTTAACCCAAAGAAATGTTCATTTTGATTTACAAAAGGGAGGCCCCTTGGCCAGATCATTTCCAAAGTAGGTATTTCAATTGATCCTAAAAGGATAGAAGAAATCATGAAGTTGTTTCGTCATCATAGTTAAAAAGAGATTAAGTCTTTCTTTGGGAAGATTAACTTTGTATGAAAATTCATCAATAGTTTTTCTGAAATGGTTTGTTCCCTCAATGATTTAATAAAGAAAGGAGTAAAGATTGATTGGGTTCCTAAAGTCAATAAATATTTTAAAGATATCAAACTTGCTACTTCTACTAACCTAGTATGTGTGAGTCTTGATTATCATTTTCCATTCAAAATCTATTCTTTTGCTTTGGAATATTTTTGTGTAGGAATCCTCATGCAAAAGAAAGACAAAGAAGATAAAAGACCCATTGCATTTATGAGTTTTCCACTGAAAAATGTTGAGTTAAACTATCCCAAACTGGATAAACAATCATTCACCCTAGTAAAAGTGATCAAGAGATCTCACCACTACATACTTAGGAGTAAGGTATATACCATTGTACTAAACATTTTAGTCAAATCATTGCCATGCAAAATGAGTTAGGGAGAAGAAGAGAAAAATGGATGGCCATATTACAAGAATTTGATTTATAAATTCAACTATTTAAGCTAGTAAGAAGACAAAGATTAACAAAGATGATAGCAGACAATGCAGAGCAAAGCTTGGTGTCTCACATGAACACCAATAAAGGGGTAATATGAGACATTTAGTACCAAGATATTATATTCTACCTCTTCAAAAATAAATACCCTTAATGGACAAAAAATTCCCAATGTAGAGGATTGAATATGAAGTGTGATTTCTATATGCTTCAAGATAGAAAACTCTATAAGAAAAACTATGAGCAAATTTACCCAAATTTTTTAGGTCATGAAGATGCAAAATAAGAACTAGAACAATACCATAAAAGGTACGGTATTGAACATGGATCAGAAAAGGCCATAACCCACTAGATTCTAAGGTTAGGATACTTTTTTCCTGCCATTTTCAAGTACACATATGAAAACGTGCACTCTTGGCACATTTTCCAGACAAGTGCCAATAGGGAAAGAAACCTAGCCATGTCATTCCAAATAGCATTTGAGTTTCAACCCTTCGCCAAGGGGGGGCTAGATTTCATCAAGATCATAAACCCACCGTCATCTACAAGACATGCTTTTTCTAACAACTATTATTTTATATGGTGGGTTAAAGCTAAATTTTTTAGGAATTGTATGACAAAACTGGTCACTTACTTCCTAAAAGAACACATTGTGGCTAGGTTTGGGATGTCATTCTTTCTGGTGTGTGATAATGGGTCATCTTCTGCATAAATTTTTCTTGCTCAATGTGAATTGGACAATCAAGTTATAATTAAATTTTCATCCAACTATTATCCACAAGGGAATGGCATAGCCAAGTCTAACAACAAGAATTTGATAATGATCATAAAACACTTTCTCATAGACAATCCAAAGTTTTGGCACACCCAATTGAAATATGCATTATGGATAGATAAGATAAGCATAAAGAATGCTTTCAGGACAACCCTATATTTACTAGTCTATGGCTAGGAACAAATTTTCTTTCTTAATCTCAAGTTTCCAATGCTAAAATTTATGAGGGGATACACTGGGGATGCTAACAAGGTCTAGACTAGAGTAATGAATATTTTAGAATTGGATGAGAAAAGGATAGTGGAATTAGAACATATGTCAAAACATAAATTTTTCATCTTACAGTTCAAAAAGATGGCTACAATCAAATCTTTTAGAATTTCAAAACTTGTTCTACATATGGGATAAGATGAAAGAAAAACTAGGCAGCCATACCATGTTCTAACACATGTGGATTGGTTCTTATAAGATTGAAGATATTTTTGGTAGAAATAGCTTTAGGCTAAGTATTTTACAAGGGGAATTGTTTTTATTTCTAGTTAATTGCTAATTTCTGAAACATTATTTCAAAGCCTAAAAGAGAAAATGTACTAAAAAACAATAATAAATTTTTTTTTTAAATTTGTATATTTGTTGTAAGTTGTGTTTTCTTTAAGTTGTACATTTTCTTTAGGTGATTTTTATGCTCTAGGGTTAGTGTGTAATCAAGATTTCCCTTGGTAAGAAAGACCATCCTAATTGGTCTTGGTTTTGGAACATATATTTCTTCATCAAAACAATTAGATTACTTTTTTTTTTTACAAACTAAATACATATCCTACATGTAGGTTAAAGAGGCCTTCCAGTCTTAAAATTAGAATCAAGGTTGATCACTTTCAATAGTTTACAAATTTAAATAATTGACTGTCTAATTCATCTTCAAATCTACGTGAATGATAGTATAGGGTAATTCAAAACATACCTATTTAGATGAAGGATTTCACTAGAGACCTATAAAGATCATTGTTTGGCATGTGAATTTCCAAACAAGAGTTATTAGACTAGTAATAGATCCATAAAGGGAACATCAATGCCTTGGCCACACAATATTAATGTGGTCAAGGTAAGGAAAGGGGAATAAAAAAATAAGGAGAAAATCATAATGGTGTCACATAAAAGATTCCAAATGCTTGTATGGGTAATAAAATATAGTGCTAGGATTATATAATCACTAGCCTAATTCATGTAAACAAAACACTTCAAGGAAGAACTAAGTGGCAACACATGATCTCCATGAAGAAAGCTAAAGAATTACCAAGTACATATAGACAAGAAATTGATGACTCATTACGAGTCCTCTGAATAGATTTTCTCATCCAGTCATAAAGTGATCAATAACAAGTTTATGGGGATTTTTTATGCCTATTTCGATTAGCAAAGGATTGTTTTAGCATTGCTAGGTACTCTCGATTGTTGGCACTTGGAAAAGTCAAGAGGAATTGAGACAGTTAATAGACATTAAGCATGAAAATTAGAGATTCTAAATTTTTAGTTCCTAAGTACCTCAAGGCCACTTGTGATGTATGAAATCAAGTTACAAACTTGACATAAATTTGAGGAATGCTTGTTGATAATGAAATATCTTTGTCATTTCTTTCTTTTTTCAAGGCTATTTATTGTGTTTTCACAATAAGTGCCCCATTTTATGTCCAAAATGTGGACCCCCTCTTTTAGGTGAGGAACCCATTCTCCAGAACAAGGCAACAAGTCAGGAACTTTGGTGAATAAATATATCCCTATAAGTCTAGGTTAATCTAGGTTTTTTTGGTTAATCAATCCCAAAAAATTCTAGTTGGTTAGAAGGTCAAATTTTTCCTAAGTCAGTCAAAGTGTATATAGGTGCACCTTGTAGACCTATTAAAGTTTTGCAATGTGTAGCCATAATGTGTAGAGCCCCAACTCATGCACATGCATACATTCACAGGTGCACACCTTCAGAGGTGTGCATCGAATGACTCTTTGGCATATAAAATGGACCCCATCTCTATTCACTCACTTATTTTCCTTGTGATTCTAGAGTTTTTACATTTGCACCTTCGTATTGCTATAACCCCCATAGTGTCTACACATCCACTTTTCTCTATCATCAAAACCTCCAAGGTAGAATACTTGGCATGCACATGTACACCTATGTATGTGTGAAACCTTACATGGTGGACATGGGAAGAAGAGAAATATCTAATTCCTCTCATACTCCTCAAATAAAATTTAAAATCATAAGGATGCTAGGTATGCATGTGCACATTTTACGCATTGTAGGACCTTTTTGTGAGTTTTTTCATTTTGGTCAGTTTTTTTGCCAGTTAGGTCATCTTTGTAAGAGCGTCTTGGGTTTCCTCATTAATAATATACTAACATTTGTCTCAAGTAAAGATAAATGACATAATAGCCATTATATATGGTTGAGAATATTACACCTAAGTGGTACCTTTCAAATATCAAGGAGCACCAAAGAAGTCCATATTCTAGGAAAAACGCTAAGAAATCTGAGATACTGAGTTAGGGTACATCAAATAGAATTAATTCCTACTACTATCCAAAAATTTAACAAACAATCAGCAATGGTTTCAACATTGATTAGAAATAGGCTAGTGAACATGGCTTCTCATCTAGTATGTGTCCAATCATCAGAACTGATAATGACTCTAGTACATCACTGCATACTAGTGGAGAAAGTTGTTAAAAGTGTATGTTGAAGATAAATTGTATTAGACATAAGGAAATGAAATATTGAGAAGTTCTTCCATCTACCAAGTGTGGATATATATTTATAGATAACTTATGACATGATAAACCAATGGTATATAGAGAATGAGTCAGAAGAAAAAGAGTTGGTATAAGGGAAGTACCTCATTGAAAGGTCACCATTAAAACAAAGCAGTGTGAAGGTCAACATGACTTGAGGATATATGATTAATGAAAGTGCCTAATCTATAGTCCTTTTGAATATAGGCATGTGCCTCCCAAAAATAAGTAACCTAGAAGCCTATATGGTAAATTTTGAAGAAATGATCAGGATAGATAAGATGCTAGTCTATTGGGCTATGATCTTGAGTGAAAAATTTAATGAATAATTTATCTCAGCAAAGAATGGCCCATGATTCTACATGACCTTCTATGTCATGTACTTCATAGCTATAAAACCAATGGATTATCCTAGTTTTGTTAAGAGAGGGAGTATGTAGGATGCAAACATGTGGTCATACATTGTCTACCTCTAACTTGTGAAGAAGAAGCTTCCTTTGAAAAGCCCCAAATACAAATTGTTCAATGATGGATTTATCTTTTTTATCATTCAATTTGTCAAAGGGAACTTTTCCAAGATAATTTTAGTGGAAACAGTAGCTCATATATCATAAATAGGAGCATACTTCATTTAGTTCAACACATTCTCCTATATCTTGGTAGCACGTACCCTTTTGTGCCCAAGGAAGCTCTCTCATTATCCACTAAACATATTGTTTCTATTAGAGATAGAAAGGCAGCTAGCCTTAGCTTATGATAGGGTGAGGAAACAACATAAGAAGACATGGGTCTTTCCAATCACCATTGGAGCTTTCAAGGTCAATACCCCTTAAAGGATTATCCATCACCTTGCACCTACTTTGACAATATTTGGATGGTGCGCTACCTTTTAGGGAAAAATTTTATACTTGCGATCGCAATTGAAGATCACTAGATGAACTACAAAGATGACTATGATATCCAAATTAGGGGATATTGTAGGATGAGCCTAGAACTTGTAGAAAAAGTAGTTAATTTGGAGATATCCCTTAAGTTGTGGAATATAGACACTCTTGATGTCTTGGATCCATTATCTGATAGGGAAAAAATCTATGAGAAACCCATTATGAATGTAGAAAAAAAATGAGAGGAGAGTAATGATATTCATCATAGGGCCCCACATATTATATATTTAACTTGGAAAAAGGTTAGGAAGCCTTTCTTCTTAGATCTAGTTCCCCAAGCTCTAACTCAGCAAACAAATGCCTCACCAAAGAAGGGTAAAAGAATGAAAGTTAAAGTTCCTACATATCCTACAAAGTTACCCATAAGATAGGAAAATGTGAATCAAGATGATCAAAAGGTGGAATAATTCCAAAAAAGGAGGGTAAAGAGAAAGAAGAGAAAGAGGGTTACTTAAGAGAGAGCCCAACAAGAGTAGGTTCAACTAGAACTAGCCAAGCAAGAAGAGGCTCAACTTGAGAAAAAAGAAGGTATAGAAAAATAATCCTAAGAAAAGGCCACCTTGTCAGTACCAAAGAAATCTCAAACCAAGACAATAGTGGTAGGTGAGAAATGGAGGAGGTTAAAGTAGAAGAGTAATCCACTACCTTAGGTTCCAGAGACCATACCTTAGGCTCAATATGAGAAAGAGGGGGTGAAATTCAATATGTTGGTTCCTAACTTAATAATGATTATTCTTACCAATAGAAAAAAAAATTCATTACACCTAGAGATAGCTAACACTCATATTTAGCATATTAAATTGTGTCTTTGGGCCAACTTTACAAAGCATAAATGCTTTCTATAGTTTTGGCTCTGCCAGACCAAGATGGGAGTACCTTAGGGATTCCAATATTTTGTTGACTCTTACCCTTAATCCTTAACATTATAGACATGGTCCAATTTCTCTAATATATGTGACACCAATCATGAACTATAGTAGCTAACAATACCTCATGAACTTCCACAAATTGATGATGACCACCAGTATACACTGTATACAATATTTGATTGATTTAGATTTGAATATAGATTGGATAGATGTAGCAAAATTTACTTCATCTCTGTTTATATGATGAGTGCCTTATCCATTATTACATAGAGTAAACTATTAGCAGGGGATCTATTTCAAATGACTTGTAAATGAATTTATCAACTATAATCACCAATTCCCATTCTTATGAAATATCCCTTTTTATAAACTCACACACCCTACTGATTTAATGAATCACTTCCTTAATTCCTTGAATGAAAAGAAACAATACAATCAATATACAACCTGTCTAGATCACATTCAATCAATTAAATATTATTTAACTTATCACAAAGTAAAAAACTCATAAATTGGAGACAGAAATAGATAACATCGATACAATGTAAGTACTCTTTTGTATTATCCTTTGAACAATCTAATAGAATAACCAATAGAAATTCAATGGAACTTAGAATATCTGGCCGACTCTATCATTGATATATATCATTAGAGAGTACCAAACATTAAAGTAAACTCTAAAAAACTACCCACAAGTTTACCAAATGTACTTTTCTTGAACAAAAAATATATATAAAAAATTTTTGGACCCTTCTCTAACCTTAGGATCTCACTTATATAGGGTGAGATGCAATAAGCATTAGGTATAGAGCACTAATAGATGTCCTTTAGATAGAAGACTTCTATATTTTATTACTGTCATAAAGGACAAAATTTTGTGCAATAGAAAAGATTTTGTATCATAACATTCCTTTATGGGACCACTTTTCTATTCCACCTAGTGATATGCTTTCTTCACCTAAAAAAAGTTGATGATTGGCCTTATTGCTATTCTGAATCCTTGGAATATGTGGCCATTAGATGTGCCAGTGATGCATCTAGCTCCAATATTTGCAAGTTCACCTCAACTATGGCATTTTCACTTGTATCATCATGTACTATTAAAGTAACAATTATTTTATCTTCCTCTATTGCCATATCGTCAATTTGGGCCTTTGTGTCTACAATTGTAGTTTATCATTCACCTTTATTCTCTTCTTCTTTTTGATAATTGGATGGTGCATCAATTATCTATATGTCATCTTGTTCCATCTTCTCATCATCATCAGTTTCAAAATCTTCTAACTATTCACTGGCAGCAATATCTCCCATCCACTTGTCAAAAATTGTGCCATATGGCCAATTGAACTACAAAATATCATGTTGTTCCTTAATCACATATTCAGCTACTTTGTCAATTTTAATAAAATATTGCTTTAAGGAATAAAAGAATAATTGGGTTATTACAATTTCCTCGATAATAGCTGACCAACATGCATTTCCATTTTTATTTATGACTCTATTCATCCTTAGACAAAATAAGTAATCTGATTCTTTGGCCCATTCTTTTGTAGTTTTTAATCTATTTTTCTTATCTAAAGCATGCAGAAATAAGCCAAAACTAATAGTCTTGTATTTGTCCAAGTGGCTAACAATTCTCCTCTATAACTCAACTCTTTGATCATCAAACTCTAAGAGGTCATTAACAACATCATAATTTTTTTTCCTATATAATCATGTGGCAAACTAATGACAGAAAAACATAAAAAGGTGACATTTTTTCTCCTCTTAGTCCACTTATTAACAATTGGCTTCAAATCTTAATTACTTACCTTTATTTCATCCCATATGTTCACTGTCTTTGCAAGTTGATCATAAAACAAAGGCCATTCAATCTTATCAACCAAAAACATGAGAGCCTATCTCAATTTATCCTCATATTGAACATTTAACTCTATATGTAATGCCCACAATTTTCTCTTCTCCTCTTCAAAATCTTTAGCTATATAATACTGTGGCCTCTGCAGTGTATCAAGAAATTTAATAAGGGGAGTGGATTTATAATTCTCCACTGGTGGGCAAGGATATGTGATCCTTGGTCTAGTAGACTATCCCATCATCTTATTCTCAAGTTTAGTTCTCCTTTGAACTTCTTTATTGTAGGCTTCCAAAACCTTTTCATATTTATTTTGCAATTCAAACATTGCCTTTTCTTCTCTTTACTATGGCTAAATTCAAACCAGATACTTCCTTACCTAGACATGCAACTTCTACATTAGTAGTGTCTTCTACCCTTTTCACAATTAGGTTACCTATTAATCCAATATTATCAGGTTGGGAGGAGCTAGTCTTAGATCCTTTCCTTACCGACCAAATGACTAATGCATCCTGGTCCTCACTAAATTTGGCACCTTTTATTTCTTTATTCCCTTGATCCTCTACATTTAATTTTTCTAGAATGGAATTTAAAACTAGGACATTTTCTATATCCCAATTTGATAGTAGCAAAACACCAGATGATTTTATCATTTGTCTCCCCTCCTCAAGGGTCATGTTCTTGAATTCCTATGTCATTTCTTCTTTGATTTGACTCTATGAATCTACTTCTTCCATCTATGGATGATCTGCTATCAATTTACTACATCTTTCTTCAAACATTTCCATGTTTTTTCTCCAAACAAATTGATGGAAGACTAGATTAGACAAAATCATCATCAGATATGAATTCATGGTATACTTCCTCCATTACAGGGCCCAATTCCCTTCCTTTTTAATTTTCCACAGTCAATTCATGGCTTGGAACTGGAAGCTCCTGAGGATTTCCCTCATATAACTCTCCCTAGGTGATGAATACTCCCCCTTGGGATCCTAATTTCTTGATTTGCTCCCTAGTGAGCTACTCATCTCCAATTTGCATTGGGGATTGAGTAGGTGAATATTCCTCCATGTGAGGTGTCTATTCTCTATTATTCTTTTCCTTTTTGGAGAGGGATCATCGAGTCTCTCTTCTAGGAAAACACTAGTTGACCCTACTATTGTTTTCCTTTTTCCATAGTGGATGTCTTATTCTAGATTACATTATAGCCAAGTCTTTTTTGGACAATTGACTGCCTTGTTCCAATTGCAAGAGTGAATGCCAATCTCCTCATGACGTCTCTGGCTTTGTCTGGAAAATAATTGATTAAAATTTATTTCTTCTCATTCATTACCTCCATGGTTGCAGAAAAATTAGCCATGAGTTTATTTTTTTTATATGCCTCAGTTTTTGCATTACCTAGAGGCTCGTAATCTTTACCAAAAGAATGAATAAATTCTAGAACTCTAGAGAAAACTCTCCAATTTTCCTTCTTAATCTCCTACTCTTGCAAAGAGAACTCATTCCTTATTATATATTTAGGGAAATAAGACTCATGCTTGATGGTACCAACTTTAGCCCTTGATTTAAAAATATTATTGTAAAATCCCTTAGAATCACAAAAATGAGAATGAGACACAACCATTTTGTACTGATCTAAGAATTTATACAAGGACAACCATCCATCTTTTTTGATAAAAAATTGGTGAACTATAGTACAAGTAGGGAAAATTGAGCCTCTATTTCTTCTTACCAAATATGCTTTTTCAAATCCTCCTAGCTACCACAATATTTCAGCTATTCCTACTTTTAAAGGCACCTAAAAAGGCAATACATGAGGATTCCCTCAAAAAAAATAAACCCTAAAGACTATTGAAAAAGGGTATAGTAAAATATCAACCCAATTATGTGACACTTTTAAATTAGAGGGATTATACATTGGTCTGAAAAAATTCAATAGTGCTTTAAGGATTTTGGGATTGTTCCTTAATAAGAGGCTTCTCAATTTGGAGGTGAAATATTAGTCAAATCTAACAAAACTATCATTTTCAGCATCCCTAGTCATGTTAGCACTCCACAACTGGACTAGCATAGCTTCCCCTTCTTTTTTTCTATTTAAAACCATCTCCTTCCCAAAATATGTTACACCCTTAAACAAGAACATATGCATCAGTAATGAATAGTGGCTAAAAGTTTTTCTACCTTGCTTTTGGTAATTCCAACTAGCCATTCATAGATTTCTTCTACTATGTAAGATACAAAATCAAAAATAATGTCCACACCAAAAGAACAAATCTGAGCCATCATATACATAAAATTTATTGGCATAAACTTCTGCTCATCCTCACCAAAAAACCCTACATAAAGTCACGTGTGTCTCTATAGCCCAAGAATTGAAAAATTCCTTCTTAAAAGGTTCCCTAGTAGATGCTGTGACCATTGACAAGTTCCCAATTGAGCCTATATGTTCCCTTAGTGCACCCTGCTTAATCTTATTTGTCTTAGATAGGTATTTCTTTTCCAATCCTAGCAAGTCAATGGTTATCTAAAATCTGAAAATGGTTCTAGGCCAAAAAATTCCCTAATCTCCTCAGCATTAATACTCAATAAACACTCCTCATCCAATCTTCTTACAATTTTGGCTGTAGAGTCATAATTTTTGGAAATGGCCATGAGTAAATCAGCATCCACAAATACACTAGGGAAGCACTAGTTTCCCTAAATCAAAATTCCAAATGTTTGCATGGGGGTGAACAATTTTCTTTCTGATAACCACTTTTTAAAAAGCTAAAGCCCTGATTTGGCAGTAACTACATCCCTAATCCAATTTTCCTTATCATATAAACCATCTACTATCTTGAGCCTAGGGTTTAAAGGAATCAACTTTTTCACCTAGGCTAACTCATTGGTAGATTCAAGGAATAATTCAAGAAGGTCATTATGTATATTTCTACTAGCATAATCTACCTGACTTGAGAATGTTTTCATTGGAGGTATGATGGACACAAATCATAGAATACTAGAATACTTTTGATATGTAGTGACCTAAGAAACTTTTCTCTTTGCACTTCTATTATTGTAATCTTGTAATAGACTGGAATTACTAGAAATTATTTCATTTCTTAATTACACAAAGCACAATTCCTCAATATCTCCAAACTCTTTGGAAATCTGAAAATTTGTTTGCATATGAAAGAAATGGGAAAATATTTGTAATATACTCTATTTCTAGTTCATACAGGAGCTTTCAATCTTCATAAATGAACTATATGGAGAACTGGGTGGCATCACCTTCTATTTTGAAAACATGTCAATGATTTCCAAAAAAAATGATTTCCTTATTGCTTGATTATGCTTGACCATTTCCTTGGGGATGGTAAGGTGAGGATGTATATTCTATAATGCCATATTTCTTACCAAACTCCTTATATTCTTTAGATCTGAAGTACAATAGCATTATCTATTACAATCTTCTATGGACATCCAAACCTAGTTATAATATTATTCAAAATAATGTTAATCACTACTTTACTTGTTACATTTTTAGTGGGAATTGCTTCAACCCATTTAGTGAAATAATTAGTAGCTACTAGGATTCAAGAATTCCCACCACTAGACTTGTTCGAAATCTCACCAATGAAATCAATTCACCATTGTTGGAAAGGTTCCTATACCTCAATAGGTCTTAATGGTAGATTTCCAAACAATTTTAGTTTTTCACTAAATATTTCACAAGCATCACATCTTTTAACAAATCCATGGGACCTTTGAAAAGTGTTGACTGGCAGAAGCCAAATTTGAGGACTTCGTGAGTGATGGTCTTGGCCATGTAATGACCTCCACACACACCTTCATGCATATCTCTTAAAATCCTCTTAGACCCAATTTCATCTACACATTTCAAAAGTACCCCTTCCATATCCCTCTGCCATAATTGCCCCTCTACTATAATATATCTTATAGCCTCCAATTTTAGGGATCTTTTCTGGTTGCCTATTAATCTTGGTAGGGATTTCATATTTTACAAATAATAAATCACATCTCTATACCAATAAAAAGTATCCATGTCACAAAGACTTTCCCTGTAGTTACCATCACATTAGTTAATTTGGTTTGCTTCTAGATTAGCTTTTGTCATTAGTTTGGCTAAAACTTGACCTCTTTCTAGTTTGGTGATCTGAATATCAGTGTTAAATTCTTGTATTCTATTAATCCACCTACATCTTCTTCGAGATACCTATTGTTGTGAGAAGATGTCCTTAATAGTAGTAGTTGAGAAAAATGCAATAATAGATGCTCCCATTAGATAACATCTAAAAGCCTTCACTTCTTCCACCAATGCATAAGCTTGTTTCTCATTAATATCATACTTCAATTCTACTACATGTAATGATTTGCTAAAAAATGTAATAGGTTGTTCATAGCCTTCTTCATTTTTTTGTAGTAATACTATAGCAACAGTGTGAAATGAAGCAATGGAAAATATATGCATTGGTTTATCATAATTAGGTGCCTATAGAACATGTGCATCCTTAATAGCTTGTGTAATCTTTTGGAACACAACACAAGGCTCTCCATCTCACTTTATCTCAGATCCTTTCTTTAACATCTTTGATATAGGCCTACTATTTTCTACAAAATTAGTCACAAACCTTCTAAGAAAGTTTATTTTCCCAAAAAATAGTTGAATTCCCTTAACACTTTTAGGCTTCTAAATTTTATCTATTGCTTCTACCCTTTTAGGGTTAATCTTCACTCCATGTTTACCAACTAGATGCCCTAACAACTTTTCTTCAGTAACACCAAAGTTACACTTTCTAGGATTCAAATAAATTCCATATTTAAGGGCTCTAATAAATATCTTTTCTAAATGCATGTAATTATCATTCTTGTTGTTAGAATAAGTAGTTAGATCATTCTAATATACAACTAAGGATTCATCAATAATATCAGCAAAAGCCACATCCATCACATGTTCAAAAGTAGCCCCAACATTAGTAGGCCCAAAACGAATTCTGACATACACATAAGTACCCCATGGAGTGGTGAAAGTAGTCATAAATTGTTTTGATTCTTTAACAACCACTTGATTGTATCCTAAAATTTTGTCCATCATGGACATAAGTTCAAATCCAGTGACCTTTTATAGCATAGCCTCCATATTTGGAAAACTATAATTATCCTTCAATGAAGATATGTTGGGATTCCTAAAGTCAACACACAACCTTATATCTCTATTTTTCTTCCTAACAAGGACTAAATTAGACACCCAAGATGAATGTCTAATAGGCTTTATGCTCCATACATCTCTTAACTCAATTAGTTCCTCTTGCATTTTGGGGGCAAGAGTTGGATTAATTAGCCTTTGTTTCTTTCTAAAAGGTTTAGCATCTAGTTTCTATTGGATTTCATGTTGAAACAAATCTTCTCTATAAGCCTTAAGATCATCATATGACCATACAAACAAATGTCTATATTTTCTTAACAAATAAATCAAACCCTGCCTTATTTTAGGAGATCATTTCTTACCAATATACACCTTCTTAGGTGTTTCTTTAGTTCCTAAGTTTATCTCCTCGAGGTCCTTAGAATTATATTCTTTAGTATCCATTTGGGACCTATTTTGATTGTCAAAAATAGTTTCTAAGACAACTAATCCCCTCAAAATTTTATTTTTTTTCAAATGTACAAATTATTGACCAAAAATAGTATCTCTTCGATCTATGTTCTCTACATAAGCTACACAGTCAATTTCTTCACCTGCCAACATATTTTCACAATTTAATAATCTCAAGATATCTCTATCATCTTCAAATACATGCCAATTCTAGACATTTTCAAGGATAGAAGGCCTACTTTGGATTTCAACTTTGGATATACTAGAAAATGTAATATCATTATGGTTTATTGCTATATTTGCCAACAAATCTACCATCTTGTTATTAGTCCTACCTTTACTTATTATCCCAAATGCATCAAAATAATCAATCATATCGCATACAACATTTCTATATTATTTTAATCTTTTGTTTTTGGACACAAATATTTCTCACCTAGGATACAACCAATTTAGAATCCCCTATAACATGTAAACACTGTATCCCATGCTTGTGAGGTAATCCGAGTCCTAACAAAAAAGCCTTATATTGTGTTGTATTATTAGTATAAGGGAAAGTCAATGTAAAAGAGAATTTATATGTTACCCCTACAGGAGAAATCAATAAAATACCTACACCAAATCCATCTTTTTATCAAGCACCATAAAAAAATAGTCCATAAATCACCTTTTTTTGTCTTCGTGTTAGCTTCTTCTTCCATCTGTGATTTATGCTTATCTTTCTTCAAGATTATAACCTTAGCTCAGAATGCATTGACATCTATATCAACAAAGTTTTTCATATCATCCTCCATCTCTTCTTCTATCACATACATGCTCTTAGGTTCTCTATTTAGTTTCACTAAATTCCCATCAATTTTGAAACTAACAAATGATAGATTCCATTGTAAACTTCCTCCCATGGCAGCACTCCATTTTCTAGATAACAATATGCCATACTGAGGTGGAATGCCAACAACCAACACACTCATAGTAAGCTCTTTGTTAGGATAAACTATTAGTTTATATGCCAAAGCATTAATTGTACTTATGATTGTCACTTCTCTTTTGTCCATAGCACAACATCTTCCCTTAATAGTATCAACCTTCAAGCCTAATTCCTTCATTATTTCAAAAGGCATAAAAGTATTTGAAGCACTAGAATCAATCATGCAATTTTTTAATGTTTTACCATATACTAGGATACTCAAGAAAAATGGTTCAATACTTCCTAAGCATTTATTTAAAGAGCTATCCAAAAACATTTGGAGGATTTGAGACAAAACTACTTCAATTTCTTTGTCTTTTACCTTTTCTTCACTACTTTCCTTGGCAGTATGGCTTTCATTATAATTACATTTTACCTTTTCCTCAACACTTCCTACCCATGCTATGGCTTTACTTCTACGTTCAAGCATTCTTAATAACTCTGACAAAAGGAACTTTGATAGTGATTTGTGACAAAACAACAAGCATATCTACAGAAGAATTAGAGGGGACATCAATAGTCATACTACTTTTCTCATAAATTTTATCAAGAATACTTACAGCACCTTGATGAGTCTTGTCATTTATATTTAGCACTTTTGATGTTTTTTGCTCCGACTTCTTAAACCCATCATTTTGAAGTTCAGGAACCTTGGAATTTTCCATTTTCCTTGGCTCCCATTTCTTATTGGTAGCCTTGACATTTAGAGGAGGAATCTCTTTAGGCTTCATAACTTTCTTTTTATTAGGATCAACCTTCTTGATAAATATACTAGCCACTTGCCACCATCAACACTCAGAGCCATATTTCTAGTTTGTACCTAAGCTACCATGCTAGTAGTAATCTAATCAACCTCTTCTCTGAAAGGTTTCCTTAATATCACCTCCTCTCTAGTAGATGCCATGTTACATATATTTTCATCAACACCACTTTCCTCATCATAAAATATCATTCTAAAACTGCCTTTATTCATCTACATCCCTATCATGATCATGACTATTAGAATAGTCATAATGTGACTCAAACATGTTACATCCCACATCATCACTATTCTCTTCATGTTCCTAATGTTCTTCTACATTAGTCAAATTTCCAAAAAATGACAAAGCTACTAAACAATATTTAGGAGCATGGGATAATTGACAAATAAAACACCACGTAGGCTCAACAAAAAAATTAGGATCATCTACCATATTTATAGAATTTTTTGATAAGGGGTCAGGGGTGACCTTTTTATTGGTGTTCTTGGTGGAAGGAACACTAGGTTGACCATCCTTCCTAGTGGTCTTATAAGGGAAATTTCATAGTGTATTCTATCTACTAAAATTGGATTGATAAGGGATCTTATTTTTGGTGGGATTTTTATCATTTTTTACCTGAGGAAGATTCAAACCTTTTATAGAATTTAGAACTTGACTCATCTCAGTAGGTTCTTTCTTTTTTCCTCCTGCAAATTTGTGATCTTCCTTTCTATTTCACTTGCTCCTAAATAACCTAGGATCATCTCTTTTTCTTTCTAACGTCCTTGAAATTCTCAAATTATTTTCTATATTTATAGAAATTCTAAAAGCATCCATTAAGGTCCTAGGTTCCTTATCTCTAAGCTAGTATGCCATTTTACCATCAAAGGAATTCAAGTAAGTGGTCATAGATATCTTATCATCAACTTGCATGGTTTGCACCAACTTGTACATCCTCTTCTAAAATCTAGTGTTGAAGTTAGTAACAAACTCATTATGTAACTTTTTAATGTTTTTGAACTCGCCTAAGATATAACTCAAGTTCTTTTTATCACCATATTATTCCTTGAAATAGTACTCAATGTCTTTTCAATCTACAATAGATGATTCAGGAAACCTCTTGAACCATTCTCTAGCATCTTTCGTTAATGACTGAAAAAATAACTTCATGATAACATCTTTAGCCTCAACCTCATAATCACTCATCATGTTAAGAAAATTCCTCAAATGATCCTCACAAGTGATCGCATTATTTCTAGAAAACTTAGGCAATCTTTTCCTCATTTCTTGTGGAATGGGGTTAGGGAATCTAGGAATCCCATAAAAATATATCTGTCCATAACCCTCTAACTAAATAGGTCTCCTTTACAGGTCATTTGTAAGGTTATTTACAATATTTCTTTCATTTTTATTCAAAGTACTACTAGTACTAGCATCTACAACAACTTTATTAAGATCTATTTTCTATGATGAAGAAGACAGGGGAGAAGCTGACAATTTAAAAGTGTTCTTATTTACATCATTTGACCTATTCTTTTCATTATCTTTAGGTATAGCTATAAATTATTTCCTAGTATTTTCTTAGAATTTGATCTTATTATTCATCACAGCTATAGCTGCCTCATTTTCTACAATTTCTAATCTCTTAGCTAAAGCATTTCTTTCCTTCCTATTCTTTTCCAACTCAAGATCAGAAGGTGACATAGAATCTTGGATATGAATAGTCTTTACTAGTTCTTTGATCTTAATACAACTTCCTTCTACTTTCCCTTGTCCTTAACACCTACAACATGTTTTACATCTCTTCTCTTATGGTCTTCAACTTCTAGAGCCTTATAACTCTTAGTCTCTTGTATTACAAGACCTTTAAGGTTCACATCTTTGTTTTCTAACATCTTTTGCTCCTACACTCTAAGTTGTTCAACTTGTCCTACAATTTCAAGTTCCAATGCACTAACTGCTATTTCATTTTTCTTTCTCAAGGTAGTAGTTCTCCTAAGTAGTACTTATTTTTCTTCAAAAGCTTTCATGATATTTGCTTCCCTTTCCTTTTGAAATTTTCTATCAATAGCCTCTTGCTCAGAAAGCTACATTCTCAAAATCTTTTTCTCATCAAGGTCAAGAATGTTAAACTTAGAACTAGAAGTTTTTTCATCATTAAAAATCTTAGGCTCTAAGTGTTTAGGTCTTACTCTTTTAGGAGAGTAATCTAACATGAAAGGGTTCCTACTATGTTGAAAAAGATCATTACTATATCTAGCATCCAAATTAAATGTATGTGGTTACACAACCTTCTCTTGACATACTACTTTAGGAGTATTGTAGAAATCATCATTAGATAAACCTAGATGAGATCTAGGACCTTTCCAAGACGGTTCCCTTTCAGCCGCATAAGGGTAAAAATTTTCTTTCATTGCTACTTGGTCATGGGAATAGTTTCCTCTTTGCATCTAAGCCTCTTTTACAGCCTAGTTTTTCTTTCCTTTAGGAGGAAGATCAGTTTATAACTTAATTGTTGGGTTTTTCTTCACATTTTCCCACATATTTTTCACACTTCCCATGATCTAAAAATTTCCTTAAACTTGACACTGGTTAAAACTTTTTGAGTCGCCACCCATCTAGGGAACAATAATGCAATAACTTGACGTAATGAAATGATCATAGGATAATATGAATAATACTAACACATAGAAAGAAACAAATCAAAGTTGGTTCTAGGAGTACAACTCTTTCTTGATAGATAAGATACCCTTCTACGGACTGTACACGTCAGTGTACACCTGTGGTGTGGGGATTTGTTCTTTTCTTTTAAATTCTCAAGGTTTGTCACTAGAAAATTCCATTAAAACCATCGGTAATTGTCAAGAGTCTGAAAAATTGAACAGTAACATGATCAAGATAACTGTAGTGATGTTTACACTTAAGCATGTGTTGTACAAGTCCCCAATAGAGTCACCAATTTTGGTGGCTCTTGATTTAACAGTATTCATTATTACCAATAGACAATAGAATTCATTATAGCTAGAGATAGCTAATACTCATATTTAGTATAATAAACTGTATCTTTGCACCAACTTCACAAAATATAAATTCTTTCTACACTTTTGGCTCTACAAGACCAAGGTGGCAATACCTTAGGGATTCCAATATTTTCTTGACTCTTACCCTTAATCCCTAACATTATAGGTATGGTCTAATTTCTCTGATATATGTGAAACCAATCATGAACTATAGTATCTAACAATACCTCATGAACTTCCACAAATAGATGATGACCACCCTTATACACTAGATACAATATTTGATTGATTTATATTTGAATATAGATTAGATAGATGTAACAAAATTTAGTTCAATTTATCTTTGATTTATATGACCAATTCCTTATCCATTGTTACACAGAGTCAACTATTAGCAGGGGATCTAATTTAAATAACTTGTAAATGAATTTATCAATTGTAATCAGCAATTCCCATTCTTATGAAATATCCCTTTTTATAAACTCATAGACCCTACTAATTTATTGAAGCACTTCCTTAATTCCTTGAATCAAAAGAAACAATAGAATTAGTATACAACCTATCTATATCACATTCAATCAATTAAACCTTATTTAACTGATCTCACAATAAACAAACTCATAAATTGGAGATAGAAATTGACAACAAAGATGCAATGTAAGTACCCTTTTGTATTATACTTTGAACAGACTGATTTATAACCAATAGAAATTCAATGAAACTCAGAATATATTGCTGATTCTATCATTGATATATATCATCAGAGAGTACCAAACATGAAAGTAAACTCTAAACAAGTACCCATAAGTGGACCGACTATACTTTTCTTGAACAAAAAAATAATTATACAAAAATTTTGGACACTTCTCTAACCTTGGGATCTCAATTATATAAGGTGAGATGCAACAAGCTTCAGGCATAGAGAATTGATAGTTGTCCTTTAGATAGAAGATTTCTATATTTTTCTACTATCATAAAGGACAAAATTTTGTGCAATAGAAAAGATTTTGTATCATAACATTCGTTTGTGGGACAACTTTTCTATTCCACCTAGTGATATGTTTTCTTCACCTAAAAAGAGCTGATGATTGGCCTTTTTTCTATTATGAATCCTCAGAATATGTGGCCATCAGATGTGTCAATGATGTATCTAGCTTTGATCTCGAAAAGTTCACCTCAACTCTAGCATCTTCACTTGTATCATCATGTACTATTAAAGTAACAATTATTTTCTCTTACTCTATTGCCATCTCATCAATTTGGGCCTTTGTGCCTACAACTGTAATATTTTTCTAACCTCTCTTCTTCCTTTTGATCTTTGGATGGTACATCAATTATCTATATATCATCTTGCTCCATCCCCTCATCATCATTAGTTTCAACATCTTTTAGTTGTTCACTGGGAACAATATGCACCATCCACTTGTGAAAAAGTGTGTCATCTAGCCAATTGAACTATATAATATCATGTTGTTTCTTAATCACATATTCAACTACCTTTTTAATTTTAATAAAATCTTGCTTTAAAAAATCAAAGAATAATTGGGCTTTTACAATTTCTTTGGTAGTAGTTGACTAGCATGCATTTCCATTTTCATTTATGACTCTATTCATCCTTAGAAAAAATAAGTCATCTAATTCTTTGGCCCATTCTTCTCTACTTTTCAATTTATTCTTCTTATCTAAAGCATGCAAAAATAAAACGAAATTAACACTCTTGTATTTGTCCAAGTAGCTAACAGTTCTCCTCTATAACTCAACTCTTTTATCATCAAACTCTGAGAGGTCATTAACAACATCATAAGTTTTTTCTATATAATCATGTGATGAATTAATGACAAAAAAACATAAAAATGTGACATTTTTTCTCCTCTTATTCCACTTATTAACAATTGGCTTCAAATCTTCACCACTTGCCTTTATTTCATCCCATATGTTCACTATCTATGCTAGTTGATCATAAAAAAGGGCCATTCAATCTTATCAACCAAATACATAAGAGCCTTTCTCAATTTATCCTCATATTTTACATTTAACTCTAAATGTAATGCCCACAATTTTCTCTTCTCCTCTTCCAAATATTTAGTTATATAATACTATGTCCTTTGCGGTGTATTAGGAACCTCAATAATAGGAGTGGATTTAAAAGGCTCCACTAGTGGGCAAGGATATGTGATCCTTGGTCTAGTAGACTATTTCATAATCTTATTCTAAGGTTCAATTCTCCTTTGAACTTATTTATGGTAGGCTTCTAGAACCTTTTCATATTTATTTTGCAATTCAAGCATTGCCTTTTCTTCTCTCTAGCAGTGGCCAAATTCAAACTAGATACTTCCTACCTAGATGCACAACTTCTACATTAGTAGTATCTTCCACCCTTTTCACAATTAGGTTACCTATTAATCTAGTATTATCAGGATGGGAGGAGCACGTCCTAGATCCTTTCCTTATTGACCAAATGACTAATGCAGCCTGGTCCTCACTAAATTTGGCACCTTTTATTTCTTTATTCCCCTGATCTTCTATATTTAATTTTCTTGAAACAAAATTTAAAACTAAGGCATCTTCTATATCTCAATTTGATAAGAGCAAAACCCCCAGATGCTTTTATCATTTGTCTCCCCTCCTCAAGGGTCATGTTCTTGAATTCCTATGTAATTTCTTCTTTGATTTGACTCTGTGCATCTACCTCTTCCATCTCTAGATGCTTTGCTCTCAATTTACTACATCTTTCTTTGAACATTTCCATGTTTTTTCTACAAACAAACTAATGGAAGGCTCTAAATTTAACAAAATCATCATCAGATATGAATTCATGGTAGGCTTGCTCCATTACATGGTCCAATTCCCTTCCTCTATAATTTTTCACAGTCAATTCAAGGCTTGGCATTGGAGACTCCTAAGGATTTCCCTTATCTAACTCTCCTTTGGTGATGAATACTACCCCTTAGGATCCTAATTGCTTGATCTACTCCTTGGTGAGTTTTTCATCTCCAATTTGCAATGGAAATTGAGTAAGTTAATATTCCTCCATGTGAGGAGTCTGTTCTCTTATTATTCTTTGCCTCTTGGGGGAGGGTTCATCAGTTGTCTCTTCTAGAGCAACACTAGTTGACCCTATGATTTGTTTTCCTTTGCCTATAATGACTTCCTTATTCTAAATTACATTATAGCTAGGTCTTTTCCAAACAATTGATAGTCATGTTCCAACTGCAGGAGTAAATGACAATCTCCTCATGACCTCTCTGACTTTGTCTAGAAAAGAACTCATTAAAAATAGTTTCTTCTCATTCATTACCTCAAAGTTTGCAAAAAAATTAGCCATGAGTTTATCTATTTTGTCTGCCTTAGTTTTTGCATTACTTAGAGGCTTGTAATCTTTATCAAAATAATGAATAAATTCTAGAACTCTCTAGAAAACTCTCCATTTCTTCTTCTTAATCTCTTGCTCTTGCAAAGAGAACTCATTCCTTATTATATCTTCAAGGAAATAAGGCTCATGCTTGATGGTACCAACTTTAGCCCTTGATTTAAAAAGACTATTGTATAATCCCTCAAAATCTCAAAAATTAGGATCAAACACAACCATTTTATACTGAACTAATAATTTATACAAGGACAAATCCATCTTTTATGATCACAAATTGGTGAACTACAATACAAGTAGGGAAAATTGAGCCTCTATTTCTTCTTACCAAATATGCTTCGTCCAATCCTCCTACCTACCACAATATTTTAGCTATTCCTACTTTTAAAGGCACCTGGCAGGGTAGTACATGAGGAGTCCCATGAAAACCATAAACCCTAAAAAATATTAAAATAGGGTATGGTATAATATTAGCCCAACTGTGTGACACTTTTAAATCAGAGGGATTATCCATTGGTCTGACAAAATTCAATAATGCCCTAGGGATTCTGAAATTTTAACTTAATAAGAGGCTTCTCACTTTTGAGGCAAAATATTGGTCAAATCTAACAAAACTAGCATTTTTAGCATCCCTATTCATATCAACACTTCACAACTAGACTAGCATAACTTCTCCTTCATTTTCTCTATTTAAAACCATATCCTTCCTAAAATATGATGCACCCTTAAACAAGAACATATGCATCAATAATGAGTAGTGGCCACAAGTATTTTCTACCTTGCTTTTGACAATTTTGACTAGCTCTTCATTTATTTCTTCTACTATGTAAGATGCAAAATAAAAAATAATATCCACACCAAAAGAAGAAATCTAAGCCATCATATA
Organism: Cupressus sempervirens; assembly: GCA_028749045.1. Taxonomy (NCBI): domain Eukaryota; kingdom Viridiplantae; phylum Streptophyta; class Pinopsida; order Cupressales; family Cupressaceae; genus Cupressus; species Cupressus sempervirens. The sequence goes on from CM053785.1 coordinate 666,638,438, forward strand.
CAAAAACTTTATTGGCACAAACTTATGCTCATCCTTGCCAAAAGGCCTACATAAAGTCATGTATGTCTCTACAGTCTAGAAAGTGAAAAATTTCTTCTTAAAAGGTTCTCTAGTAGATGTTGTGACCACTAACAAGTTCCCTTGAGCCTATGTGTGCCCTTATTGCACCCTACCTATTCTTACCCATCTTAAATAGGCATTCCTTCTCCAATCCTGGCAAGTCAATGGGTATATAATAATCTGAAAAATAGTTTTAGTCTCAAAACTTCCATAATCTCCTCAGCATTAATACTCACTAAACACTCCCCATCCAATTTTCTTACAATTTGGGTCATAGGGTCATAATTTTGGGCAATGGCCATGAGTAAACCAACATTCACAAATACACCAGGGACCACAAGTTTCCCTAAATCAAAATTCCAAATGTTTGCATGGGGGGTGAACAAGTTTCTTTTTGAAAAAAACTTTAAGAAAAGGAAAAGCCCTAATTCAGTAGTAATTGCATCCATAAGCCAATTTCCCTTATCATATAAACCATTTTCTATTCTTGAGCCTAGGGTTTAAAGGAATCAAAATTTTCACCTGGACTAACTCATTGGTAGACTTAGGTAATAATTCATGAACCCCATCATGTATATTTCTGCTAGCATAATCTACCTAACCAAAGAATTCTTTCTTTGGAGGCATGATGGACACAAATCATAGAATAATAGAATACTTTTGATATGTAGTGACTTGAAAAACTTACTTGGCTATTCGTGCTTTTATTATTGCAATCCTATAACACATTGAAATTATTATAAATTCTTTTTCTTCTTGATTACAAAAAGCACAATTCCTCAATAGCTCCAAGGTCTTTGGAAATTTGAAAAATTTGTTTGTTTTTGAAAGAAATGGTGAAATCTTTGTAATATACTCTATTTCTAGTTTGCATGGGAGCTTTCAATTTTCATAAATAAACTATATGGAGAACTAGGTGGCATCACCTTCTATTTTGAATATACATCATTGATTTCCAAAAAAATGTGACAATCTAGGAACAAAATCATAAATGACTCAGCTTCCACTTGCCACGTTGGTAGTCAATCCAATGAAAAATTCTCTGCATACCCATTTCTCTCTACTACTCACAATTTGTTCTAGACTCACTTGCACTCACAAACACATGTTGCCTTATTGTTATGTCTCTATGCATAATCCACAAGCAACTTCTTAATGTGATATAATGACTATCATTGATTCATTCCTAATATGATGATGTGTATTTCACAAGTGTTTTAATGTGAATGTGATGGGCCCTTTTTTTTTGTACTTTAGTCACCATGTCACTACCATTAAAGATCAAACAATTTCTTATAGCAACTCAACGCCTACCATAGATGTGTTGTGATCTAACAGTTTCCATTTACATGTGTCATCATTCTAAATGCAATTCCATGTAACACATGACTCAACACTATTTTGGCATGTTGGAAAATTATATATAATAATTAACCCTTTTTGAAATGTTCCTTAAAATTACGTTCCACTATGTCTAGTCTTTTCTAGGAAGGTGCTACGTGACTACCAGTGTAAAATATGGGTTTTTGGTAGTGACAAAGTGACTAACACATTCTTTAAATGAATTTGGCACACAAAATATGCACATTCTTAATATTGGTACCATATTAATTGCTGCAAATGTGTCAAGATAATTACATGGCTTATTGCTAATGAGAGAACTTTTTAGAATCCAATTTTCAATTAAAACCATTGTCGTGTTCCACTTTTCTCAGTTAGGCAATATGTTGCAGTATTGGCATGATTCCTTCATATTCCAGTGGTGACATAGTGACTACCTTAAAATTTTAAGAAACTATGGTGCCAAGAAATACCACATGTTTCTACCTTTATTACTATATTCAATGCTTCTGACCATGCATCATAATCACACAACCATATTAATAATAGAAACATTTTACAACGCCTATCTCTTTTGTTGATATCACCTTTTCCACCTTTTTGGGAAGGAAGTATGTCGCTACCAGCAAGATTCTTGCATTTTCTGATCATGAGATAGTCACCTCTGGTATTTCACAAAAAATGGTAATGGAAAATAGAGAATATTCTAGCTAGTCCCCTTTTTTGATATTTAACATATCTGACACTACTGCAAATTTCAAAAATAACTAAAAAATGCAGCACCCATCTTTCAAAACTTCACCTCACTATCTTTCTGTTTCACGATGGTCATCATTTCGCATAGGATAAAATCCTTGCAGTTTGTGATAGTGACATGATGACCACCATAGATCTAAAGAGAGATCTGATAGTAGAAGAAAATTTAGGAAAATGAAACCAAAAAAGAAGAATTTAAACGATCTCATGAAAGAATATATCATTTTCAAAAATGATTCGCCCACTAAAATTTTCAAAATAACATCACCTGACCTAACAAGTCTACTTAGGGTGAAATTTTTTTATTATAATAGGGTTCCACATAGGACTAGTCAATTTTATAAAAGGTCAAACCCTAACTTGCAAGATATATACAAGTCTATCTGATTTTGCAAACCTATTTTATGTGAAAAATTTGCACTGTGGAAAATCAGACCATCATAGTATGTTACACTCAATAAGAGAACCCACTTAAGAAGAGTTGTGGAAGAAGAAAGAAGGAATATTTTAACTTAGACATGACCTTCCATCCCAATAAAATAGAAAATCTAGATAGAAGCCTCAAAAAAGGAATAAGAAAGATTGATAGAAATGATGGGGGCTAAAGGGACTAATGTCTTTAGGATTTTAAACTTTTAATTCATGCCAATGGACATAGAAATGGTAGGGGAAAGGATATGTGATGGGAATGCATCACTAGGAGAATATTGGGAATAATCTCCTCCATTACCTAAAGGGCCACTTGGTATACCTATCCTACCATTAGAATACCTTCTATCTATACCTCCTCAATAAGAACAAGAAGCAATTTATTTACCTCCTCTGGTAACAAAGCTAGAAAGTAAGGCCCTAGAGGAAGGTGGGTATGTTGAGTTTTACATAGTTGAAGTATTAAAAGAGGGAAAAAGTGTCAAAGAAGGATAACAAGTTCCCCCCAAAGTGGAGACTAGGTTCACAATAAAAGAAAAAATAGAGGCTCAATCAGTAGTCCTCCCATGACAAGAGAAGACTCTAGAATGAGGCGATAAAGGGAAAATACCATATTTCAGAGCTATGTCATCTATGTAGTACATATCCCCTATGGGAACTACTCCAACATGGTTAAAAAGTGAGGTCTTGACTCAATAAAGGAGACATGTCAAGTTCACCAAAGAGGAAGGTATGATAGAATTGATAAAAGCAATCAAGATGCCAGAACCTACTAACAATGAGGCTAAGACACTATCTTTTCTATTTAAGAACCAAAATGAGGATCCCTAGGAACACATTGCCATTCTTCCTCTCCATGTTGATACATAAGAAGTATGACTACCAGATGAAGAATATAGTGCTTGCAAATCCCATAATTGATACAACTAAGGTTTTGATCACCACAAGCAGTAAGCAATTATTTTCACAATTGGATCAAGGTGAATCATAAATTTTTGTTTTAAGAAAAAGGATAATTTTTTTAGAGGATACTTTGAAATAGTAGGGTTGATTGACCTCAATCATCCAAGGATTTCTCTAGGTGCTAGTCTAGAAAAGAAAGAGCGAAGACAAGTTATAGGGGAAACTAATTCATTTTTGTACACTTGCAAAATGTGGCATCATAGTTTTGAAGATTGAGGGGTACAAATAATAGAGGTAATTTGAACCTTCTACATAACATCAAAATTAATGCTAAAAAATTGGTTATCATAATAAAACAAGATTTTTGGCTAATGGATGAAGTACATACATAGGCCAATGATTTTGAAGCTTTGAAGACTATCAAAGGGAAAAGGTATTGTATGTTGTTGGATGTATATAAAGAAGAAGAATTAGGTAAAATAGATGATTGGATAGAAAAGGTATCAGTAGGCAAAAAAGTTATGGTAGGTTTATAAGAGGATATTCAAGAGATAAAGAATAAATCCCGAGGTCAAGCATGCATTTTTAGAAGAATTAGTGACTCTCGGATCATCTCATGGCTTCTCTCTTCTTGTCTTCTTCTTATTTTATTGTTTTGAGCCATGTAAAGGCTCATGTACCCATTAATTGATATAAAAGGGTAGATACATACTTAGCACCATTTCAAGATTTAGTTTGTATATAGTTAGCTTTATTTTATTAGTATTTAACATAGTATTTGCATTAGAAGATCTCTTACTCCTCACACAAAATTGGAGAGGGTTTCTTATAAATACAGATGTAATATGTACTCCAAGTAAATATTTTGATGCAGTAATAAATGTACTATTGTTGCTCTCATTCTAAGTATAGTAAATGTTTTTGGAGTGTCTTATTTTTGTGAATATATGTTCATGAATAGTAATGGAAATAATTATTCTATTACAATATTATAATGTGTGATATTTTAATTTTGGTTTGTTGTTGTGAAAAATTGGAGAAATGATCATTATTATTATTACATAGCATTTTGTCTTGTGTACACACAGTTTCCATGGCTACACAATTTGATGAATCGTTAAACATATTTCAATTTTCATTAAAGTTCCCATTCACAATTGCATCAATGGAGTTGAGGAAGCACTACTCCTAATTTTATTAGTCTCCTACTAGTTCCTTTTGATATCTTAATTCATATACTTGTTTTTCCTTTGGCTTATGTTTATTAGGTAGTTCCCTTTTAGTAATTTTATTTTAATCTCTTCTTACTCTATATTTGTTATTAGATTTTTCAAATAGGTGGTTAATACAGGAATTCATACAATTATATTTGACTATAAATTGCATTCATCATAAAATATAAAATAAAATTATATTGGTTTTGTGGTTATATTTAAGAAAAGTTGTGCAGAATTGGTAGATACTGACAAATACCTCCTTGTGAACATTTACATTTAGCTTAGATTGAGCTACTTGGTAGATTTAAAAAAAAAAAAATTAGAACCTTGGAGTTGGTGATTCATAAACTTTTTAAGAGAGATATTGATAAGAATTTCCACTCTTAGCATCATGCAAAATGATTTCTCAAGAAGATGGTAGGAGGAATAGAGTCCACAGTTTCAATTTTTTCTTCCTTGACCACTTTCTACATGGGGAAAAAAATTATTTTCTATATTACATTATGAAACATTTGAAGTCATGTGTGGCTATTCATAAGGTTAAATCCACTTATTGTATCCTCCATAAAGGAATTATCCTCCTATTTGTGGCATATTGCAAGACCAGAATCTCTAAGGCTAGCCAAAAAATAAAAAAGGAAGGGAGCACTTAGAATTAGAGGAATACCCTTGGGACTATCAAAGGAAAAACAAGTGTAAAAAGTGAAGACTTTGGGATAGACATAGGGGAGGAGAGTAATTTCAAGTTTTTTTAATTGTGGGATGATAAGGAATCATATGCCCTATGGAATGAAAATAGTGGATTTAAGGTCATGGAGCTTTCTACTTTTAGGAAGCAAAAAAATACCCTAGCCACTACCAGGATTAGTAATAACATGGGCCTCTTATTGGAAAAGAAGGATAAAATGAATTAAAAAATGATAACATGGAGGAGAATTTCAACTTGGTTGGGTACTTTATTTCTAACTATGAGGATGTACATAATATGGAATACATGAATGGCTCTAAGGACCAAGACATCATCTTTTTCCTCAATCCCATGGATATCCTATCTAAAGAAAAGGGTAAAGTAGATATTATTTTCTCCTTTGATAACTAGGTGTATAATGAAATTATTTCCATCAGACAAAAGGTGGAAACCCTTGAGAAATGTTTGCACAATGAAGTGGAGATAAGGAAAAGGATGGAAGTTGACTATAAAAATGTTCTAGACTACTCAATTAGTAAAATCCTAAATTGTATTGACAAAAGGATCGATTTCTCCAATCAAAAGATTATGAATGGTAAAGGTAAGATGGATTTGGAGGGTATTGAGTTCACAATTGATCTTAACAAAAAATACAAAGGATAGTAGGATGATAATGACGGGCTTCAAAAATGAATGATGGGGAGAGTCAATAGCAAGACAATGACAATGATTCAAAAGAATCATGAAGATAGTCTTGATGTGAGGGAGACTCAAGTTGATAGAGCTCTTAAGGAGTTGGCTTAGGTTTTGGTTCTCTATTCTCTGATTTTTTTGTGTCTTGTTTGTTCTAGTTTTTATTTTGTGCTAGTTGTGGAAGCTAGTTATTAGATGTTATGCAACCTTTTATGTTATTCAAACATAATTCTTAATCTAGATAGTACTATTTATACTTCAGATACTTTATGGGTTTTGGGTCCCTATAAAAACTATTTTCACCTTAATTAGAAATATAATTTGTCCCTTGTTATACCTAGTTGTCACTTGTTTAGTTGTAAAATGGAAGAACTTTAAATAGGTTTGTAGGCCTCCATTTTATGGGGACTCTAAGCCATTCAAGTACAATGTTAAAGGGAAAGAGGAGAATTTGCAAGTGTTATTCCACTTCTAACCCAAATTAGATTAGCTAGGACATAAAAGAATAAGGGTGCTAATAATAAATCCATATTATAGGAGGAATACTCTAAAATTAAATGTTCTTCTCAGCCTTTATTTAGGATAATGTGAATATGAAATTAAACTAATTGATTAGAAAATATAAATGTAGATGCTATATTAATACAATAAGCCCAATTAAAATGCAAATCTAGGGTAAAGATATAAAACAAAATGAAATAGGAAAGACTCACCTTCAAATGCATAGAGGAATATGTATTTTCACTAAAGAACTTCCAAATTTGAATCTTTTATGAAGATCCAATTATATATCTTGGAATGAAATGACGAATGTAAAAAAACCCTTAAATCTCCCCATAATTTGAGGCTAGAGGACTAGGGCGACATTGAAAGACATCCTACAACTAGGTTGAAATAGTTCAATACTCTGAAACTAATGACTCCTAAAATATTCTCGACTATAGAATCATGATCTATGATTCTTTTTTCTCCTAACCTACAAATAAACACAAAAAAGAAAGGTTTTGGGGTTGCAGTTTGATGAGGGCTTTCCTAGGTCAAGCCCTAAGTTAAGGAATTAATTGTAGTTGAAAAATTTAAATATAAAGGAAATGCTTGCATGTAGCATATCTGAATAATATCAAGTGAAATATACAATTAACTTCAAAGATGCAATTGACTTTGATATGTGATCAAATATGTAAGTCTAGCAACCTTGACTTAAATAAACCATAAGGAAGTCAAAGAATTCATATCCTTATGTATGAAAATGTATGTGACATTCCATAGATGAATAGTTGAAGAGCTTGAATGAAAACAAATGATGGACCTTCTCCTTAGAGTTAGATTCCACTACCACCTTAAGGATCTATTTGGTTTTTTAAAATAGACCAAAATTGGCTTTTGAAAAATGCAAATTTGGAAAATGGGGGCATTTGTGTCAAAATGGATAAATGGAATTAGAATTTTAGAATTCTAATTTTTCCTCAAAATTAGGTTTCTAAACATCATCAAAATAACTAGAATTAATCAAAACATGGTTACACATTTTAGAGGAGTGTAAAATCTTACCTTTTGTCAAGCAATTTAGGCAATTTCACCATTCGGTGAATGAATAGAGGATCACCACATTTTGAAAAATCCTCAAAACAAAGTCTCTATATGAATGAATCTTTGTGTATGCAATATGTTTCCAAGATGCTACCATGTCTGAAATGCCATGTATAGATGAAAAGTTTGGAATTTGAAAACATTACTTTTACTACTTGAACTAGATTGATGCTCAATGAATCCCATTTTTTGCATGAGGATTGTCTAAGTTGATTGCTAGAAAATGAAGGATTTTCTAAGTTTATACTCTTGGGTGTGGGGGACACTTAATTTTTTTGATTTTGTGGAAGTTGATAGAATCATGTATTAGGCAACTGATACATTCTTCCATACCATACAAAAAAATGTGAAGAAAGGTAATATTATTCCCAAAGCTTTGTGTGTAGATAAAGCTATTGATTAGATTGCAAAGGAAGGTAAGGAGAAATAAAATAAGCCAATGTAGATTATTGGAATTGATCATCCTTACTATTTCACATAATTGCTTCTTGAATATCTACAATCTCATTTACTAGGCTATAGAATCAACTTCAAGTGGACACCATTTCAAATTGTTATGCCTTAATCCACTCTTATACAAGCCTAGTCACCATATTAGGCTTGAGGTCTTCTTCTTCTATTCCATGTTTGAAAGTAACCAAGTGTCCAAATTATACATCTTGGGTGTATGAAATATAAAATTACATTCTCCTCTATTCACTATCAATATTACATATTGTGTTCTGCTTTTGACTTAGGATAAATGTGTTCTATATCTTATTCAATTTCTTTGTCAAACAAATAGAGCTATTAAAATTATAAAAATTATTTTGAAGATTTGAAAATTCTTGGTTTTTCTAATTCAATATTTGTTGAAATCTCAATTTATACAATTCCACAAACCAAATGGACCCTAAAGTTAGAAGCTTGATGTAAGAAGGAGATTCCTAGACTTGAATTCTTGAAAATACTTTCTTGAAGAATTTCTAGAATTATCTCTTATGGAGATGAGACAACTTGAGAATGAGATATGAAAATGAAGCCCCCAAGCCTCTTATTATACTAGATTTTGGGTAGAAAAACAACTCAGGATGACTAGGTAATGATCACAAACTAATTAAACCCTTGACGCCTTTCAAGCCCTGAGCTCTAGAATAGCAAGAGACTAGCTTGACCTTGGTCAACATAGTCTAATGATATGTTGACCTTGGAGGACTAGGTTAACCTGAGTTGACCTTATCTAGCAAGACATGTCCGAGGTACCACAAATATCTCTAGAATGTAGCGCAGATGAGATAGAGAGATAATGAACTAACGAAGAGGTATAGTCAAAAGGATATCAAGATGGTACCTAGAAGACCATGTCCAAAAGAAAGAGGTGATGAAAGAGCATGAAATGAAGAGGAAAGGAGAAAAATAGACCAAAAATATACTAAGGACTTAAAAGGTCTCAAAATGAAGTGCAACCAAAGACATTACATTTAGCCCCAACTTTAGTGGGAGTATGAGGCAAGTCATAATCTCAAAAAAGGAAGGAAGAGAAGAGAGACAATTTCACATTGAGATAGAAAATACCTAATCTTAAGGGTACAAGCCCCCAAACATAGGATCCTAACTCTATTTCCATGCATAAGAGAAAGAAAACAAAGCAAAAAGAAAGCCAAAGAAAAAAAATGAAATAAAAATCCAAAAGGACATAAAAGGGTTTGTACTAAAGCCGAAATAAACCATTGAAAAATACCTTGGTGGAGAAAATGTCTCTCTCATTAATATCATATTTGGAAGGCTATTACAAAACATAGTAGACCATATAGGAAAGGCAATAACACCACAAATGATTGTGTCCCTCAAGGTTTTGTTTTAGCAACACGAAAGAATGAAGAGAAAGGGAGTTATTTATTATTAATATTTGTGTTCCTTACCATGAATAACATTGAGGAAGGATTGAATAGTCTAACAAGTTTGTGTGTCTAATATTCATTCCTAAAAACAAAAAACAAAAACTAAGATCAAATAGTCTAGTGGATTTTTGTACACATTAGTCAACCATGTGCATCCATCAGTGGCTTGTGCATGCATATGTGTGTATGTGTGTCCACTCATGGATCAATTTACTAGTATCACCATGGAGTGATAAATGTATGTGCATTATCCTAGGAGGGATTTATCAAAAATAAAAAAGTAAAAGGATGTGTGTCCTAGGGATGGAGAAATGTCACTTATACCCATAGAGGATTTAGCAAATGTCATCCGTTATAGATATGTATGAGATTTAGCATATGATTGCATGTGTACAAAAATAGACATGACTTAACAATGCATATATTTTAGAGTGACCTATAAATCATAACCAATAGCCAAGACTAAAGTAGTCCAAGTCATACTCAGAATCCATCTTTATACATCATGGAAAAGCTATGTACAAAGAAGGTGTATAAAAGGTGCTTAAGTAAATAGATAAATTATTAAATGATAGTTTGTGTTGGTCTCTAATTGGTTTTGACAATTGAGTGCCAACACACTTAACCAATTCTCAAGATAATGCCAAGTATAATACACATGCTGAGCTACAGTGTGTTCTGAGCCAGAGAATCCAATAGGTGCCAAGTGAACTTCAGGTGTCGAGTGAAGTTCAAGTGTCAAGTGATAAGTGATGTCAAGTCACTATAGGTGCCAAGCAAAGTATAGATGTCGAGTGAGAGATAATTACTATAGATTTTGAGTAAAAAAGAATTCCTATATGTGTTGAGCATTAGCAACTAGTAAGTGCTGAGTAACACAAAATGAACACATGAGTTTGTATCTTCACAAACTCAGATGTAAACCATTTTTGGAGCTGACATATGATGAATCTTGAAGGATCTTAAAGATAAGATCAAATCTTTTGCATTACCTATGTAATTAGCATGTAGCCAATAAGAAAAATGGAGAAGGCATGCAACCAATAGGAAAAGTGCAAGAATTGAGTTGGAAATGAAGAGTAAATATTGATCATAGATTCATACCTAACCCTAAGTCTTCAAAATATTTAAAACAAGGATGAAACCCCATTATATGCATGGATGAGATAAGTGTATGGGTGAATTATAGTGAAATTTAGAGGGGTGTTTAAAGACTTAGAAAGTTAGAGTGGCATTGCAGTATTTAGTTGATCGAGAATAGAGTATTAGAGTTTTGAAGAGTGACATATCAAATCAAGCAAGGATCAGAGCAGATAGAGTAGAACAAGGATGTGGAATAAGCAATTGAAGATTGCAAGTTATTAGGTCAAGACATTCTTCTATACTTTCTAACCATTGTATTGAGAATGAAAATCCTATGATGATAGGCTGGCTTAGCAGCTATATTGGTTTAATAGCCACATTGTAGATCCTAACATGATTGTAAAACCTTTAGTAGGGTCACATTCCAAATGAATGTTTGTAAATCCTTTAACTAGGTCACTTTTAATAGGATGTAAAGTCTTTAATATGATAGGCCTTTCATAGGGAAAACCATTAGAAGTGGTCAAAGTTTGTAACCTAGAATAGTTACATATTGCTAGAGTGATACTTTGTGGGTGTCATCCCTACCCTAGTTTTACCCTCTCATTTTGGAGGGTTTTTGGGTTACCAAATCTTGTGTTATTTATTTTCATGAATGTATTTACTTTCATCTTTATTAAATGAATTAGATGCATGTGAATTTTTTCAGTTAAAAGGTTTTGAAAAGGTTAAAGTTAGTTACTTTTGATTCACCCCCCTCTTAGAAGTAAATCTTCCCACCTATAAATTCAACAGTTGGTATCAAAGACATGTTCTCACAAGGAGGAGCCTTAAAACTTGGAGAAAATATCTAGAAATGGAAGTCTAAAAACTTGGGAAGATCATAGAGAATTAGGCAATTGACATATAATTTCTTTACATGCTTTGGAAGAAGCTAATGAGGAATTGAGGAAATCCTTAAAGAGAAGAAGAGAGATTGCCATAGCTGAGAATGATACACAATATAAGGAGAATGACACCTCAAAACTATTTTCAAATGGAGATTCCAAAGATTTTGATGCAACAATAGCAAACCTAATGGAGAAGAATAGAGCTCAAGCAGAAGAAATCAGAACACTCAAGATTGAACAAGAGTCACAAGCCATGATGCTTTGTGAAGTAACTGAATAGAAGAAAAGAGCCATTGAAGACAAAGCTATGCTAGAGGAAGACACAAGAAATGTTGCCAATAGACTAGAAGAAAAGTCAATTGAGCTTGCAAGAATTTCAAACATGCAGCTAAACACCCTAAGCTAGATGATGAATGCACACCATGAACTGAATATCAAGGACATTGAGATCTCTACATCGGAGATACAAAATGACCTAAAAAGAGAGAAGGAGATTGTAGAGATCTTCAATAAACCTAATGAGGCTATCAAGTACTTTGAGTAGCTATTGAAATCACCAAGGGCTAGCAATGATACTTCAAGACTAGGATACATTAGCACTAAACAAGGAGAGTCATCCAAAACTACAAAAGAAAGGAGTAACAAAGGTAAGAATGCTAAACCTACTTATCATTTCAGTGTAAAAAGTGACACACCTCTAATGTATGTAGGAGCAAGAATGCCCATGAACATGAAAAACCTAAGAATGTGGGTTACTATCATAAGTGAAAAAATTAAGGACATCAAGCACATAATTGTAGGACTAGGACTATTAGAACACCAAGATTTGAAGGTCATTGCTACAATTGCAAGAAGTATGGACATAGAGCTTTTGAGTGTAGATCAAAGCCTATGTGGACACCTACTTAACCAACAAGAGGAAATAACCATGGACATCACTAAAATTTGGACTACAACACCAGGTATAGCTATCATTACTATCAGGAATATGGACACATTCCTAAAAAATTGTATAAGGAGACAGTTAAGAGGAAACTATAGTAGATGGTTGAGTCAAACCATATGTTTTAGATGCTTGAAGATTGGTCATATCAATAGGAATTTCCCAACAAGGTCAAAGGTGCCCAACTCAAAGAACAATGAAGGAAAAGAGAAGGCAGATGTTGAATACATCAAAGGAGAAATTAACAAGACATGGAACAAGAAAGATGGGAGTAGCACATCAAATGAAGGGAGCACTTCACCTAATAGGTCAAGTGATCACACTTCATCAAACTAAGTAAAGATAAGGCATAAGGGACTAGTTTAAAAATATTCATCATACATCAGTTCCTAAATAAACAAGCACTGAAAAGAAAAGATCAGCATGAACAATGATGCAAAGTTAAAATTTCAAGATTTCACAAGTGTTGCCAAGTTGCCCTCAGATGCTAAGTAAAATTTCAACACATGCTAAGTTGGTAATAGAAGCTAAGTAAAGAAATAAATTTTAGTTGAAGCCGAATGGATAAGGCTCCTATGGATGCTAAGTGATGAAAAGCCAATGGAAGCTAAGTGATGTAGAAATCCTTTAGAAGACAAGTGGATAGTTGTAAATGCACTAAGCATTAAATGCAAGAAAGATAGGGTATATTATCATGTTTTCAATCATTTTTCTTCACTGTAAATGAAGAGAAAAGATGAAAAAGAGTGTAGAGTGACTTCACAATAGAGAATCTACTGTTTGAGTAAATTTCAAAAGCATTTTAGTACAATTTTATTGATCTCGAGGTATTTACATTTGTGTCAAGCTACGTAATTTCATATTTTCTTTGTGCACAAACCCTAGATCACAAAAATGGCCTCAAATTCTAGGAAAACCCATGACAAAGAGCCATTTGAAGTCCAACTAGTGTCTAATGAGGTCAAGCAACCTAATTGTTGGTCAATACCAGAAGTAGCATATAAAAATGACCTAGCTAGAGCCCTATCTATCATACCCCCTAAGGTAGTTATGGTTCAAGATGTAAGGATATGTTACAATTGCAAAATTAGAGCCATAGGTGACATGGAAATGAGGGAAGCCTATGAGATATTGTGTGAAAATGGAGTTTTGAAAGAAGAGTACAAAATTGTTGAAAACAAGGGTTTGACATGTGCCCTAGAATTCCCTATAGTGTTCAAGACTGAATGGATCAAACTCATGCGTAGCAGAATACATGATGGAAGTTTATGGCTAGAGGATGGTGTAGTGAAAATCACAAAAAGAATTGTACATAGAGTGATAGGGTACCCAACCCTAGATCAACCAAAAACCCTCAAAAGTGATGCCAATGAGGCAATTGAGAAGAATACTAGTACCAAATGGAACAAAAGAGGAATGACAATTGATACCATTTGAGACACTCTTGTGGACTTTTTTGTTAGGGTTATTGCACAAAAATTATACCAATCCAATAGAATTAATAGTGTACCTTGTATTCTAGTAGATGTGGGTTGTAAATTGGTGAAAAAGGATCACACCTATAATCTTGCAGAATGGCAACTATATCAGATTAATGAAAATCTAGTAGCTATCAAGAGAACCAAGGGAGCCCAATGCAAATTTGGTGCTATTTTAATTTGTATATTGTTTTATGTACAAAATGAGTTTCCTTCTATTGGAAAATTAGTGTGGAAAGAAAATGGGTCAATCATAGCTCAAGCTAATGAATATATAGAGTAGATGGGAGCTAATTTTGAGACCCTAATGACCAGCTATTTTGAACACTTCAAGAAGACAATGAAAAAAAGGCTAAGAATACCAGTTTCCCTAGTAGAGAAACATGTTAATTATGTATGTTTTCTTGTAGATATTGATAATACATACATACATACAAGCTGCCACACCAAGAATCAGATGGTAAGACATCTAGGCTATGAAATAAACATAGATGAGACTTAGCAGCTATAACAACACTACTAGTAGAGGAAGTGGACAAGACTGCACCACATTTTGGAACCTATGATGTGGTCAGGTCCAAGGTGGATATGGAGTTAAAGACTACCTCCATACTAAAAAGGAAAGATAAAATTGTGAAGAAACTCAAAGCCAAATTTGGAGAGGGTACTACAGAAGCAACAAAAGAAGAAGAAGAAGCCAAAGATGATGAAGAGGAACAAGGTTAGGAAACACTTGCTTTAGCCCAAGGTATTAGTGAGGATGCTGAAGAAGAGGAAGGTGCCAAGAAAGAAGAACCCAAGGCTGAACTAAAGAAAATAAAGGCATTGAAATAGCTAATTGCTCAACCAAAGGCAAAGAAGAAGGCAACAAAGCCAAGACTAAGCAAGCCAACTACAAGGGTAGATACCAGGGCAACTACCCAAGTGGTAAAAGAATAGGGAAACCAAAAAGAAATAGAGCAAGGAGGGCCTACAAAGTAGAAGAAAAGAAGAAAATATGTTGAACCTCCTGAATTAGATGAAGAAAGGACAAAGTCTGATGAAGATCAATTCAGATTTGTAAGCCATTCTCCTAAATCCAAATTGGAAAGTGTTTGCAATAACATTAGAGATAATGCAGATCTAACTAGTATAAAGACCATTGATTTTAATAAGTTGACAAGGGATGAAAAAACATAGTCAAAGAATCCATCTACACTATGATGGCTAAGTTCAAGACCACCCAACTTGAACTTGGCAATTCAATGCCTAAAGAGTTAAGCTCATTAGTTGAGAGTAAATGACATTACTATCTCAAAATGGAGAAAGAAATAAGGGAGTCTACATTGGCTCATGTAATTCCAAAACTAACTAAAGGAAAAATTGAAAAGGCTAGCAAGAAACATGGGAGCAAATTGGCACCCAAATACAGAGCCTTTAGTATATTGCAAAACCAAATTGAGGATGTTGTGTAGAAATCCACTCTTATGTGGAAGGTTATATATGGGTTGAAAACAATTAAGGAAGGGCAAGAAGACCCATTTGAAGGAAGAAATGATGAAGAAGAAGAGGAAAATGAAAAAGAGGAGATAGAGAAAGAAAAATAAAAGGAAACAGTGGAAAAGACATAGGGTAAAGAGGCAACAACTGAGGAGCAACAAATAGAATAGAGTGTCCAAGACACCCAAATGCCACCACCAAGTCCTACACATATAGCACCTACAGAAACAATAATTGTAAAGGATTTTCCTAATACCTCAGGTCAGTACATCAATCCATTGATTGTAGAGGATCCCAAAAAGATCCTTCACCAAACTACATTGCAATCACAACTATGCATTAATCTAGTTTTGGTGAGTGTGGAAGAGTTGCACAAGGCTATAACATAAATCAAAAGGGAGAAGGTGAACACACAAGAAAAACCTTCACAACCTTTCAAAACTACAAAAAATCAACCTAAAGAGAAAGAATAATAGGGTACAATTGCTAAGGTTGATTCTACAGTAAAAGTGACAACAACTGTCGAGTAGCCAACAAAGGAACAAATGTGATATGATGTTCCTATTGCATAAAGACAAGGTGCACCTCATTAGATCATCATTGTTGATTAAGGTAGTATAGAAGAGGATAAGGAATAGGAGAATACCCCTAAGGAGCAAGAGGCAATACAAGAATTGGTGAACTTGCCTACCTTAGGGACTCCTACCAAGAATTTGAGCATTGATGCAGTACCATTGTAGATTTCAGCACTAGGCTCAAGCTCCACCAAGGTTGAAAGGGTACTTCATTATGGAGACCCTACACTTGATGAGAAAATAGTCATACCAAGTTATGACTCTAAAATAATGAATTTAACATAGATAAATGAAGTGCAAGAGGCACTAGAGAGAAGGAAGAAACAAGAGATACTCATAAATGAGTATAAATAGAAGCAAGAATTGGTATAAATAAAAGATATATTTCTTGATGAATTCAACTTGCAAGTACTTGGTGAAACCCAACCCATCATGGAACAATTGTCCAATATAGTGGATAAGGTACAAAATGAAGACCTTGATACTAATGTTAAGTTATTAGAATGGTCTGAAAGGAAATTTCAAATAAAAGTCAATGAGAAAATATCTAGTAAAATAGCACTTCACAAGTAGATGTTGGAAATATTCAGGACTAACAAAGTTACTGAGAGGGGAAGGGTGAATCAGTAAGCTTAAAATTTAAACCAATTCAGCATAATAACAAATTTACCATTCATTCATCTACTTTACTATATGCATGAAAAAGATTAACACACTGATTTGGTGACCCAGAAACCTTTCAAATTGAAAGTAAAACTGGGGTGAGAATGATGCCCACGAAACTTCAATACTGTAGTATAAAGTTGGTCGGTTAAGGCTTACAGTGATCAGTTCTGGTGATCTTCCATGTTAGGAGCAAGTAGGACTGCTAGATCCACCTTGTTAGAGGATTTACAAACATACAATGAAGTATGCACTCTGTTAGGAGATTTACAAAAGATTGTTAAGTCTACCCTGTTAGAGGATTTACAAAACTGATTCACCTGTTAGGATGAAGCAGTGGATCTGCTTGCAACTGGTTTGCTGATTAGATCTTATGTACTGATCACTTGATGTGATGGATATACCTTTGGTACTCCTTGATAACCTTTGAATACTCTGCTACTAATTCTCTTTCAATTCGTTCTTACTTCATTGTTACTTCTCTTCATCATATATATATATATTTTACAAATGGAACAATACATTACATATATACCATTCCAATATTTACAGCAACAAGGTCGACCAAATACAAGTGGAAAAAACATTACTGAGTCAGCCAGATAGTAGAAAACTCAGGTTCCTCAAACTCACTCGGTGACCTTCTGACACTTGGCATCCACTACATTACATGACATCGTCATGTACTCGGTAGAGGTAGGGGCTCGGTCCATACTAATCACTCTGAGTAGCTTGGGACTTGGTAACCACTGGTGACTTGGTAAACATTGTGTCACTTGGTAGAAACCAACTCGTTTGATTCACTTGGTAAGCACTGTATACTTCCTTTACCTATCTGTCTTGGTAATCACTGAAGCCTTCATTTACCTTCCTGACTTGGTAAATACTAAATCCTTTGTTTACCTTCCTGACTCGGTAAACACTAAATCCTTCGTTTACCTTTCTAACTCGATAAACATTAAAACCTTCATTTACTTTCTTGACTCGGTAAACACCAAAAACCTTCATTTACCTTTCTGACTCAGTAAACACTAAAACCTTTGTTTACCTTCCTGACTCGGTAAATACTGCTAAACATACTTGGTAACCAACGAATGCTCGGTATGAACTGTAAATTGAGTGATGAACTCAGTAAGCATTTAGAATCAAATAAGTGTTGTAACTAATGACAAATGTATCATTATTCTAACAATCTCCCCCTTTGGCATTAGTGACAAAAACACTTATGAGCCAAAATTTATATACAAGATCTGACAAACTGATTTGATTCTATTGTGCTGAATATACATGGGCTACCTTACATATAACTCCCCCATACAATATACACAAGGTTTTTACATGAGTTATATGACTTTATTTTTTATTACTTTATTACCTTCTCCCCTTTTGTGTCTGATTTTCTTCTATATATTACTTTCTCCCCCTTTTTGACAATAATGCCAAAGAATAAAAAATGTATTTACATGGAGACACCAAAATGTGTGATAAACTCAGAATGTACCTGAAGAATTAGTTGCAGAGTTTTATCCCAATTGTCTTCCAGGATTTTACATTTGGAGAGAGCAACTTGAACTTCTGCAAAAGTTCAATCACATGGTCTGCAACAGAGAAATTATTGTCATGGATCAATGTTTTTGAATATGCAATGTGCTTCTGCATTGTGTTCATGACAGGAAGGATCATATTCTGGATGTCAATTAGAGTAGACCTGATCCTTGCTTCCTCTCTCAGTAATTCTGCCTGTTTCTCTGACAAAAATTTGATTCTCAGATGATGGGATGAACTTGCACTGTGGTCAGATTGCAACATTTGGACACTGACCTTCATATCCGCATCAATTTTATTCAACTTTTTTTTTACTTCCTTTGTATACTCGGTAACATCACAAAGTTTTGCAAAAAGTGAGGTTACATTATTAAAATAATTTTCAATGTCAGACAAAATTGAGGTTAATTCAACCTATTTTAATGCAATATGCTGAGCAATGTGCTCAAGCACCTTATTGTCAAATTTCTTCTCTGCCTTCTCTATTAATTTTTCTTGTCCTGAGATATCCTCATTGAATTTATTCACCGCTTCTTCTAGTTGTAGCAAAATGTGTTGAGATGAATCCACTTCAACACCTATAGCCTCTGTTATTATATTTTTAGCACTTTCAATAATGCTATACTCCTGGTCTCTTTCATGCCTAAGCTATTTTTGCCTAGCCTTCTGCTCTAATAGCTAACTGATCATTCTCATTTCATCAACTGATGCAGTATCTCGATCTATCTTAGGAATGACAATGTCCTTATCCAGATCTATTTCTTCATCTACTGTCTTACTAGAAAACATGTATCTCTTAGGTTTTTCTGCAGTGACTGCACCTTTGCCCTTTGAAATTGAAACAATAGTTAATGATGTTGGACTGGCTGTCAAAACTGGAATGGGACCAACTAAAGGCAAACTAAGAGAAGTGCTGGCTATATCAAAACTTGATGTACTTCCCAAAAATGATGTACTACTCAAAAATGATGTACATACTGGTATATTTACAGTTGGAGAACTTACTGGAGCAAAAATTGGGGCCAATGTGGTTGAGGAAGATAAAATTGGTAAGAAACTAGGAAGACTTACTGTACAAGCTGCAGGTGGAAGAGATATACTCGGTGAAGTAGCTACTATAGTGGATGACTCGGTGGCTGATGATGTGCTTGGAATCTTGGTAACTAAAGAAGTGACTGCTAGCTCGGTAGATGAAGTTCTTGGCACTTGCATTGTAGAAACCTGGAGCTGAGAGGAGATGGGTGGAGATTGATCAATTGATGAGGCTATTGAGCTCAAAATCTCACCAGTAGAGGCTGCTTCTTCCTCCATTTCTCTTTCAGCTTCTTCCTCAATTTCTTTTCTAGCTTCTTCTTCAACTTCTAACATTATTGACTGCAGGTCTTTCGGTATTTCTTCAATGTCATCACCCTCATCATCATCATCATTATCATCACTATTGTCATTGTTCATGATTTCGAACAGTATCCTCACTGGGTTTGTGTAGATGATAGATGTTTTTCCACATGTTTGTAGCATCATTTACCACATGCTCAATATCTTTAACAAGTATCAAACAAGTGTGGAATCTAATCATCATATTGCCTTCATGATATTTCAGAGATTTCTTCACTTCAGCATTAGAGAGATTTGGCAAGAGATTCCTCAGGGTCTTCTCATAAATGTCTTTGACAGTTTTTGTTGCAACTCCCCATCTTGGTTGCAATCTTTCCAATAGCTCTTTGGAGATCTGAGAGGCTATCTGGTCTGGGGAGTATTTCCATTTTCCCATTTTGTTCAGTACTAGATCCTCAATCTGCATTTTCTCCTGTTCTATTCTGGTTTCAAACTTTAATGCTTTGAAGTTTGTGAAGCTACCTCCTTCATCTAATTGCTTTAGTCTTGCTTCAAAGGTGAGTGGAGGCTTAACAAATACAGGTTCCTTCTTTCCCTGTCTTGTTCTCCTAGAGAATACTGCAGTGGTTTGTTTTGTAGGTTTGGTGATAGTCACCTTACCTTTCTTTCGTTGAGGCTCTTCTTCTTCTTCTTCTTCCTTTTCTTCATCTTCTCCTCTCCCTTCTATTATCAGGAGAGGTCCAGTATCAGCTTTTAGCTTTTCTATCTTTCTCCTGCCTTTAGAGATTTCTTGAGGAAGCTTGATTTCAAGCTCTATTCTAACCTTTGCCTCTTCATAGGTTCCAAATGCAGGCAACTTGCGATCCACTGGTTCATTTACGAGTGCCTCAATGATATCTCTGGCATCATCAATATTTAGCCCATAGGGAAATGGTTTTACCCATGCCACTCAGGGTTTGATTGCCTCGATGTAGACTCTATCACAGTCAACCATGAAACAGACATCATCCTTATACTCTTCAACAAGTTTTGGAGGTATCCTGAACCTGTTGTTCATTCTTTCCTTGAAATCTTCAAAATAATTATCCATTACCTTATCAAAATTTATACCCATTTTTGCTATGAATTAATTTATTTGATACAAAATTGGAGTATCTTTCCTCCATACAACTGCACCCTTAGATGGAAAGAATTTCTGTACGTAGAAAAATAAACAAACTAGCAAAGAGCCAAATTTACAAGGGTTTGTCTTTGCAGTCCTTATGCTATCCATGTTTTTATTCAATTGTTTTAATAGCACATCAGCTAGGTCAAACTCCATATTTTTCTTTACAATCTTATATGCCAAATCTACAGCCTCATAGGGTACACTATTCAGCCTGCTGGAACTATACAGTTTGTATGCAATAACACAAATACCAAATTTTAGTTCTATATTTGAAACATTGTTGAGCTTTAAACCTTTTCCATCCCATTCAGCTTGGGTTAATTTCTAGAGGTCATCTCGACCTAGGGTTTTGGTGGTTTTGGCTTTGGTCAACATTGGTAAGCCCGTGATCTTGTGGATTATCTTCTTTGTTATGACGATGGGTTGTTCTAATCACAATTGTCCATTATGCACACAGCTTAAGATATACCTTACCCATTTTACTTGGAAACTCCTTGGCAGATGTGGGATATGGGTTAAACCTTTGGTTTCCAAATGTTTGAACTCGAGTTTTAGGGTTCCATTCACTCATAACTTGGCTAGGGTACTATCCATATCTAGTGTCCCTATTTCTTGCACAATACACTTGAAATGAGTACGAATATCATTGATTAGAAGTACCTTTGGAGGGATCTGTGATTGAGCTCCATGCGGGTCGAGTGATTCAGCGATGGCAGGAACAATTTTGAAATTGAGCGCCTTCCATTCGACTCCCTTCACAAGCATTTCAGAACCTTTCTTTGCCTTGCTGCCACTGGTGCTTGTGGATGCCATTGCTACTCGGTGAGAGAACAATTTCGTAACACAATTTCTTTGCTGGAAAATTTCTTCAAATCACTTGAACTCGCTTGGATGCACTTGAAAATATATTTGCTCTGTGAACTCTGAATTTGCGATGAAAAATGAGATCAAATTCTACCCTTTTTGATCAAAATCTTGTCATTAATGCTTGGGTACGAAGGTAGCTGAGAATTAGGGTTTTATAAATGGTCACTAACTTACTTGGTAAACCTTGCAACTCGATGAACATGCAAAACTTTCTTATCTTCCAGATCGAGCTCGGTAAAGTCTAAAAATCAACCTTACTCGGTAGATGCAACACTGTGAATTATGACTTGTATCTGCAATATTGATTTATCATTTCCAATCCTTCTTTCTGGAACTGCTTAGGATATGGCTTGAGGATGCAGTCCCTTATCCTTCTTGATAAGTCTAATTAGGAATGGTGGAGTCAGCCATTCTTAGAGTGACATTTCCATCATTTGAATTTTCTTGCTCGGTAGACTTAGGAATCCACTGTTGTTTCATTTTCTTTCGAATATTATCAACTCTAGTTTTCTTTTCATCTTCAACCTTTCCTATATTCATGCAATTCTTGGCTATATGACCAATTTCAGTACAAGTATAGCATCTTATGGTTGTATCTTTCTTCCTTAGGTGATGCCTTCTACAGTTTGTTCCTATGTGTCCATATTCTCCACAATAGTGACATCTACACCAAGTATTGTAATCCCAACCAAATATTGCTTTGACAATTTGTTCTGCTGGATTGAGTGATTTTGATCTACATTCAGATGCCTTATGTCCTTGTTTCTTGCATTTGTGACACTTTCCTTCAAACTTTGGTTTCTCCTTGCATTCATTGGCTTTATGACCATGCTGATTGCAATTGAAACATTTGCCATTGAATTTACCTTTACCATTACTCCAATATTTGTTAGATGTATGACCTATCTTGCCACAATGATTACAAGTGGGTCTTTGATTCCTTTGGGTACCTTGTTCAAAAGATTCACCTTCTTCCTTGTATCCAAGACCAGCTTTACCCTTTTGCTTATAAAAATTCTGCTCATTTTGCTGATTCAATTGACTCATGTCTGCTTGAGATTTCATCATCCTTTCATTGAATTTCTTTTCAATATTTAGATCATTTTCCAAGCTTTCATTGATTTGTCTTTCAGTTCTTAAGTCATTCTATAGACTTTCATTTTGTGCTCTAAGAATCCTGATTTCTTCATTTGCATTGGATAGTTGATCTGCTAGATCTTCATGTTCAAGGGATTGATTTTGAGTTTCATGACTTCTATATTCCAATTCATCTTGTGCTTTGTTTCTTTGTTCCAAAACTTCACATAGCCTGATTGATTGTATTTCTTGCTCTATTTTAAGCTTTCTTACCTCTTCTTGTAGTGATCCATTCTTTTCTAGAAGTTCTTTGATTGCTTTGTTAGCTTCTTCTGTATTACTTGATGGTAACAAATCTTCAATCCTTTCTTCAACATAAAAATGGTCATTTATTTGTCTTGCAAGTTCCTTTCTTCTTTTTAGGGATTGAGAAAGATGTTCCTTTGCTTCTTTGAGTTGAACCATGGCCATCTCCAAATCTAGCTTCTCATTTTCAATAGTTTTGTCAAGTCTAAATATCTCCATTGTCCTTGATCTTTGCTCAAGCTGTCAAGCTCTGTCTTGAGAACCACAAAGCTCTAATACCAATTGTTGGAAATATTTAGGACTAACAAAGTTACTGAGAGGGGAGGGGTGAATCAGTAAGCTTAAAATTTAAACCAATTCAGCATAATGACAAATTTACCATTCATTCATCTACTTTACTGTATGCATGAAAAAGATTAACACACTGATTTGGTGACCCATAAACCTTTCAAATTAAAAGTAAAATTGGGGTGGGAATGATGCCCACAAAACTTCAATACTGCAGTATAAAGTTGGCTAGTTAAGGCTTACAGTGATCACTTCTGGTGATCTGCCCTGTTAGGAGTAACTAGGACTGCTAGATCCACCTTGTTAGAGGATTTACAAACATACAATGAAGTATGCACTCTGTTAGGAGATTTACAAAAGACTGTTAAGTCTACCCTGTTAAAGGATTTACAAAATTGATTCACCTGTTAGGATGAAGCAGTGGATCTGCTTGCAACTGGTTTGCTGATTAGATCTTATGTACTAATCACTTGATGTGATGGATATATCTTTGCTGCTCCTTGATAACCTTTGAATACTCCGTTGTTGATTCTCTTTCGATTTGTTCTTACTTCACTGTTACTTCTCTTCATCACATATATATATTTTTTGCAAATGGCACAATACATTACATATATACCATTCCAATATTTACAGCAATAAGGTCGGCCAAATACAAGTGGACAAAACATTACTGAGTCGGCCAGATAGTAGAAAACTCAGGTTCCTCAAACTCACTCGGTGACCTTCTAACACTCAGCATCCACTACATTACACGGCATCGTCATGTACTTGGTAGAGGTAGAGACTCAGTCCATACTAATCACTCTGAGTAGCTTGGGACTTGGTAACCACTGGTGACTTGGTAAACATTGTGTCACTCGGTAGAAACTAACTCCTTCAATTCACTTGGTAAGCACTGTATACTTCCTTTACCTTTTTGTCTTGGTAATCACTGAAGCCTTCATTTACCTTCCTGACTCGGTAAATACTAAATCCTTTGTTTACCTTCCTGATTCGGTAAACACTAAATCCTTTGTTTATCTTTCTGACTCAATAAACATTAAAACCTTCATTTACTTTCTTGACTCAGTAAACACCAAAACCTTCATTTACCTTTCTGACTCGGTAAACACTAAAACCTTTGTTTACCTTCCTGACTTGGTAGATACTGCTG
This sequence comes from Cupressus sempervirens, assembly GCA_028749045.1. NCBI lineage: Eukaryota > Viridiplantae > Streptophyta > Pinopsida > Cupressales > Cupressaceae > Cupressus > Cupressus sempervirens. The sequence goes on from CM053785.1 coordinate 666,662,848, forward strand.
AACATACTTGGTAACTCGGTAAGCATTTAGAATCAAATAGGTGTTGTAACTAATGACAAATGTATCATTATTCCAATAGTAGAATTGGCTAAGAAAATTGAGAAAGTGAAAATAGTACTTGGGAATGTATTCTCATTGTACAGAAAATTGTGTGACTCATCATATTTCACACAAGAAACTAGCCAAAGGATACTGAGCTTGGAATTAAATCTCAAGATTTCTAGCACACAACTACCCAAAGAACTAGCTCAGAGTGAGAAACATTTTGCAACTATTCTTCACACATAGAAAGAGTTAGCTATATGGATAGTAGAAGAGGCCAATATTAAGGTCAAATTAATGCAAATTCAATCCTCTATTACTCTACATCTAGAAGTACTACATAAGGAACATGCCTTTGCAAAAAATGTGTTAAGGAAAGATCCTAATATTTCTACTTTATAAGGCCTTATACATTTTGCAACAGAGACAACCATCAAACACAAATCACTGGAAATAGCATTGAACAATTGGGATGCTTCTCTGAAGATGATCATGGAGGTAAATAAAACTTTTTTGGCTAAATATTCTATTTATCCTTAGGACCCTTTGACATAAGTATCAAAAAGGGGGAGATATAAAATTTTGGGGGAGATAATAAGAATGGGGAGATAATACATTCTTTGATGGAGGAAATAAAGGATATCCAAAGGGGGAGATATTCAAATTTTGAGAAGATACAAAATTAGCATATGAGTTTGTATCTTCACAAACTCAGATGTAAACCATTTTTGGAGTCAAAAAAGGACGAATCTTGAAGGATCTTAAAGATAAGATCAAATCTTTTTCATTACCTAAGTAATCAACATGCAACCAATAAGAAAAATGGAGAAGGCATGCAACCAATAGGAAAAGTGCAAGAACTGAGTGAGAAATAAAGAGTAGATATTGATCATAGATTCATACCTAACCCTAAGTCTTTAAAATCCTTAAAAGGAGGAAAAAACCCCAATGTATGCATGGATGAGAGAAGTGTATGGGTGAACTACAACAAATTTTAGAGGGGTGTTTAAAGACTTAGAAAGGTAGAGCAACATTGTAGTATTTAGTTGATCAAGAACAAAGTATCAAAGTTTCAAAGAGTGACATATTAGACCAAGAAAGCATCATAGTAGACATAGTAGAACAAGGATCTAGAATCAACAATTGAAGATTGCAAGTTATCAGGTTAAGACATTCTTCTATACTTTCTAACCATTTTATTGAGAATGAAAATCCTATGATGATAGGTTAGCTTAGCAGCTATATTGTTTTAATAGCCACATTGTAGATCCTTAATAGGATTGTAAAACCTTTAGTAGGGTAACATTCCAAATGAATGTTTGTAAATCATTTGAACAGGTCACTTTTAATAGGGCATAAAGTATTTAACATGACATGCCCTTCATAGGGCAGACCATTAGAAGTGGTTAAACTTTGTAACCTTGAATAGTTACATATTGATGTAATGATACTTTGTTGGTGTCATCCCCACCCTAGTTTTACCTTCTCATTTTGGAGGGTTTTTGGATTACCAAATCTTGTGTTATCTATTTTCATGCATGTCTTTACTTTCATGTTTATTAGATGAATTTGATGCATGTGAATGTTTTCAGTTAATGCGAATTTGATGAATTTGATGCATGTGCATGTGAATTTTTTTCATGTGAATGTTGAATTTGATGCATGTGAATGTTTTCAGTTAATTGTTAATAGTTTTACAAATAAAGAAGAGGTGATGATCAAGGACATGCACCTTTTTTATAAGAGAGAGTCATGATTAAGATACAATTCCTTATAAGAGAAGAATAAGAAATAATAAAGAAACACAACTATACTAAGGAAAGATGATGCTTAGAAAAAAAAGATTATACAAAGGCCTTTCCCTACAAGCGTAAGACAAGAATGAAAGTGTATGGAAAGATTAACTAGAACAACATCTCATGAGATATAAAGATGAATCAGAAGAAAAAATGGATAGCTATGCTAACATAAGGAGAGATAAGATAACCATGGCCAAAGGAACACCCATCTATCCAAACTATGTGCAAGAGTAAACACAGTGAAAAAAAAAACCAAATAACAAAAAACTCAAGAGATAGAGAAACAAAGTTCCTTTATAGATTCGTCAAGTAATCAAATACATGCCCAACTATAAGGCCTTTTGGGTTATGGCCACATTACAATTCATATTTATTAAGATCAAACTTTGCAATTCAACTTACTTATGCTTGACATCCAAACAAACTTGATATCCAAAGGACTTGGTACCCAAATGAACTTGGTAGCCAAAGGAGAGCTTGACAATGACAGAAGACTTGGTGACCAAAGGAATAACTCAGTCACCAAAGAATCACTTAGCAACCTCAATATAACTCAGCAACAACTACAAACTTGGAAAATATAGAGAAATCAACAATGCAAGACATTACAACTTGATAGTAACTAAGAAACTCAAAAAACATGTAGGATAGCAATACACCCCAAGATGATCCTACATTAGACAATCAGGGTTGAAAGAAATGATTCTCGTAAATCATCGAGATTTCACAACATGACTGAATCCAACTCAAATTGGGAAATTCATGTAGCATCTTCCATTGGTCTGTTCTTCCTCTTTACCAAATACTGATAGTATTATTTTCCTATTGTGCTCTTACTAACTTTATGATCCAATACCTATTCAACCTCTTCAATTTTCTTCTTGAGATAACTGTTTGAGACAACAACTTCATCATCTAACTCATTATATTTGTACAAATCAACAACATTGAATATAGGAGATATATCCACGTCATTAGGTAAGTCAACTTCATAAGCATTACTATTGTCAAACTTCCTCATCTTCAACTTACTATATGTTCCAACAAGAAATCTTCCTTTCTTGAAATTAACCATCACATCATCACCAACTTCAAAGCATGATGTCTTCTAGACTTATCATCATTTTCATTGTAATTTTAATTAATTTGTTCTAACTTCAGCTTCAATTCCTTAAGCAAAGACTTGATAAAATCAACAGACCGTTCTCCTACATCACTTCTCTCTTCTTCACTAGCAATATCCCTTAAATGTGATACTCCTCTAGGATGCATTCTAATGATAATATCAAAGGGTGTCTTCCCTATACTCCTATTCACAGAATTATTATATGTAAGCTTAGCTTTTGCTAATATCATCTCCCACTTATGTTGTTTGTCTCCAGCTAAACATCTCAAAAAATTTCCCAACCTTCTATTTATAGCCTATTGTGTCCATTAGTATGTGGATGGAAAGTAGAACTAAACTTCAACTCAATATCCATATTTTTCAACAAAGTCCTCCAAAAATAGCCAACAAATTTATTGTCTCTATCAGGAATAATACTTTTGGTAATCCATGCAATCCAATAATCACTTTGAACAAAATCTTAGCAACATGATCAACATATGATGTGTTCTTACATGGTATGAAATAAGCCATTTTAGAAAATCTATTCACAACAACAAATATAGAATCATACCTCTTCACTATCTTGGGCAATCCAAGAAAAAAATCCATGCTAATGTCACTCCATGGTTTCTTAGGAACAAAATTAGGTGTATACAAACTTGTATTTTAAATTTCTCCTTTTGCAACTTGACAAACTCGACAACTCTTTACAAACATTTGAACATTCTTCTACATATGAGGCTAATAATACTTCTCCTTTAACAAACTTAGTGTATTAAAAAATATCCATCCAATCCACCACTATGATTTTCCTTAATAAAATTTAATCTCATAGAACTCTTATGAATACAAAATTCAATACCATGAATTAGTATACCTTCTTGAATAAAATACTCAACAAACTTACTTGGTTTTTCTATCAAACTTGGTGCTCTACACTCTATCCACATCTCAGAAGATTTAGGACCAGTATCATACAACTTCTTCATCCCATGGAAACCAATAATTTCAACCTTCATCTTAGTCAGAAAATAATGTCTACTACTCAAAGCATCAAAAACTTGGTTAGCAACTCCACTTTTATGCTCAATCACAAATGTAAAAATCTGCAAATACCCACATCAGATATCTTTGATTCAACTTATGTGGACTTCCCAAGTACTATAAGGATTTATGATTGGTAAACAACACAAAATCCTTAGGAATCAAATAATGTCTCCACTTCTTCAAGGCTTGAACAATAGCATAAAAGTCTTGATCTTACACAAAATACTTCCTTTTAGCATCATTCAACTTCTCACTAAAGAAAGCAATAAGTTTACCTTCTTGACTCAACATAGCTCCTATTACACTACCACTTACATCACATTCAACTTGAAATACCTTATTGAAATCAGGAAAAGCTAACTCATGTAACTCAACAAATTTTTGTTTCAAAGTCTCAAAACTATTATCAGTTCCATTTTTCCACTTGAATTCCTTTGTGTTGTCTCTCATTGTCTTAGTCATAGCATTATAAATAGAATAGAAATACCTTATAAACTTCTTGTAAAAACTAGCCAAACCATGAAATAATCCCACCTCACCTAGATTATCAAGTGTAGGCCACTCCAAAATTTCTCTAACCTTGTTAGGATCCATTTTTAAAATATCATCAAAAATAAAAAATCCCAAATACACAATCTCCTCTTGCATAAAAGAACACTTTTTCAGATTAATCATCAACTTTTCCTCTTTCAATTTATGCAATACTTGTCTAATTTTCTCAAGATATTATTCCTTAGTCTTCCTAAATATCACAATATCATGCAAATAAAAAATCACAAACTTACCCATGAATTTTTTCAGAACTTCATTCATCAACCTCATGAAAGTAATAGGTGCATTAGTCAACAAAAATGCATTACCAACCATTTGTACAAACCATCTTTTATCTTGAAAGCAGTCTTTCATTCATTACCTTCTTTTATTTTGATTTGATGATATCCACTCTTCAAATCAATCTTGTTAAAATACTATTCTCCACTCAAATAATCCATTATGTCATCCATTCTTGGCATAGGAAACCTATATATTATTGTGATCTTCTTAATAGCTATAGAATCAGTAGACATTCTCCACTCTACATTCTCATTTAGTGTTAATATAGAAGGTACAACATATGGACTCAAACTTTCTATAATCAATTTTTTTTGTAAAAACTCATGCACTTGTCTATTAAGTGAATATCTAGTAGAAATCAAGGATGATGATGATGATAGTGACAATGATGAAGAAGATAAAACACCAAGTGTCACTTTTTGATGTTGAAGATTATTAGGTACTAAAGGATGATGAAGAAGAGAAAGATGAAAAAGTTGATGAGGAAGATAAGGAAGGAGATGAAGAAAATGACCAAGTAAGAATAGCTGCATAGGTCATAGCCTCCCTTCCTCACTCTCCACCAAAGACAGCTACATCATCTAGTTGGAGTAAGCTTCAACAAGTATGATTGCAACCACCTCAAATATATCATCTGATCAATCATTATTTGCTACCTCATAGCTCCAGGTATCTACAATGGAAGTGTCTGCCACATCATCTATAGAGCTACAACCCTCCTCTTCATTAGCTCCCGAGCCAGTAACTTCAACAGTGTGTTCAACATCTAGTTCTACAATTTTGTCAACTACAATTTTGCATGCCCATGTAAGTACAACATTTGTAAATATTTCTACTAGTGCTTCTATTGTATGTGCTCTAGTCAATGTTCCACCTAATATCACTTCAATTTTGGGTAGGACATTAGTTTTGGATTCTTTTAGCACTCCTCTTAGTTTTCCTCTAGTTGGACCTATTAAAGTTTTAATTGCAAGTCCAGCTATCTCTATAATTGTTTATATTTCTATATCTAATGCAGTAATGTTAGTTGTAGAACCAAGGATACCCCTAAAGCTTCTACTTACCAAAAAGGAAATTGATGATGATATTGATTTGGACAAAGAGATGGTAATTTCCAAGTTGGATCTTGATACTACTATAGTTGAAGAAATGAGACTAGTGAGCCAACTTTTGGAGCAAAAGGCAAGGTAGAAACAACTTAGAGTGGAAAGAGATAGAGAATACTAAATAATTGAGAGTTCAAAGAACATTTTGATAGAGGCTATAGTTGTGGATGTTGATTTAAATCAACACATTTTTAACAATTGGAAGAAGTAGTCAATAAGCTCAATGAGGATACATTTGGTCAAGAGAAGTTAATAGAAAAGGAAAAGAAAAAGTTTGATAATAAAGTGGTTGAGCACATTGCTATTAACTAGGTAGAACTATCCTCAATTTTGAGCAAGATTGAACATTCCTTTAACAATGTAGCATCACTTTTTGCTAAGCTATGTGATACTACCAAGTTTACTAAGGAGATAAAGGAGAAATTGAACAAGATTGATGCATACATTAAGGCCAGTGCTCAAAGGTTGCAGCTTGACCCCAACTCAAGCTCAACACATCACATTAAGGTAAGATTTTTGTTAGATATGCAAGCTGAGCTACTGAGAGAGGAAGCAAGGATTAGATCTACATTTATAGACATCAAAACATGATCCTTCCAATCATGGACATAATGTAAAAGCATATTCCATACTCAAAAACATTGGTCTAGGATAACAATTTTTCTATTGCAGACAATATGATTGAGCTCTTAGTAGAGGTTCAAGTAGCTCTCAATCCATGCAAAATTTTGCAAGATAATTGTGATAAGACATTAGCACTTATTCTCAAGGTACATTCTAAGTTTCTCTCACATTTTGGTGTTTCTATTTGATTATATTGTATAAATCATTGGAATTATTGTCAAAAAGGGGGAGTAAGGGACTTGTGGAGATAAAGGAGGAGAGAATAGATAGATATATGTACAAAATAAAATGGTGAAAGACTATGTATATATTATGTCTTATGTATGGAGGAGATATGTGAAAATTTATATACAATAGCATTACAAAGATAAATTTTGAAAAATAAAAATTAGTATTTCTATGTACATAAGTCTTGGCTTATAAGTTTTTTTGTCACTAATGCCAAAGGGAGAGATTGTTGGCATTAAATTATGTTTTTCATTAGTGACAACACTTAGTCAATTTCATATGGTTACTGAGCTCATCATTCAGACTCTAGTGTTTGTCGAACAATCCAATGGTAATGAAGTTTCACAGTTCATACCAAGCATTCCTAAAGCTACCAAGTGAATATAGACAGTGTACAATCTAGCAATGTTTACCAAGTAGACAATGTTTACCAAGTAGATAGTGGTCACTGAGCTTGAAAATGTCTACCAATTCATTAGTTTGTGTGATGAGAAGTCAGTGTCTATCGAGTGATGGATGTGTAGTGTTTATCGAGTGAAAGAAAGGTAAACAAAGAATTCAATATTGACCAAGTGACATTGCATCTACCAAGTCTCCAATGGTTACTAAGTTTGAAGCTATGTTGTGTGATTAGTATGAACCAAGCCTCTACTTCTATTGAGTGCATGACAATGCCGAGTAATGTAGTCGACATTGAGTATCAGAAGTTCACCAAGTCAACTTACAGAACTCAAGTTTCTACTATTTGGCCAACTCATTATTATTTTGTTTACTTGTGTTTAGCCAAACTAGTAATTGTAAATATTGGAATGATATATATGTAATGTATTGTATCATTTGCAATATATGAATATGAGAGTATGGATAATGGAGATATAATGTATTGACAAGAGTGAATGCAAACTAGTACCAGAGCAAAGTATTCAACAAGGTCTACAAGGAGCAGTAAAGTTATATTTATCACATAAAGTGATCTATACTTCAAGGATTTAATAAAAAATAAAGTTGTAAGTTAGATCTATTATTTCATCCTAATAGATGAACCAATTTTGTAAATCCTTTAATAGGGTAGACTTAAGAGTCTTTCTTTGAATCTCTTAACAGAGTGCATACTTCATTATATGTTTGTAAAACCTCTAACAAGGTGGATCTAGTAGTATAAATTGCTCTTAACAGGGTAGATCATCAAAAGTGGTCAATGTAAGCCTTAATATGCCAACTTTATACTGTAGTATTGAAGTTTTGTGGGTATCATCCCTACCCTAGTTTTACTTTCTATTTGGAAGGTTTCTGGGTCACAAAATATTGTGTTCATGTTCCATGAATTTTTATCTTTTAGTTTCTCATGCATGAAGTAGATTAGATGAACGAATGATAAGTGTTGAATTAATTTAAAGTTTTTGAAGTTACTGATTCACCCCTCCCCTCTGAGTAACCTAACTAGTCTTGATTATTTCCAACAATTGCTATCAGAGCTTTGTGGTTCTTTGGATAAATCTTGATAGCTTGAGCAAAGATCAAGGAGAATGGAGATATTCAAACTTGACAAAGCTATTGAAAATGAGAAGCTAGATTTGGAGATGGCCATAGCTCAACTCAAGAAAGAAAAAGAACATCTTTCCCAATCCCTAAAAGGAAGGATAGAACTTACAAAATAGATGAATGACCACCAGTATGTCGAAGAAAATATTGAAGACCTTTTCCCCTCAAGTAGTTCAGATGAAGCAAATGAGGCAATCAAAGAACTCCTAGAAACGAATGGCTCTTTGCAAGAAGAGATAAGAAAATTGAAAAGAGAATAGGAAATTCAGTCAATAAGATTGTGTGAAATCTTAGAACTAAGGAATAAGGAAAATGAAGACTTGGAAACAAGAAATAATGAAACTTAAAATCAATCTCTTCAGCAAGAAAGTCTTATCAATTAGCTCTCCAATGCAAATGAGGAAATCATGAGTCTGAGATTTGAAAATGAGAGCTTAAGGAATGATTTAATCACTAAAAGACAAATTAATGAAAGATTGAAAGCTGGTCTAAATTTTGAAAAGAAACTCAATGAAAGGATAATGAAATCTCAAGCAGACATGGATCAATTGAATCAACAAAGTAAGAAAAAGTTGTATAGGCAAAAAGGTAAAGTGGGACTTAGATACAAAGAAGAAGGTGAATCTTCCAAACAAGGTACTCAAAGGAATCAAAGAACTACTTGTAATCATTTTGGTAAGATAGGACATACATCAAAAAAATGCTGGAACAATGGAAAGGAAAAATTCAATGGAAAGTGCTATAATTGTAGTCAACATGGTCATAAAGCTAATGAATGTAACAAGAAACCAAAATTTGAACGTAAATGTCACAAATGCAAGAAACATGGTCACAAGGCATCAGAATGTACATCCAAATCATTCAATCTGACTGAACAAATTGTCAAAGCAATATTTGGTTGGGACTACAATACTTGGTGTAGATGTCATTATTGTGGAGACTATGGACACATTGGCATAAATTGTGCAAGGCATCACTTGAGAAAAAAAGATACTACAATAAGATGTTATACATACACTAAACTTGGTCATATAGCTAAGAACTACATGAATATAGGAAGAGTTCATGATTTAAAGAAAGCTAATGCTAATAATATCAGGAAGTAGATGAGATGACAATGGATTTTGAAATCTGCCAAGCAAGATTTTTCAAATGATGGCCATGTCACTCAAGAAGTGGGTGACTCCACCATTTCCATTTAGACTCTTAAGAGAAGAATTGGAACTATATCTTCAAGTCATATCTCGAGCAGTTCCAAATGAAAGTAAATAAAAGATCCAAATTAGTATTTCAGATATAGAGGAATCACATGAGATCAACACTCGCCAAGCAAGGTTGGTCATAGACTCAACTAAGCTAGGTCGAGAGTAATAAAAGTTTGTTCAGTCATTGAGTCACAAGCTTTTACCAAGCATAGTGAGTGGATGGCAGTCTATCATGCACTATGTCATTATGGTACTGAGCATTAATGGAGAATTTTCATCAAAAAGCAAAAATTTTTACTTTATTTTTCATCATGACTTTAGAATACATAGAGCAGAGTGATTTCCAGGTGCATCCAAGCAATCACAAGTGAATTTGCAGTGAAGAATTGTTCAAAATTCTTTTCTCATTTTCTGAGAAACCATGACATTCAAAAGTAGCAACAATAACAAGGCAAAAAGAGGTTCTGAGATGTTGGTAAAAGGTGTGGAATGGAAAGCATCAAATTTCAAGATAGTACCAATAGTTGCAGAGTCACTTGACCCAAATGGAGCTCAATCAAAAATTCCTCCCAAGGTACTTCTCATTAATGATATTCACACTCATTTTAAGTGTTCTATGCAAGAAATTGAAACAAAAGAGATGGATAGTACCCTAGGAGAAATGTGTGTTGATGGTTCTCTAAAACTTGAACATAAGAATTTAAAGACAAAAGGGTTAACCCATATTCTACATATGCTGAGGAGCTTGAAAATTAAGTGGATTAGGTATATTCTCAGTCTTGTGCATAATGGTTAGTTGTGGTTAGAATAGCCTATGTTGATTGCAAAGAAAGTGATTCATAAGATCATAGGTCTATCTATGCTGAACAAGGCCAAAACTACCAAAACCCTAGGTCAGGATGAACTTCAGAAGAAAACTCTAGCCAAGTGGGATGATAGAGGTCTTAAGATTAGCACTATATCTAACATAGAATTAAGGTTCGATATTCATTTCATTGCACACAAGATTTATAGCTCCAATTGTTTGAACATTGTGTCATGTGAGGTAGTTGATTTGGCATATAAGGTTGTAAAGAAGAATATGGAATTTGATGTAGAAAAATTATTGTTGAAGTAGCTGAATAAAAACATGGACAACATCAGGACATCAAAGAACAACTCCTATAAATTTGGTTCTTTGTTAACATGTCTTTTCTTTTATGTTTAAAAGTTTTTCCCATCAAAAGGTTCAGTAGTATGGAGAAAAGATATTCCTATTTTGTATCAATTTAATGAATTCATTTCAAAAATGGGCAAAAATTTTGATAGCATTATGGATAATTATTTTGAAGCTTTTAAGGAGAAGATGAACAATAGGTTTAGGATTCCTCCTAAGCTAGTTGAGGACTATAAAGATGATGTATTTTTTATGGTTGATTGTGATAGAGTGTATATCTAGGTAGTCAGGCCTAGACTTGCATGGGTGAAACCTCTTCTATATGAGGTTAACATTGATGAAACAAAGGGAACTATTGAAGCCCTGGTGAATGAGCTAGTAGATGCTAAGCTACCTATTTTTGCAACTTATGAAGAAGCCAATGATAGAATTGAGTTTTAAATCAAGCTACCCTAGGCTATGAGCAAAGGCAAAGGAAGTTAGCCAAATTGAAAATTTCTAGTGCCCCTCTCATGCTTACCAAGGGAAAAGGAAAGGATGAAGAAGAATCAGAAAAAGAAGAGCGGGAATTTGAGAAGGAAGTAGAGCCTATGAAAAAGAAAGGTAGGGTAATCATTACCAGGCCACCCAAGCCTTCCATAGTTTTATTTACAAGGACATTTTAAAAGAAAGGAGATAGTGAAGTTGTGCTTGTTAAGCCTCCTCCCACATTTCAAGAAAGACTCAATCAATTGAGAGTAGGTGTTGGAATCAATAACTTCAAAGCACTTAAGTATGAATCCAAGACTCCAACAGAACAATAGATCTGATCATAGAAAACCTAGGAAGATGGAAATTCTCTCTTGATCAGTTTTCTTCAAAAATCATTGCAGTCTTATTAGACAAATTCAAGGTTGATCAAGGGCCCCTTAACTAGTCTTGATTCTACCATGTTATGGAATATTGCTTTAGCCACTTTGGAGCTTTGGTACAGAACTATATCACCACTGATAACCAATGGAGGAGATTATAAATTAAGGAAAATTATATGGAAACATTATTGCTAAAATAAGTACAAGAAACTATTGACAAATGTTGTATCCTCATAGGTTTTACTAGAAGACTTCTTAGTCTAGAGCCTAGCCCCCTTAGGATAATTCATAGTTAAATTTTATTATACATTTTGTATTGAGGGAGGTGATGCATGAAAGGTTTGGAAGAATGTATGGCATCCTTGGATCCTACCTAAAATCAATATTTTTGGTGGACAACTTTGCACGAGAGCATCCTCACCATTGATAATCTCCTAAAAAAGGCTTTCAGCTAGAAAATTGTTGTATTCTTTTCAATAATGCTAAAGAATCCATCCCTCACCTACTCATCAATTTTCTCTATGCCAAGGTAATCTAGAGTGAGATTCCTTCTAAATGGGAGGTCCAGTGGTGCTTTAACAATAAATTGCATTAGTTTGTGGATTAGAATGGCCCATCCCACCACCCATTTTATGACCCATCTGGAAAATCACCCACACTTTTGTGTATTGGAAAATTTGGAAGGAACAAAATGACCACATCTTTCAAGAAAAGTTATGTCCCCTATCTATCATTGTGAATCAGCTCATGAAGCCTTTGAAGGAATGTAGTGATATCTGACATTCGAAATCTCCACTAAACCTCTCAAACGACTGTAACTAAATGAGCCAACTGATGGGAACTTAGCTAGAGGGTGTCAAAATTTGACAATTTAAATATCAATGTTAGACACAAAATTGTGTAGTAACCTCCCACCACTTCTTTCATGAAGCTAAACTATGATGGTTTTACCATTGAGGGAAGGATTGTAGCTAGTGGGGTTATCTATGATGAAACATGAAGGCTTGTTGTTTCCTATGCGGGAAGCTATGAAATGGGATCAAATAATGAAGTGGAAGTCTTGCTGCTTCTGTGGGGCATGAAGATAATATAATATAGAAGAATAGAAAGGTTAGCTATAAAAGGAGATTCTATGTTAATTATTGAAGTTGTGAAAGGTAATAGAAATAAGAATTGGAAGACTAAATCGATTATCCAAGAAATCCATACCCTTAATGAGTAGACTTCAAACAGTTACAATGGACCATGTCTATTGGGAAGACAACAATGTGGATAGTCATATAAAAAAGATAAGACATAATTTTAATGGGGTTGAAAAATTAGATGGTGTCAGCTAGATCCCACTATCCACCCAAATTCATGTGGATAATGAAAGAAAACATATTGGTGTGGTATGAAGGGTTGTAATAGGTGGCAAGTCTTCATTGTGCTAGGACGATGGGATTCATTATGGGTTAAATGTTAGAATGATATTAATGAAAGGGAGGGTTTTAATGTTATTACTTTATCATATGCCTACTGAAAACATTTAAGATGAAGGTTAAATAATGCTTGCAATAGCATGATTGATAATTTCAGATCAATCAAATGGCTTTTCCATGAGCTTGAGGAGGTTAAAGACCAGGTGAAACACATTGAAGTAACAAGGAAAGGAATGGATGCCAACAAAAAGATGGATTCGACTGATAGGCTCACTCTGGTGGAACAGAGGATACACAATCTGGAAAATACAATCACAACCTTGTGAATCAGATGTTTTCCTTATTAAGCTCCATCAACAACAAAATCATCTCTCTCATGGGCTAGATCAAAGACAAAGAAATGCATGATGATGAGGATGGAAATGACAGGGACGTGGCCAGAATAGAGGATGACCCTACAAAGGACAACTCCACTCCTGCTCAAGACCAGGGGAATCAAAGGGTGCAATAGATGGAAATAGAGGAGAATCAATAGGCCTTTGAGGCTACTTAGGTGATGCATGATCTAGAGTGAAAGAATGAGGAATAACTCTTGCATGTTCTTTTATTTAATGCTATCTTTTGGCTTTTTGTTTTGGCTTTTGGCCGTGGCTTTGATTGTTCCCTTTTCGTGGTCTTTTCTCAGTACTCTTTCCTTTCGATGGGCTTAATGCTTATTATCAGCCTTTGAACTTATACTATTTTGGTTGGGCTGTCATGCTTTATCAGCCTTCTTATGTACTAACTTTTGGGTTTCAAGTTCCCTGTAAAACCTATTTATCTAATCAAAAACATTTAAGATGAAGGTGAAAAGATGATCTGTAGAGATCTTGTTAGAGGAAAGTAGTGACAAGGGATGGGACACTAAAAGATCATAATTAAAAATTTCTAGTGCATCATAAAATAACATGGTGGTACATCTAGAATTCCTTGAGCGCAATGGGGAAGGTACCCTTGATCCATGCAAAGATAGGGCGGTGTTTGGAAAATGTGAAGCCTTGTGATAATAATATGGTAATTGATTATGATAACAAGGCTATTTAGAATGATAAGGAAAACTAAGGGTTTTGTGATAAAGTTTCTAGGAGGAGCCATGGGTTGAAACTCTAACTACATTGAGCCAGATAAGATTGATGATTACATTAGGGAAAATGAAGTAATGTGGGTTTATTTGAGTGAAGTAGGCCTTTTTCCCTTCATGGAATGTGTTAAAGGGTTTGATGAGCATGTGTCCATGCAACTCATGCACTCCTTGTCTAATAAAAAAGTGATAGTTAATGGAATTTCTTTTGAAATCACAAAGGAACTCATTGTGAATGTGTGTGGGCTATCTCTCAAAGGAAAGAGTTGGTGTAAGCAACCTAATGTTTAAGATGAGTTGAGCCTATGTAAATTCTTTCACTTTAAGGAGGAACCAATGTGCATGCATGTTGGCTTTTCTAGAGAGGATCTTCCTAAGCCCTAGGATGTTGTTTCCTATGCTATCATGTGATACATCACACTCAAGAATTAGTTCCAATTGATGTAATAATACCACTTTCTCAATTTAAACCATTTCAGAAACCATGATTTTAATCTCCTTCTTGCATCTAATTTTCCATTCTATGGAAGATAGTGTTTTTAACATCAAGAAGAAGAGAGAAGAACAGAGACCTTTTTACATTCTACACTGGGACTTTGTTTTCAATTTCTACAAATTATACCAAGCTCTTAACCCACCCTTGATTGTGAACACCATTTCCATTTCTACCCCTTATGTTTCTAGTAACTCAAGCACTGGATCAACCTTGAAAATTTTCCCTAGAAATAGGAAGGATATTAGTGTTATTGACTTTGACAATAAAATCTTGAGGAGATCAAGCAAGTGGTTCAAAATGGAAAAATTTAGACCACCACCCAAAAAGGATGTGAGCACTAAATCCATGAAGGTGGAGATGAAACCCACTAGGAAGAGGAAAATAAAAATGATGTAGCCTAGCTCAGAGAGTAAAGATAACTCTAGTGCATCCTATTTTTTTGATATCCTTGAAGCTCACCCTTCCCTAGACAAGAGCTTAGCTAGTGATATCACTTCCATGAGAAACATAAAATTAAAAATAGGATGGGGGTAAAAGCACATATCTATGTCACCATTTAGGATATCAAAACCTATTTTGGTCAAATCTTATTTCTCAATAAAAACTCAATTAAAAAAAAAAAAAAAAAACTAAAAATACACTTTTATAGATCTTAGATTCAATATCATCATCATATAAATTTTTTAGTGTTTTTATTAGTTATAATATGTTATAATCTCAAAATATTATAAGTTGATATTTCAACATTTCAGAAGATGGTCCCTCAAAAAAGGAAAAAAAATAGTCAATCATAACAAAAAAATTTAAAAATCATATTTATCTCTAGAAGAGAGAATCCACTTCACGAATATGTAATTTTTTTTCAAGAAGGTATAGATTTGATAGGGAAGTTTTTATGAGAGAAAAAAATTGTTGGATTCTGATAAGCTCAAAATTGAGTATTTATAACAAGGAAAATATACATAAAAAATAATTATTTCTTTTTTTGTTTCCTAGCTATACATGTCATCTATAAGATATATTCAAATCAGAATAAAAAAAGAGGATTTGCATATACTTGTTTGACGGGAACTACACCCTATATTTTTTATAGTTAAAAAAAGAACTTCAAAATAAAATAAAATGAAT
Organism: Cupressus sempervirens; assembly: GCA_028749045.1. Taxonomy (NCBI): domain Eukaryota; kingdom Viridiplantae; phylum Streptophyta; class Pinopsida; order Cupressales; family Cupressaceae; genus Cupressus; species Cupressus sempervirens. Next base: position 666,678,555 of record CM053785.1, read on the forward strand.
TATTTTTTACTCAAAAAATTATAAAAATTATAGGCATAAAATTCATCGAATTCTACACATTTCATTAGTTTACATCATCTTCATATTCTAAAAACAAATACCATTCTTTTGTCATGAATGTTGAACTAACACATTTTGATATCTTGTTTCTTTATAAAAGGTGACATAGGTTTGTGCTTTTACCCATGGATAGGTTAGAGAAATCCCTACATCTACTTATGGATAACAAGGAGACCATGTATAGGAAATTTAAGACCCTTATTTAGTACACCACTAAGGTCATGCTTTTGGAAACCACAACTTTGTATCTTTTGTAGGTCAACAATGAGGAGAAGGACATGGGCAAATAAAGTGATGCCACTCCCTCTCTCTATAGCTTCCTAGTAGATTATTTGTTTAAAACCCTACTAGAAAAACTTGTGAAGGAGGATGAAGACAGGGTTGTTAAGAACAACCTAGGAGACAAAGAGGAGAGCTAGCCCTTGTTCTTTTATCTCAAATTTTTTGATATGCTTCAATATTTATATAAACTCTATGCCCAATGAGGATACTATGTATAATTTGAAAGACTACTGGAAGTATAACAACACCCATAGTATGAGACACCACTATGTTTTTTGGTTTAGTTAGTTAGATACTATTCTTAATTTTGTTAGTATTGTTAGTAGGAATGATTTTGATGTTTCTTGTGAAGATGGGTTAATTTTAATGTTTAGAAAAGGAATAGGATGAACTACTATCGAATGACTACTGGTTGGCCTCCAACCTATTGTAATGCAAGGTCAAAAACTCCCCCCTTCCTTTAAGCTATTATTTAATACATAAAAAATAATGGCAAAAAAGAAACCAAATAATATCACTTTGCAAAGACAAAAAATGCTAAGAATTGAAAAAAAAAAAAAAATCAGTGTAATGACCTATATAAAATGAGCCTTGATTATGTCGAGGTTAAAACCAATGAAGAAAAACATGCAAGACAAGTAAGATAAAATCAAAATCTAGCAAACATGATTATCACTCCAAGAAACTCATAGACTAAAAAAAATTGTAAGTCAAAAAAGGAAGAAGTTTTTTTACCCAATTCAAGTACATTCCAAGAAACAATTAAAGCAAGCCCAAACACATATCTATAGTATGCCAATTATTATCCTTAAAAGAAGACAGAAAGTTTCATAAATAAACAAAAACAAGCATATTGCAAACTTGAAAGATGTACTAATTTTTTTTTTAACAAACTTGATTTGTTGATCATGCAATACTTAAAGAAATCAATACTTTATAAGAATCCTTCACTAGAAAATATAAGAAACAATAAACAAATATAGTATGTTCAAATGTTGACCCAATTAGAAGACTGACTAGTTTTCCTATGGATTGCATTTGCTCAAATTAAGGAGCTATATTAT